>CM076073.1:8607500-9207500 GCA_038088235.1 Zacco platypus
TAATAATTAGAAACTCTTAATATCACTTCACAAGGCTAAATGATAGTTGTAAAGGATACAATTTTTTCATTTGTTCTTTGAGGTTTCTGACTCTTTTACTCTTTGTGTTTGTGACCTTAAGCTCTGATCATTGGCGACGATGGCATTCTTGGAGATCACATCTACAGCTGAACACTGGTATGACAAGTGGACCAAGTTGATCAATAATGCAGGTAAGACTGACATTAGAAAAACAAAATGGTAATGTATGACATGCATCAGTCAAGTTCTGGAAGTAAAAATTCCATTGGAAAATAATTTTTTGGTTTTGGACGATAACTTATTAATCATTAAAGACAGACCTACTGTGACATACAAGGTTGCTAATTGATTGGTATACGCTTTCATTGAAGCCATCAGCCTGCAATATTTCATCTTTTTCTTTTAAATGATCAAGTTTAACAGTGGCATTCTAGGTGAAAAACTACATTACCCATGATTCTGCAAAGAAAACTCCACCAATCATAGAATAGCGACAAGAAACTCCAATAAAACTGACAAACTGTCTCCCTACGCTCATATACATACATTTCAATTTAAGTAGTTTAAATGTAGTTAAGAATGTGAAACTGTTTCTATATTTCTATATGGTTTTAGACGCTATCACTCTATAGAATCAGCTACTTGTTAATTAGAAAATATTAAGCTGTCTTTTGATAAAGAATTTATAGTTTGTGCAGTAATTCTAGATTTAAAAAAGGATTTGATACTGTAAATCATATTTTAATGTAAAAAATGTCAAAGTATAATATATCACTATGATCTGTTATGGTTTGACTCGTACCAAAAAAAAAAATCATAAACAAAGTGTTGTCGTTAAAAATATTAAGTCAGTTATAAGATTGAAACAGGAATTCCACAGGGAACTATCTTGGGTCCTATTCTTTTTAGTGTTTATATTAATGATCTTCCAGAAATATGTCCCGATGCGAGTCTTCAAATGTATGCTATGACACAGTTATTTACGCATCTGGTAAAACTTGTGTGGAAATTAAAGAAAAGTTAACAAGAAACCTAGGAAAGTGTCAGCTTGATTTGATGCCTCTTATTTAACTCTAAATACTAAAAAGACAAAGTCTATGTTTTTCTATTAAAAAAATTACCCATAACAGAATCATTAAACATTAGAATTAAAGATAAGATTATTGAACAAATATCAGAGGAAAAATATCTTGGCATGGTTTTAGGTTATGTTAAATTTTAAAATGTGGGGGGAAAAAATGCGTAAAACAATTGACCCTTTGCAAAGACCCGTTACCCGTTACCTTTAGTTACTGTTGTTTTGTCCGACAAGTCATGCTCTCTCACGTCACACATCGTCTTATCAGCTTCCGGAAGCAAGGTTGCTAAAGAAGTGGTTCCTGCTTAAGATCACTATTTCAGTACGTTTAATCAGATGACATATTTTTATTTTAGAACTTGATTGATTCTGTTACTGAGAAATACTGTGTATTTAATTGATCTTAGAGAATTCTTGTGCACAGCAACAGCAATGTCAGACATAGATTAATGTACAACCTAATGCAGTTATAATAGATGTTACTGTACATGGAGACATTACATGGAGTGAAAATATTCTTGTGCTGTGATTTCAGACCCCAGGACAAAAGACTGGCTGCTCATGGCCTCTCCTATCCCACAAACGCTTATTATTCTATTTTACATCATCTTTGTGATGTCACTGGGGCCCAGGATAATGGAGAACAGGAAACCATTCGATCTGAAGCAGGTCCTCGTCATCTATAATTTCGGCGTTGTGGCTTATTCTCTTTACATGTGTTACGAGGTAAATCTCATTCTGTTTGCTAGCAGGCAGACCTGCTGTTTGTGTTTTGCTTGAGTTTACAAAGAAGTGTTTTTTTTTAACGAACATGTTTTGTTAGATTCCATTGAGTTATGCTGTCACATAAAGCTGTGAAAATGGGTGGAATGAGTTTACCTACACCATTCAGTCTAGTACATGATTGGCTGTCTTCTGTGGCTCACAAAACATGTTTTGCAGAATGTCTGAAGTAGCTCCTTTCCATACAATAAATAATTCATACTGCCAGGCACCATAATTTGTGTGCTGTATTCTGCATCTTCTGAAGCCATATAGTAGTGTTGAACGAACTGAAATTTCAGTTTAGTTAAAATCTTAAAAGCTTTTGTTGCTCGTTGCCCTGTTGGAAATTGGTGCTTTTGTACAGCTGAAATTCATGTATAGTACATTTTTACTGAATAGAAAAAATCAGCATAGAGGTGAATGTGAGCTTTTTTTTTGTTAAATGGAAGAAATATTGTCATGAGGAAGAGTAAATGTCTTTAAGCAGAGTTTTCACCTAATGATTGTGCAGAATTTGGTGTAGTTTCCTACAAAACTCTGCAATTGCCAACCAGTTGTCATTGTTGGGTTAAGTATAATTAGTGTTCATAATTCATGTAAAATCTGTTTTTGTCACTTACTAAAAGGAACTGTTTAAGTTAAACTCAATTGACTCACCAATATTTTGGCCCATTATCCCACTTTCACTTTGCCTTTTGTTGGTGCATGCATTAAATAGTATGGCCAAAGGTAAATTTCTTAATATCTATTGGTCTGTCGTTCTTGAATTTCAATGAGGCTTCTTACAGGTGTATATATTCTTTCTTTGCAGTTTGTGATGTCAGGCTGGGGAACAGGATATTCATTTGGCTGTGATCTGCTTGACCCCTCTCAATCGCCACAAGCCATGAGGGTGAGAGCAGAAGAAATGTTGGCTTACTTGCTATGTGAAAAGTTTAATGCACCCCTACACTGGTTTTATTTTCTTTCCCTTGTAACCTGGCTTAGATGTGGTTGGCTTCACTTGATTTAAATGTTCCACTGAACCATGCAGATCTCCTGCAATACACTCACTTTTGAGTAATATTATTGTGTCTGATGAGTTTGTTTTGTATTTAATAGTTTGTCGGGTTGCTTGATCTACATTTCTCTGTCTCCAGATGGCATGGACTTGCTGGCTCTATTACTTCTCTAAGTTCATTGAGATGTTGGACACAGTGAGTGATGTTTCCAATTTTTTTTCTTCTTCTTCTTTTTTTCTTCTTTTTTTTTTTAAACCTTGATTTCGTGGCATCTGCATTGATGCTGTGTGAAAATAGCTAGAATAATTTGTCAGTCATGTCTGAGGTGTGGAAATATGGCTCTTTTATATGTAATACCATTTGGTTATAAAGGAGATTGAAAACCTGCATTCTGTTCATTGAATTTTCATGATTAAGTTTATTTTATATTCGCTGAAGTAAACTGCATATATAAGTATTAGTAGATGGTATAAAATGGCAATATCGTGAGTCAGAGAGACAACTCGTATTTGGTGGAAAGTTGGAAGCAAGTTGTTCTTGTATAGAAGCAATATAATTTAAAGGGACTGTTCACCCACACATGAAAATTCTGTCATTTACAAATGAAGAATTTTTTTTTTTTTTTGATGAAATGAGAGCTTTCTGTCCCTTCATAGATAGCCTACACAATTAAAACTGATGCTTCAAAAAGTTCATAAAGAGATCATAAAACTAATCCAAATGAATTGAGCGGTTTAGTCCAAATTTTCTGAAGCGACACAATTGCTATATATGATGAACAGCTAGAATTTAGGCTTTTATTCACATATAAACATTCATCAACTCACACATCAGTTGTGGTAAACAGAAGCTCAAGCATGTTCGCTTGACGTTTGAGAACCAGTGAGGTTCATTCTCGTGATATGCAGCACATTTGCGCTTCCACAAATACAATTCTTGTGTGTCATTCAGGTTCGGTTTATATTTGCTGATCAACGTTTATATGTGAGTAAAAGCCTAAATTAAACCCGTTCATCATAAAAAACGATCAAGTCTCTTCAGAAAATTTGGACTATTCAATTCATATGGATTAGGTTTTCTTGAACTTTTTTTTTTAAGCATCCGTTTCAATTGCATAGCAGTCTAGGGAGGGCTCAAAAAGATGTCCTGGAGATGAATGAGAATTTTTGGGTGAACTAACCCTTTCAGCTTTGTAGAAAGCATCAATGGCACCCTGTCACTTACCACAGCAAATCATTTTGACTAATGTTTCAGTAAGTAAAAGTGCTTTTAATAGAAAATAGGCAGTTGCATTGACTTTTTATTGAAACTACAAATGCAAAATGACACAATTTTATTTGAGTAATTGGATCACAAACATTTAGACTCCTTTTAAACCTGAACATTGTATTAACATTCGCTTTGTGTTAAACCCAAGAACAGTGCTAAACAGAGTCTTTATCTGCCTTTTCTGGCCAGATCTTCTTTGTGCTGAGAAAAAAGCAAAATCAGGTGTCCTTCCTACACGTCTTCCATCATTCCATCATGCCTTTCACTTGGTGGTTTGGAGTTCGGTTTTCTCCAGGTATGTATTTATCTTCTCTTTGATTGCATGACTACACTTACAAGATTTATTTCCTTTGAACATCTCTCTTTTTTTTTTTTGCAGGTGGTTTGGGGACATTTCACGCCCCCCTAAACTGCGTCGTTCATGTCATCATGTATACATACTATGGACTGTCAGCCCTGGGCCCTGCCTATCAAAAATTTTTATGGTGGAAGAAGCATCTCACTTCTATACAGCTAGTATGTATTACAACATTTTTTTTCCATTTACTTTTGATGCGTGTGTGTGTGTGGCTATAGCAATGCAAATCCAATTTTAATCTGATTTCAAACCACATATGGATCTTGTCTCATGGTGTTGTGGTGTACATACTAACAGCTAAACTGTGTGTTAAATCCGACTCAAATCACATTGTATTTTTGCTTGTACTTTCTTCTCAGATCCAGTTTGTCTTGGTAACCGGTCATATTAGCCAGTACTACTTCATGAAAGACTGTCCTTACCCGTACCCCATCTTCATCTACCTCATTACTCTGTATGGCATCGTCTTCCTCCTCCTCTTCCTCAACTTCTGGTACCATGCATACACAAAAGGCAAAAGGCTTCCTAAAGTCCTGCAAAACACAACCATGCCACAGAACAACAATGACATACACCACAAGAAAGAATAACCGGTGCAGCGTGACTAACCAATCAGCAGTGACAATCTACCTAAAACAGTCTTTTGGCTACATTTTTATAAGCATATTTATATGTACACCATAAAGTTTATCTTGATGCCCTAGGAAAAATGTTACTTTACGGACTGTGTGTTTCAGTCTGGGCTGGATCTTGTCTTCTAATCTCAGCTGGGCATTTGAGTTGAACTGTAGGTCATTCGCCTTGAGGGCTGCTCCTGTTTCTACTCATTTCTGCATACTGTCGTGTTTCCCCTCCCTGTTTAATGAGATGTGAATGAGTAAGCCTCCCAGCTCCTCACTTATGTCACCTCACTTTTATTGCCATTTTTTTATTGCTATATTTATGTTCCTGTTTTTGGCTATATCAGTAAATAAGATGGAGATTTTGTTTTTCCCCTCCTCCTTCATAAAAAGCAGAACTGTGGAGAAAATTCTACCACGAACACTAGGTGCTATATCCGTAATGCATATTTATGTGTTTTTCACCCTCTACATGTGACATTGCGTGAATGGTAGCAAGTACTGCAACTGTCCTTGAAGGAACCAATGCATTGATGTCATTTTGCACTATTGGTGAAGAAGGACCAGAATTTGGTTACATTTATATTTTATACATCGTATCGTAATGAATGTCTTGGGCTCTTTTGTCCAGGACAGGAGCCTGCAGTTTTTGTATAAATTTAGTACGTTAATTGACTGTTTTAAATATTTATGGAAAAAAAATAAATGCTGTATTCACTTATGTTGGTGGTTTTATTTTAATTTTTAACTACACCTTTTAATGGACTGGCTCTACTTTGGGGAATTTGTCCCTAGCAGTAAATCTCACAAAATCTGGGGAAAAAAAAAATGTATTAGTTTTCAGTTTTTGGTTAATCCATTATATGAAAACAATAGTTTGTTGTATATCTCCATTTAGGGTTGTGTTCGTTATACATGTATAAGATTGTAAATGTCTACTTGGATCTAATACTTCTAGTATCTGTGCTCTTAAGATCACAGCTCCCCCATGTGGAGTAAAATGTTGTAGTAAGAATCAAGGGGTTAAAGGGTCTGGGAATTATTTTACAGTCTGAACATTTGCTCTTTAAACCCTTTTTTTAACTTTTTTTTTTTTAATTTTTTGACTGCGCAATGCAGTCTTTTTAATGATTTGAAATTGGACCTTAATTTTTGTGGCTTTTTTTTTTTTTTTTTTTTAGTAAAAAATACACATTGCACATATCTTTGCTTGCAAATGAAGTCAGCAAATTGTAATAATGCCTAAATGATGCTTTGTACATATTTTCTAATTTTTTAAAATCATATCTACTCATATTTGCAGGTCTGTAAAAGTAAGTAACGATATTGTATTGTCGCTTTACAGGTGGAAACCAACATCAAATAGTGTTTCTATTTGAAGTTACCATGTAAATGCATCTTAATTCTGTCTGTCTTGAGATGCTGTGAAATCTAAAATACAATATTTTTCCCAAGATTGTGCATTCAAACTAAAACTCTTTCCTTATGCAATTGAAAACTTATGCATGGCAAATGAGATGTTTTTGTAGTAGAACAAACGTGTATGAGCGGTTGTCTCCTGCTCGCATAAAACAGGAAAACAGAATTCTCCTTAAAGCATTTTTCACTGGTGCTTCATGGGTAATTTTGGTCTAGCAGTTAGAAGTAGGTCACGGTTCTCAGAATGTGTGAACTAGCAGGTCAGAATAAATCTGGATTGCTGTGAATAATATGCACATTTGTTTGGTAGAGCTTTTTCCCACAGCTCACACTGTCATTTTGAGGTGGGATCTTCTAATTAGATTAATTTGCAAAGTGAAACTCTTCTCAATGTCACCAAAAAATTAAATAAAAACTACTGACAAACGCTGCAGGAAAAATTTACTGCACTAATGAACATGTTAAATGCTGCACGACCTCGAACGGTGTAATTTAGAGAAAAAAAATCAGCTACATGTAGAGGTTTGGTTTGTTTTGATGCTCAATTAAATTGCAATGTTTTTAATAATATTTAGTTTAAATGTTTGAACCTCGTTGCGTGGAATGAGTGATATGGGTGTGCGTTTAGTTAGACAAATAAAGATAAACTTCGCTTTTTAGCCACCAAGAATGTTGTTGACCGAAGGATTAAGTCAAACAGATGTGGTAAATTGTTTACCGATTGTGATCCCTCACCCTCCATACTGCGACTACACAGTCATTACGGATTCAACAGATGCAGTTTGGAGTCTAAAAAGACTTATAGAAAATGTGCACATTCTGGGAAAGGTGATGGCTGTTAATGTCACCTAAATCTGGCTTTAAACCCTCTGTTAGGCCAGTGGTTTAGAGGTAAGTGGAGGTAAGACTTCAAATGACTTGAATTTGCTTAAATGTCCCATTTGATTCATGAATAAGTTTGCCATTAGGTGTTTCTCAGTTATTTTTTTTTGTTTGTTTGTATGCCCAGAACTGTCGAAACTTGAAGACAATCAAGCTGAGGAAGCTCCTTAGAGGTGAGGGTTTGTTTTGTTTTTGTTTTTTCCTCCTTGTTTTTACTTGCAGTATTGAATTGTTTGGTCTATGGGATTGGAAAAAAGGTTAAAAAACTCTGATCTGATCCTTAAAGGCTGAGATTGTAAGGATGAAAATCAAAGACATGCGAATACAAATATATGCCATGTAATAAATCGATATAAAAATCGGAGATAACCTCTTGAGTAAACTAAATAAAAGTGCATCAAATATTTTTTTGTATACTTGACAAGCGGATTGAGACCATTCTTTTAAAGTCAAGTCTGACGTCACTGTTTCCGGGTCCAAATGCTCAGCAAATGTAACCGCACCTTTACTCTGTTGCAACATAAAAAAGTAATCAATAGAAATAAAATGTATTTAGAAGTGACTTTGAAGGTAATTAACAAGTCTAACAAGTTAACAAGTTTTTTTTTTTTTTTTGGGTAGATGGTCCTGGCACTTGATTTTCAGCTCTAAAAGAGCAAACAAGGCGAACATTCCTGTTCAAACTTGTATTTCAGCATACTATGCCAAGATCCCTGCATAGTACAAAATGTATTGTGAGTAATGTTATTAAAGTGATGGTTGTGAAAATAAAAATCATTTCCTCATCCTTATGACATTTCAAACCTGTTTGACTTTCTGTCCGTAGAACCCAAAAGCAGATCTCTGCCACAATGTAACCCCAGTCACCATTTACTCTCATTACATGAAAAACAAGCAGAAAAACTTGTCAAAATCCATTCTTGCCTACACTCGTCTCATTCAATTCAATGCAACAATGTATGTAAAAATGGATGAGTATTATGTTGAGATATAAGTATTCTTCTTGATGTTCAAATGAACATCGTAATTGGTTTAAAGTGGGTGTTTTTACCTAAACCTCACCATAGATATTTATTTTTTATTTTTTTATTTTTTTTTTATAAAAAGTGTATTGATTTTAAAGATGGATAAGTGTTATTGACACTTGAACTGGCTCTGACATACTGTGAGATCAGCATCATACATTTGGACTTGTCTAATATGTTTGTGTTTGGGCTGTTTGTGTGTCTAAACATTCCAAGCAGATGGGAAATCATGACAGACATTGGTCAGGCAGGCAGAGCTTGGTGCTGCGTTCACAGTATTTATAAATACAGCTAACGTTTGCTATGTACGTAAATGTAATCCCGATAACTCAATTTCCCATCAAACATTTCGTAAACAATAACAAACATATCACATAGGAACTCCACATAGTGCATCAAAAAAATGTTGGTAATGAGTATATTTGAAGTGCTTCGTTGCTAGAAATCCAAGAGTAATTTATTACAAATATGACTTGTTTGCTTCCCTTGCCTGCTAGAAATTGGCTAGACCCTGAGAACATAAACTACTGGGGTGAGATAACTAGACTATGACAATATAGAGCAGATTAACTCCATATGCGTGACTTTTTGGGCATTAGTTTGTTTTATTATATGACGCTCTGTAATACTTGATTCTGATTGGTCAATCGTGGCATTCAGTGGTCTGATATTTCCACCAGTTGCCCATGGCCCACCCACTTATTCGGCAGCTTTTGTTCCCAAAGTATTTTTCCCATTGGATTTTTTTTTTTTTTTTTTTTTTTTTAAGTCTTTGTTAAAGCATTATAAGCCATGAACCGAACCAAACCAACTGGCTATGAGGTGAATCACAATATTAAAACTTTGATTTGAAGCAAAAAAATAAACAAAATAAGTCGCCATGAATCAAAATTAGTTTATGTAATATTGTAGTACTCGGTATAAAGTACTTTACTAATTTATATGTGCACATAATTTGTTTAAAATAAAGTTTTTCACTATGTATTTCACTGTAACACGATTATTAAAAAACAAACAAACAAAAAAAAAAACGAATAATGCAGAATGAGGGTTTCAAACTCTTAAATGGCAAATTTAAAGGAACATTATGTACTTTTTTTATATTAAAATATCCAAAACCCACTAGAATAATGTTATATATTTTGTTAACTTGTTTACTTACATTTTCCCAAATGTTTGCAACTTGTTTCACTCCAGAGAAATTAGCAATTTGAACCAGGACACAGACCATGTCCGTGCGTCGCCTATCAATGATGCCATAAATGCATTACCTCGATTTCTGATTTAATTTTGTAGAAACCATGGAAACACCAATGACGTTTTAATATAGGTATTTTTATTAGACAGATAAGCAACTGTTTGGATGCATTATCAATAGAAAACTAATGATGTTATATAGCTCATCAGAGCTCATTTCTTGATTTACAGCGTGTACCATGTTTTACCATGCCTAATATCGATCTAGCTTACTACAGTGTGCAACAAGTGTTTCATAGTAGCCGCACTGTGAACGCACAGAGTAGCACTATAGCAACTTTCAAAACACAAATGTATCTAATATGATAAAACAGCGCTGTGTTGCCCAACATACGCATGACTGGAAGAAGTGGAAGTGCTTGTTTGCGGCATAATAAAAGGGCCACTGCTCTCGAGCCGTGTGTCGCGCTCGTTTCTCGTTAGAAATCGCTCCACCGGCCTCGTTCCGCTCCAACGGCTTTCAGCCACACCCTGCTTCATACTACAGTAATGTTAATAAATCTTTAATACATTAACTCATCCATGAATATGATTTTTGAGTCTTTTCCAACGGTTGTGGACGTGAACACAAAACCTCCCATAATTCCACGAAATCCAGTGACCTCTTGCACGAAAATGACATTGTGCCTTTACATTTTAAAAGAAGACCTTAGAAGACAAAGTGTTTTTAAATGTTATATTTTTCCAAAAAGATTTTATATTTTTGAACGCTACCTTTTGTTTTTTTCATAAATTGTTTTGTTTCATAATAGCTTCACTATTTGATTTTTGCCATTGGGGCATGTTGTCACAAAAGATCAGCTTGTGTTCAGTGAACTGTATCTTTTTCCCCGAGGGTAATGATGCTGGAAATGCTCAATCGCTTGTTTTGTGGCTGTGACTTTAAGGTATATGCTTGGTTACACTTTATTTTAAGGTTACATGGTTGGATTGTACATACTCATAAGTACCGAGTAATATTAATTCACTACATATACTTACTATAGAGTTAAGGTTAAGGTTGGTTACTTGTAATTATGCATAATTTACTGTTATTACTATAGTACATGTAGTAACACGTAACTACGTCACCTTAAAATAAAGTGTTACCATATGTTTATTTTAAAAATTGACTTCTACATTTTTCAGAAGTGTGAAAACTAGCCTCGTTCTCCACTGATCACTAACAATGAAGCAGGGACCAGTCAGAGGGCATGTGAAAGGAAAACTACAGCCTCTAAATGGACTATAAAAGGTAAACAGTGCGGGTAACTGATGTCTGACATCTGAAGATTCATTTCCAGAAGAAAACTCTTAGCTGATTACATATTCCCATGATAGACGTTCACATAAACACTCCTATTGCTCTTGTGCTTTATAATTTGAGACACATAAGTGTCCTGCTGTGATGCTGCAGTGGCCCCTGCTTTTTAAAACATTTCTCCAGTCTCTGCTGGCTACTGCTGGAGGAACTTTAGGGATGGGAGGGGAGGGGAGGGGTGATTGGGGGGGAGGGGGAGATGGAGCAGAGCGCTCTGATTGGCTGAGAGGCTGGGAACTCTGATATTCTTCAGTCCTTAAACCAAAGAGCATCACAGCATGAGGCACAGTGTCACAGGAAGCAAAAGGGGATTTGGACGTTTCGTTCTGTTTCAGCTGGACTGTATCGCAGTGACAACCAGGATCAATCTCTGGAGGATTGCATCTGTCATTTCTCTTCCTTTTCTCTTTCTCCAAGGAGAAGAGTAAGTTCCAATTCACACTTTATTCACTCCCTTTTTCTTTTATGTACCTCCTAAAGGTATAGAGAGAATTTCTGTACCCTACAAACGTGTCTGCACGTGCTTTTCTTGTTGTCACCATCCATCTGGTCTTGCATGTGTCATCTTGAGCTTTTAAGGCATGTGGAAAAGGATGATAAGCAGGTGCAAGGTGACTTTTGGGCACCTGACCTGTTCCGCTAACTCATCGTTGCACTGCATGCAAAGGTTTCTTTTTGAAGAGAGACATTGTTGGTGGATTTTGCATCCCTAAATCTATTAATAGAGCACCCCAAAGCAGCCTGCACTCACAGTCAACCAGAATGTCTTATTGTATCATAATCATAGTAAAGAGTGAGGCATTTATAGTCCACATGCGCTTGTTTATTGGGGCTCATATCCAGTTGATGATACTGTAGCCACTCTTGTGTTTTCCTTCCACATGTCAGTGTTTCCCCTACTAAATGAAGTCATGTGTAAAATCAAGCCCATGGTAGTGTGGGAGTGATTCTGACATGACATGAAGTGGGGATTTTTGCATACTAAAAAGCTACTGCTGTTAAGTACAGATAGATGGAAGTTCTGTATCAGAATGATTTTTGAACTAAAACATTAGACACTTTAACACTAGTTTAAACATTTCACATTATGCAAACCAAACAAACTATACTAAACCCTCCTCTTATCCCCTACTGGCACAAAAAAGGATAAAAAATAAATAAATTTTTATATATATAAAAACATATTTCTTATACTTTTTGACTGGCGCGCACACGGTATGTGTATAATATAATATAATATAATATATATATATATATATATATATATATATATATATATAAAATACAGTTAACGTAAGTTACACTACTAAGTAACTCTGTGCAAGTATATGCAAAAAAGTATAAAAATATTTATTTTTATATATATTATATATAATATATAAATAAAACATGTTACACTACTAAATAAATTATAGTAGATTTAGTTAAGTTAAAAAAAGTGCATGCATTACTGCCATTACATGTTTTATACATATTCTTTGTTACACCCAACATGAGCTTGATGAATGAACGCCTCAAGATATGTCAGAAAGGATTCCCAGATCTGGAAAAATCCCACTGGTTTACCAGAAATTTCATTCCCTTTCCTAATTGTCTTCATATGTCACAAACTTGTTTTTTTGTTAAAAAATAAATAAATTAAATTCTGTCACACAGTGTACTTGAACATTTGAACAAGATGTCGACGCTAGAAGTTAATTTTACAATCCAGTATTTTTCAACAACAGGAAGTTTAACAATCCTTCCTGCACTTTTCTGATGTGCAAAAATGCTGAATGTGAAACAAGAAAATGTTCAAAAGGGCGTGCAATGACATATGATGTCAAGGAGGCCAGATAATGATGTCATTGATGACACCACCCTTTCCCCTCTCAAACATCTGTGCTCCTAATCGGTTCCTTATGACATTTTAAAGAACAATATCACTGCATTTATAGCCAAGCTGGGTAATTAATGACCGGCCTTAAAGCTTGTAAGAGGTACAGACCCCTGCTGTTCTCTAACACGTCTCCCTCACGAACCGTGAACATAATGCTTCAAAAGCTTGTGCGTCCAGAGGCAACTGGAGACTCAAATTAAATGTCCATCTTTCATAGGCTGTCTGATTCTCTTTGTTGCTCTTTGTATACTTAAACAGATCTCCAATGTAGTTTTCACTGTGCAGTCTGTGGCCACATTAAGAGCAATTAAGCTAGTATATTTTATTATTTGAGGCGTATTAAAAGTCTCGGAAAATGTGCGGGCATGTCTGGGGATCAAGGAGAGCACGTGTTCATGCTGTCGTTTCATGCTAAGAAATGAATTGCATAAATTCATGCTTTAAAGGTCAATCTAAACTCCTGACAGTGTGCTAAAGCTGACAGTTTGCTGTTTCGGTGTCCTGTGAATGTTATTTGAGGGTATATGCCCACACCAGAATTTACCTGGATAATCCTCATCCATTAAATCAGTGTGAGGAACATGAGAGGAAACCAGTAAGGGACCCTCAGGCGGCAACATGAACGAATGAATTATGACAGGCCAGATGATCTCTGTGAGTCTAGGAGGTTCTTTTTTATGTTAAAGGTGCACTCTCTCTTTTTTTTTTTATTAATACATTGAGTAAAAAAAAGCAAATAGGATTAACTTGAAAGCTTTTTGAATAAAAAAAGCACATTGAATTAAATGTAGAGGATTATTGGAGTAAGTTTTACATAAACTCTGTTTTGTTTGCATCTATTTAATTTAATAGTACTGTTAAAGGCTTTTAAAACCTGGACACTTGCAAAATATGAAGACTAGTCACTTCAGTATCTTAAAGTGGTTTTTATTTTTAATGTACCATTAAGTGTGCCATCTCGGTCATATGACCAGGTCAGAACTGCTCACTAAATAAATGAATCATGGTTGATTAAAGTTAAAATGGCATATAGGTCAACAAAAAAAAAACGTTTTTATAATTCAGCATCCATGCAACTAGGTGTCAGTATAACTCAATGCAACAGTTTTTTGCACGTTATAATGGTAAAAGTTTGTTGACATCTTAACAGTGCTTGGCCTAACCTGTATTACAAAAATGAAAATGAAACAAATGGAGCTTACATTTACATTTAATCCGTTACCAGACTTTCTGTCAGAGGCTAAATTTAGTTAGATTGCTATTAGTGTAGATCAAGGCCGTCGTGTTCTATTGTGAGCACCTTAAGACAGCTTCTTGATCTTACATGGCATACGGAATAAAAAAGATCTTTGCTCATTTTCCGTTTAAGTTTGTGTTTTAACATCCTGTGAGGCCTTTCTGGACGGCATCAGAACGAAACGGTGCAGCCATTTCCCGTAAAGTCTCTCATGACATGTTAAGAGTTCAATAACCTCAGCAGAAATGCAGATGGCAAGGCATCATGGGAATAACTGACATTTAAACATGTAGTAATGGCAATGCTGATATACAAAAATTAATAAATATGTCTATAATACAGCTTGCTAAATGATACAAATGAAGCCCTCTGGTTTCCTGTCGATGGTCATCTTTGTATATAATAGATTCACAGTTCCGTATATGAAATGACATGGCTTTTGCCTTTGCAATGTAAACCTTTCCCAAACGTCATCCTTCCTCGTGGAGATCACAAGGAAAAGAACTTTTGATTAAAAACATCAACATGTAATATGCATGACTTAAAGTTAATTTATTTTATAGAGGATGCCGCGGCTTGTAAGTGATCGTATCAACTACCAGTGCATGATGGATTTTTTTTTTGACTAACTTTGGCCAAAAAGAATGTGGAAAAGGTTATGTTGTGCTTCCCATGGAAAATATTCCGTAAACAATAATTGACATGTGGCTATTTTAGCCTGTGACACTCACAAATGTTTGCCTGGGGAAATAATAATTGTTTGAGAGAGTTTACATTTTCAGCAGTTACTGAGACATGGGGCCTCTTTCTAAAAACACTGCATTTTCCACTGTAAAGAGAGCTGTAGTTGTTTTATGATTAAAGTTTCTATAAATAAAAATCAAAGTGATCAAAATTGGTACAATTAGAATGTAGCACCAGCATTATAGGTATTAACAGCACAAAAATATTATGTAATGAATACATTTTAGATAATGTACTTCTATTTATTCATTATAAAACATAATATCAAAGTTTAGTTTATAGCACTTTTTAGCTGCACTTTCAGCATGCTGAACATATGGGAATGTGAGTTGATTTTGCCACAATATAGCCACTAGATGGTGACAGAGACTTCTATCACCCTAATTAGATACTAGGGTACATTTTCATTCCATGGACGTTCTTTAGGGTGTTACGGAGACATTTTATGTAGCATAGTTACTTGCAATATGACTAAGGAAATGCTCTGTAAGAAAAGACTGATTATAGCATTCTTTTGAAATTGTTTTCGTATGTAGCGTGTTTTTATTTTGCAAGTTTCTCATCTCATTTTGTATATTTGTGCTGAGTCTGTTGACTTGACTTCAGCTTGAACTGAAAACATGTTTTTTTTTTTTTCCCCCTTCCCCGCCAATCTGTTCTGAGAGTTTGGTTTGTGGTTACAACAGCCTTGGGTTAAATAGTCTTTATTTTTTTATTATCCCTATTGCCTTCATGCTATTACTAGGCACTCCAAGGACCTTTTGCCCCGCTTTTGGGGTAAAATGCCCTCCTAGCTGCCTTTTTAAATAATTTTTAATTTAAAGAACCTTTAAAGCATCTGTTCCACAAATTCATTTAAACCTTATTTTTGATTGACATATTTAGGGACTGTGTTTTCCATAAGGTTTTTTTTTAGCCCATTGCACCCTATTGCTCTAGGCCATATTCAATTTTGCGCAGCTCTGAACTGATTACCTTTTTTAGGAAACAGAGGAATCCAGTGAGAGGAAAGAATGATTTCACATGTGAATTATATTCTGACTTGTGTATCTATATACTGGAACAAAAGCCTTGCCTACCTAAATAATAATGCATTGGCATGAATAATCACCCACCCCTATAATGGAAATGTTGGGTTCTTGAACACCTCATGGTTGGGAATCTCAATTTAGCATTACAAAATGATGGATTTATATTCTTATATTTTAACAGAGCATGCCTATAAAAAAATATTGAAATGCTAACTTGAAGTTTTTAGATTATTTGAAGCTGCTACCATCTGTCAAAGATTCTGTTTGGTTTTTTCCTCATTTTGAAAGTGACTTTGTAAAACAAGTGACTTTGTAGAACTGGCCAACTTCAAATAGGACAGTTTGTTCTGCTTCATGAATTATTTATGAAGCACTAATTTAAGAAGTGTACACAATTCCAAGGTCATATCAAATACTTGCAATGATTATCATAAACGTAATGAGAAATGTGACACAGTTCAGTGTATGTGAGCGTACGTGTGGCTTGCTTTAGTCATTTCTTTTTTTCATGCCAAACTGACACTTGAACTGTTGGTTCTTAGATTATCAGCTTGTCTCCGAGGACCACAACCTCACTAATGAAAAGAATAGTACATTTATTCAAATGCAATTTCTCATGCCAGAACTGCACACAATGTTTTTGTATGCTGATAGTTTCCTTCCTAAGGGATTTTGAGCCAAAATGTGGACATTTGGTCTCATGACTTGTGATATCAAACAGGATCTCATCTCCTTTTATTTAATTTATTCTAGGACTTTCTACGCTTTGAGGCTGAAACCTCAACTTTTATCTGGGGGACAAACAATGCAAGAGAATGCCTGCAGCGGAGAAAATCAATTGGAGAGTGTGAGTGCACTGAAATCATTCATGCCATACACATGCAAAGACAATTAACCTCCAATGTGTGTAACTTTTATCAATTGTACTGGACATTATGCAAACATTGAGTAATTATTGGAGTCGGTCTCGGTTAAGAGGATTATTAATCATTATTGGGCACCAATGGACAGAGCAGCTAGCTTTGACTGGTTAAAACTCAAAATAGATGGTACAGGTTCAGAGAGAATGACGATGCTTTCACTTGATGAAGCAAACAGCGACAAATGGAAATCATTGCTGCTTTCACTTGTGATATATTACAAAGTCATCTGAATCCTTGCCTACAGAAGGGTTTGATACTGTTTAAAAAAAAACATTAACCTATAAAATGGTAACCCAATGGGTTATTTACCAATACTTACAAACAGGTTGGTGACATTGATGTATGATCTGAGCTGTGTGGTTGTCCAAGATTGAAAACCCAGAAGGAGTGACCCATGAACTGGAGTGTTGCTGAGTTATTCTTCCACCTGTGTTCTTGTGCAGCACTTAAACCTGACTTGCTATAAGAGAAATGCATACATACAATACCATTCATACCTGTTTTCAACATTAACCGTTATAAGATTTCTTTTGGAGCACTAAATCAGTATATTAGAAAGATTACTGAAAGAACATGTGACCCTGAATACTGGAGTAATGATGCTGAAAAATTAGCTTTGACATCACAGAATTTTTTTATATATATATCTCTCTTCAAATAATGATCAGATTAAGCAGCGTTGGTTGGCAAAAGAGTATTCATTAATAAAAATTAAAAAAATCTTATCAACCCAAAACAACAATTTCTTTTTAAATTGAATATTGATAGAGGAATTTAATTTGTATAAACAGAAATGTTGAAATTCGTTAATGCTTTATCACAATAATTCTATACTGATACTATTCGAAATAAGTAAAATGTCAAAATGAACTCTATTACTCCAGAATTATTCTGCGTTTGGAAATAATCCATGCACATCTCAGAAAAGAGAAATTTCACAATAGCAGTCATTCTGGGCACACTTTGCATATCCGTCACAATGAATCCATTCATCCTTGGAAAAGAAATTGTTAAATTTAAATGACTTAAATTGTATTGTTTGTCAGTCATTACACTATAATCTTGTAGATCAGGAAATTTTCACATTGCATATAGTGACAAGAGTTCTCGGTGGTTGCCATTTAGTGGTTTGGGAGAATATAAAATCAAACTTTTTTTTGTTTAATGGATCCCGAGGGCCTTTAGTCTCATTATGCCCTATATGTAAGTTTTTGAAGTTTCCAAAATATATTTTTGAGAACTAGTCTCTAGGAGACGGATGAAGTAGTCTTTCATTGGAAAGGTTAATGAATTGAGATTCGTCGTTGCCATAGCTCTAGGCTACATAAGAGGCTCATCGCTTGTCATCACCTGTGTAACCCGCGTTACTGCTCACATCACAAAACCCCACGGCAATGCTGAGACTCCACTGGCACGCCGTAAAGAACTTCATATCGATTAATTTTTTGGTGCTTTAACTTTATATCAGGACCAATGATGTCAAAAATGTTTTCGTTTTAAGGACATTTTATTGTAATTTAGGAGTGGCTATGTATGATTTACAGATTATTTAGTCCATTTTAATATTCAAAACATCTTTTTCACAATTAATATTTTTCATTAAATGTATAATGAATTTGTCTTTTGTACTTGAATGTCAAGTTAAACTGTAGGCTATTTACCTTACTTGAAAATCTTATGAGCACTTTCTGCTCATTTTTTTTACCTGCTGACTGAATCCCTGAGCAATTCCGAACATTTGGGTTTCACTCCACATTAAAAGAAGAAAGAAAAAAAACGTCTGCTTTGAAGTCTGTTCGTTAAATATCATCAAATCTCTCTTAATAAAGTACCTCATTTGGATGCCGGTCTTTACCCATGTGACACCTTAATCATTCCCCTCTGAAATCACATTTACCAATATTTCAATGCAGTGGAGCGCTACAGAGCATCAGTGACAATAATTAAAATGTTGATATATTCAATGCCTCTGTGAAAACACTGGTAAATGGATCAAAGGTTTACATATTTACTCTCTTATCTATTTATGAGTTGGCCGATGGTTTGCATATTTCATTCGGGGAATAAGATTGGGGTGTTCCCCTGAAAGCGAGCAAGTTTCTTTGTGGTTAATGTGTTTTTCACGCGATGTGGCTACATCCATCCGAGTAGACAGGTGAGACATTGTTTATTGTTCTCACCCTGAGTCAGAAGACATTTATTTTCTGTTCAAAACACTCATTTCACGGCCAGGTGGCGATGATTTAGATAAATTAGTTTAGTTAATCTGATTTATCATAAATAAAATTGCGCAACTGCGTGATGCTTTGCATATATATATATATATATATATATATATATATATATATATATATATATATATATATATATATATATATATATATATATATGCATGCACATCCCAAAGATGCTTTATTGGATTGAGATCTATGGACTGTGGAGGTCAGTTTTCTATGTGGAGTATAGGAAACTCTTGTATACAAGAAACCAGTTTGAGATGATTTGAGCTCTGTGACATGGCACCTTATCCTGCTGGAAGTAGCCATAAGATGGGCACACTGTGGTCATATGAGATGGACATGGTCAGCAACAATACTCAAGTAGGCTGTGGTGTTTAAACAATGCTCAATTGGTACTAAGAGGCCCAAAGTGTGCTAAGAAAAAATCTCCCCCACGCCATTACACCACCACCAGCAGCCTGAACCATTGATACAAGGGAGGATGGCTCCATGCTTTCATGTTGTTTAAGGCAAATTCTGACCCTTCCATCTGAATGTCACAGCAGAAATCGTGACCAGGCAATCTATTCAATTCTATTGTCCATTTTTGCATGAAAAAGCATGAAAATATATGAAATATCCCTTTGTATCCACACTTTCTCCCCTAAACCCCCTATAATGGCATTAAAAGCACACTGAATCTAACCTGCTTGCTTTGAAAAGGTAAATTAATTGTTCCTGAAGGCCAGAACTTTTTTTTAAGAACTCTTCAGTTCACATGGGACACCTTGTGTTGGCTTTCAGCACCAAGTGAGCACAATTAAGTAATTAATAATGTATGAAGTGATAAGGTGAATGTAAACCTCCTGAGAGATGTTTCTATAGAACAGAACACAAAGGGAAATGTCAGTGTCAGAAAAGAAGCAAATACCGGTCTTTGAGAACAGGTACTCCTTCATTTCCCCTTCAGTCAGAGATCTGAATGGGATTTGACAAAGAATTATTAAATGATTTATCTTTCAGGATAATTGAACTGTTTCATTGCATTTTGGGGAGCCAAAATCTGTGCCCACAGGACAATGAGTGCGGAGCCTCCTTGTATGAATCAATTGTGATTTGTGTTTTCTACTTTGTCCTGAGGCTGTTTGGAGAGAGCTGGTCTCTCTGTATCAAATCGATATCGCTTTGTTGCATCCAGAGGGGAGTGATGGTTCTCTCATGCGTCTTTAGAGCATACTGCCAAAAGAAGAGGGGACTGATGATCACAACAAACAGGAATGATGAATGAATTGATGGATATGTGTCACATGGTCCTTCAGAAATCTTGCTAATATGATAATTTGAGCATCAAAGAAATGTTTCTTATGATTTTAACATTTTAAAAAGGTTTTGCTGCTTAATATTTTTGAGAACCATGCTGCCATTTTTTTCAGGATTTTTTGTATGAATAGCAAACCGCATATGCACTATTTTGCTGTTATATTGCAATATACATAAACACTTTTGTTGTTGATTTATTCATTTTTCAAATTCTGAATATAGTACTGCAAAACCTACATTTTGGTCTCATGGGCTGATCTACTTTAGTTTGAGCATATATATTTTAGATGTTGCAATTCCAGTGATTTCAATATTATTTAAATGCTTTATATATTCAAACACTTAATTGGGCCACGGTTAATGAAACACAGGTGACTCATTCATTATAAAATTAAGAGCTAATGGTCCATTTAGATTAAAACAAGTTAATGCATTCATATAAAG
Organism: Zacco platypus; assembly: GCA_038088235.1. NCBI lineage: Eukaryota > Metazoa > Chordata > Actinopteri > Cypriniformes > Xenocyprididae > Zacco > Zacco platypus. The sequence goes on from CM076073.1 coordinate 8,628,293, forward strand.
GGATAGTTCACCCAAAAATGAGAATTTGCTGTTTACTCACCCTCTCAGGGCATCCAAGATATAGTAGGCAACCTTTTTTCTTCGATTGACTGTTGTACAATAAAGAAGATTTTCAACTGAAAATGTGGTCCTTGGTGATTTGTATAATGCAAGTCAATTGCTACCATCACTTTGAGGGTAAAAAACAAAAAACAAACATACAGGCAAAACAAAATTAATACCAGTGACTCCTGACAATGCAATGATGCCTTATGAAGGGAAATGATCAGTCTGCAAGAAACTGAACATTATTTACTACATTACCTGTAATCTACAGTTTCTGCAAATGGTCCTAACACGTTCATGGCAGTCTAGAGCGCGAGCTAAGCTTCCTGTCACAGTATGATGTATGCGCGGGAGCAAACTCACACGTCAAGAGAGCTGACGCTGTGAATGTTTACAACAGAGAGGGAGGACGCATGTGTTGTATTGTACATCAAAATCTTACTTACTTTTCCTGGATGCAGCTACTTATATATGAGTGATCTCAATCGGAAAGGATGACTTCCGCACATACGTCATTATGCGACAGGAAGCTCGCACCGCAGACTGTAGTAAACGCTTTCAGGACCGTTTGCCGAGGCTGTGGATTACAGGCTTGTTGTAAATGATGTTCAGTTTCTTGCACAGAGTGATCGTTTCACCTCATAAGTCCTCGAAGTATCGTCAGGGGCCTTGGGTATTAATTTTGACTCTCAAAGTGACGGTAGCCATTGACTTGAATTATACGAATCACTAAAGACCACAAACTATTCCTTTAAGGTTAAAATTACCTTAAAGTGCCAGGCTGAAAAATCACACTTAAAGGGTTAGTTCACCCAAAAATGAAATTTCTGTCAAGTACTCACCCTTGTGTCGTTCCAAACCCGTAAGACCTTCAAAATTAAGATTTTTTTCATGAAATGCAAGAGGTTTTTCATCCTCTGTAGAAAGCAACGTGATTATCGTCATTCAAGGTCCAGAAAGATATTAAAGACACCAATGAGGATTGGTCCATGTGACTACAGTAGTTCAACCTTAATGTCATGAAGCCACAAGAATACTTTTGTGCACAAAAACAAAACAAAAAAAACAGACTTTATTCAACAATTTGCTCTCTTGCCTGTCAGTCTCCGACGCAGTGAACGCAGTGCAGTAGAGGGCTGCATTGGGATTGGCATCCTGCGGGAGTGGGCCGTTTTACCTTTGCTGCGGGCGCAAGTGGGCGGTCAAAAGATATAGTGCGGGACCCATGGGGCATTTAGCACGCAACAGTAATGGAGTTGGCTGTGAAGTTAAGAAAATTAAAGTGGCCATTTACATAAAAAAACCTCGGATGTCATCAAAAATATGTTAATTTGTGCTCCAAAGATGAACTAAGGTCTTGCATGTAATGACTGAAATTTAATTTTTGGGTGAATTAATCCTTTAAAATATATCAGATAACAAATGGATCATCGTTGAAAGATCTAAATTGGACTCTTTTTTTTTTAATTAAAGTCTCATACATATGTGCTGTACTGTAATACATTTGAGAAATATATTAATCAAACTCTCACGCTTTCAGGTCTCAGATTGTTCCCCAGAGTCCCCAGACTCATGCTCGCTTTCCTGCATGGAGCCCTTTGCGGTCCGCAGGCTTTCCTGTCGGACCGTTCAGCTGCCCCCTTTGGCCTTCCGGCAGGCAGAGCAGTACTACTGTGAGAGGAAACCAGAGACCGAGACGGCACAGCCTCGACCCACCAGCCTCCCCCTGAGAGCACCCCCCCTCATTGCCATCACTTCTGCAGATACAAGCAGGTAATCAACTGGGATTTTGTGTTCCATTTAGCAGAAAAAGAAGACTGTACATTTTAAATGTGTATGTTTATTGTCAGTGTTGAGGGTAACGCTTTACAAGTAATGTGCATTACATAATCAGATTACTTTTTTGGTGCAACAAGTGATTCATTAATAAATGAAACGCATTAATATTTGAGTTAAGTAATGGATGTTACTTTTCAGTTTAACTAACGTTAGTTACTGTTTTGGGAGTAACGTATTACTTTTACAAGTATCTTTACCCAACACTGTTTGGATTTTGTACATTTAGCAGAACTAAAAAGCCAATTTTCATTTGAGTAAGTCCCTCAGACATAAAACAGAAGCTTTCACTTTCAAATGTGTAATTAACAAGGGTCAAAGAACCTCTTACAGAACCTTCAAATCCCCTTTTGTCTGCTCTAGATGTGTTAAACAGATCAAAAGTACAATTAGCTCTTTCCTCTTGCTTTGGAGACTTATTACAAGAACATTTGTTTTTGTCAAAGTCAGTGATATGATTTGATTGTGAGTGCTATTCTAAATGGTATCCTATATGTCTTGGTTTATATTATTGCATCATAATTTGTAAATACATTTTAATGGATGTATGTAAAATATAAATGTTTCAAATAGTAGTGAAATGCTATTTACTAAAGGTAAATTGTCTGAGAATTGGCAGACACACTTGAAAATGGGTTATTTTCACATTGTGTAAACAGACTCCGTCTACTCATTAACATGACATTGGCTAAATGGAAAAATGGACATTTTTAGTTTAAGTTAGACTTTTTAGTTTAACAAAGATTTACAAATATTTTTATTTGGTTTTTGGGGTTTTTACATGGCATTGTAGCCTCGTGATTTTTGATGAAACAACATAGTGGAACAGATCAGCGGTCCAAAGAAGGACCAACCGAAGACAACTCAATCATAGCTAACAATTTTCTCATAATTATCATCTAAAGCAAAAGATGATTGGCAGTCATGTCAGCTAGACACAGAGAATCTGTCAATCAAGTGCTCAGCGATATGCAACATCAGCTCCCGTCTACGGCACATAGAATTTATACATGCACACAAGCCTTGTTTTTCCCATCTGATTATGGTAAATCATTTTTTTTAACACCCCAGGAGTCCTCAGTCTCCAACTGTGAAGATTGGAAATTTTTTGAAGTTTAGACTTTCACAAAAGAAGATTTTTACTTGTATTGCAGAAACTGTTGCTAATATTCACCACCAGTATGAACTATTTTCTTAATTGCGTTACACTGGTGAGTATTCAATTGCGTCGTCTTCTCTGAATAAGCCTTGTGTCTTGATTGTGTGTATGCATCATATTCCTGTTTCATACCAGGCTGTAATTCACAAGGTCATGCTCCCCTCTTTACAATTCCGTGAATATTCTAATATGCAGACTTCAGTGGATAAATTGTCTCAATTTTTCTTCCCCCCGTTGCCTCTAATGGAAAGGGTGCTTTATCAGACACCTCTCTATTACACACACTTGTCTTTGAATTGCCTTCCTGTCAGCGCAGTGTCATACGCAGGACAGTCATTCTAACAAGTCTTTGGTTTTAGTGCCTCAATTGAGGGTTCACTCGCATTGTATGAGTAAAAAATTATCTTCGATAAAAGAGAGAAAGATCAAAAACAGATTTGCTGTCAAAAGTAATTTCATGCTTGTAACTTCAGGATTCTGTGTGGTTGTTTGGTGATTATCGTTCGCTCAGGTTGAACCAACACCTAAAGGCTGCTGTCAGTACTGCTCAGTTCATGTGAGGAAACTTGAGTGTATGATGACCTGTCAGGAGACTTAGTCACCTTACATTTATATTTGTATTGGGGAAAAACTGCGCTATTTTTGAAAAATGAATCGCATGATATAGATTATAATTAAATGTAATATCATTACATTTAAATTTGTTATGGAAAAATACAAACTATATTGTGTAATCTTTTTGAAAGTTTCTTATGCTCACCAAGGCTGCATTTATTTAATCAAAAATACAGTAAAAACAGTGGTATTGTGAAATACAATTCAAAATCTTTGAATATATTTAATAATGTAATTTATTCCTGTTATGACAGCTGAATTTTCAGCATCAATTCTCCATACTTCAGTGTCACATGATCATTCTAATATGCTGATTTGGTGCTCAAAAAACCTTTATTATCAAAGTTGAGCAGTTTTTGCTGCTTAATTTTTGTGGAATCCTGATAAAAGTATCACCATTCACACAACATTGATAATAATAATAAGAAATGTTACCTGAGCAGCAAATCATATTAGAATGATTTCTGAAGGATCACGTGACACTGAAGACCGGAGTAATGACGGGCGCGGGAAGTTTTCACAGGTTTGTAAATACAACGCAATTTTTTGTTCATTTACATTTATTCATTTTCAGCATGTGTAGCTTACTTGTAATAAACGCTTTAAGTGGGCTATTAAAACGTATTTATTTATATGTTAAATTAAGTTTTTTTTTTTAAAAAACACGCGCAAGATGTGACGTCATTTTGTGACCGTTGCAGAAAGAGTTCGTCCGCTCTAACGTACTCCACAGCTCAAATCCACTTTCGGTGTTAAGGTAGGCAGTTTTTTGTGTTCATTTTTATTTCCTGTCGCTGTGAAGGATCTTTTATCATATATGACATAAACAGCTCAATAACTCGTTTATTTAAAGACTTAATCTATGTCCGTTGCATTACGATTGTGTATGTTGTTCAAACTAGTGTCCTCATCTATACGCTTGTCGTACATCGTGGAGTTTTGATGTGTTTTATAGACTCGATATTGTTTCTTATTCAAATGTGTTGACCCCCCCCCCCCCAAAAAAAAACAAACAAACCAAAAAACAAACAAACAAACAACAACAAAAAAACACAGCACCCCCAAATAAAGCGCCTGAGTAATGATGCTGCAAAATTCAGATTCACCATCACAGGAATAAATTGGATTTTAAAATATATTCAATTAGAAAACAGCTCTTTTATTTCCTAATAATATTTTGCAATATTAATGTTTTTACTCTATTTTTGATTAAATAAATGCAGCTATGGTGATAAGAGACTTAATAAGAGACTTCTTTCAAAAACATCAAAAACTTTTCACAAGTACTGTATAGAGCCCTCGCGGCACCTATTTTTTCTTCTTCGTCACATGACCGACTATCACGAATAAATAAAGACCCACACCCACCCTCCTCAAGTTGTTTTCCCATTGTGCTGAGCGTTAGGCTCCTCCCCCTGGGCTTTCAGTCAACCTGTGCCCAATAAGTATCGATCTCCTCCCAGCATCACTTCTGTGAAGTGGAGATGAGAGTGAGAGCACTTGGATGCGTTCTCCGTCCAGTCGAGGCGCAAGATTGGGATGATTATAGTGTTGCATGGACGATTCGCTCCTTTATTTGGGAAGCAATTTGACGGGACAAGCGGAGTTTAGTGTTATTATGGACATTATTCTAGAAGCGAGCAGCGATGTCTGTAGACGATGAACTATTGGACAGAATGGATCAGTTCATTATAGTGTACATCAAAAATGACTTTTCTGTTTATATGCATTTGCAGATTTCACGTAGAATATTGTTGCTTTCTTGGAAATAGCACTAATTATGTACTTTATACCACGCTTTCTTATGGATGTTATCAAAGTTTCGGACAATTCGCACCAAAGCTAGTTGCAATAATTATCTCACAAAATACAGTCTTTTGACGAATTTTAGCTCTTGGGTTCAACCTGCAAGAATGGACGCGGGAAGCGAAGTATCAACTTTGGTTTCTCCCGGTACCGATAATGCCCCAAAACATCTCTGGAGGCAACAGAGCCCGGTTCCTCTTCAAATCCAAAACTCTCTCGGCTCGCGCAAGAACTACCGAGTGAGGCAGAGAGGTTTTTCCGACACGGAGAAGTACCTGAATCCCAGAACCATGGACCGGACATACGCTGTAGACACCGGTAAACGTCCCGGTTTGAAAAAATCCAGAATGTCATGGCCATCATCCTTTCAAGGACTTAAACGGTAAGAATATGGTTTTGCCATCATGTCCAACTAAACAAAATAAATACTTTAAACGGGTTTTATGTAGTAGAAAATTAATCCTGTTTAATTGATTCTAAATGAACTTAGTTTCCATTATATATAGCTTATATATGTTTATATTATTAAAAATTAAATATCTTTCTAATTGATACATAACTAGAAAAGGAAAGGAAACGTCTAAAAAGGAAAGAAAACTACTTATCAAGCAATTTCATGAGGTCTTACAAAAATAAATTTAACCTATAATGTGTATGTGTGTGTGTATATATATATATATATATATATATATATATATATATATATATACACACACACATACACATTATAGGTTAAATTTATTTTGTATATATATATATATATATAATTATATTTGTATGTATTTTTTATATAAACGTTGAAAGTTCAAAGCTGTGAAACTTGTTACTTTTATTATTATTATATGATTTTTGTTAGTTTTTATAGCAGAGAAAGATTGGAAGTTTAAAATGTGTGTATCTGCTTAGCTTTTGAGTACATAACATTTGCCTCATTTTGATTTAATGGGGCCTTAATATTTAATTTTTTTTATATAAATCTAAACTTTTGAATATAAATGTCATAAACTTTAAATTATAAGATTATGCAAATGTAGAAAAAAAATGTAAAATGGGATGCCATCTTGAGAAGCATCACAGAAGTCATGCAATTACAAGGTATGTGCTTTACACCATGCAGTGATTTGTGAGTGAAAGAGATAATTCATCCACATTGTTTTCTAATTGACTGGCTGTGATTTTTGTAATGGAATTTTTGCTTTCAGTCTGTAAAGAAATGAGGCTTGTTGCTGGAATCTTCTTGCTTAGGACACAGGGCTACAGATGGATTGCAGAACAGATTGACACAGATATGGGTCAGAATATTATATAAATAGGTTTAAGTAAAAATGGCCTGTAGTTAAAATACAAACAGGTTAGCAAATGGCCAAGTAAAAAGTCGAATGTTAAGGTAATTATAATCAATATTTCTAATTAGCACAGAGCATGATACATGGCTTCTCCTGATGAGTTCGTGCTGAAGTACTTTTCACGTCTATTGCTCTCTGGAGAGCCCTCTGGAGAACTGCTGTCCTTCACGGCTCCTCCTCCATTCACCGAATGAGAAATAAGACTGTTTACACCCATCACAGACTAATTCATTGCAAGCTGAGCACCAGACGTTCACATATGCAGTCCCTGTTGGTCTAGTACTTGGCAAGAGGAGACCAACGGTTCAAATGTTCCCTGAAGGGAGTGTTTATCAGAGAGCCTAGTTTCAGGCAGAAATATGCAGATACCCTTAAATCAAGCTAATTATAAACCATTAGTCACAGTTTTGATACATTTCAGTCAGAGCAATGAAATATTTCCTTACCTTATTTATATATATATATATATATATATAGTTGTTTTGTCCTCACTTTGGAAATTAGATAAACGGTGGTAAATGTCATGTCATTCACCTTGACAGACGTTGGTGATTTAGCTGATTTTACCTGTCTTCTGTCCTTTTTCCTTAATGATTCTTCCTCAATCTCTAAAACAGTATTTTTAATAACACAATGTATGCAAAAAAAAATTGTATCTTCAACCTAAGCGCAACTGATTTATGACGTCAGAGTTCAGTATAAACACAAATGGAAGAAAAGCAAGTCCTACTTTCTATCATTAGACAGATAATTGCTTCTATAGTCCATTTAAATCCATTTTCTCATTACTGTACATGGATTTCCTATGAGACTCTGAGAGGGGGTGAAATTCAACCCTACACATTTAGACCACGACCAGACTGTATGACTCACTTAGTGAATGTGAATGTTATCGCAATTTTATTATCCAGGGCCACTGAGCCCCTTCGTTTTGAGGGTTCCTTGCTGAGCAAATTGTTCTCAGTGTTTGTGGAATGATATTTAAGATCAGCGGCTAAGCATAAGCAGCATCAAGCAAATACGTTTTTTGTGCTTTCAAGAAAAGTTCAGGTTATATACATTTTTAGATGCATGGACAAAAATAGCAACATCTAGGGAACAAGTCTGTGCCTGCTTGACTAGGATTTTAAACTTTCATTGCAATTACTTTTTAATGGTATAAAATGCTTTTTGATGTCATTTTATCTGCTCAAGAATGATTTCTTATGATTTAAAGCAGTATTTCTTAGCTAGTGGGTCAGGACCCAAAAGTGGATCGTAAGACCGTTTTGAGTGGGCCTGGAATGTGCCGTCAAAGAAACAACAACAAACGTAATTCTGTTTTTCTGATGCAAGACTTTTATTTTGAAAGACGTGTATGAAGGCTGTTGACACAGAAATGCATTGACCTGATAGTATTTGCGGTCAGATGAGATGTCAGGCTATCATTGGCTATCATATGTCATTGTCATTATTTTAATGTTATTTTCATAACTTGTTAATAAATAAAACGTCTCTTACGTCTTACCTCAGAAAAACAAACTTTCCTGTCCTGTCAGCCCTTATACTGTGTTCAATATCTTGGCATGGTTTATCGGTTTAATTTTAAAATGTGGGGGTAAAACAATTGACTATTCGCAAAGACCCGCCCCCTATAGTTACTGTTGTTTTGTCCGACAAGTCATGCTCGCCTGACTGCTTTGTCAGACAAAATGGCAGATTCGGTGGTTTATGATTGGTCAGATCGCCTGTCTATCAAACTGTTTGCGAAGGGTCAATTGCACATGCAAATATATCGCTTCAGTATAAATAAAGTGCAAAAGAAATTCTGATCATGCAAAGTGACAGTTATGTTGTCAATTATTAAGTCATGAAATAATTACCAAAAAGTACCAATAAATTACGTAACTGGTACTTCCTGTGTTAGCTGGGAAGGATTTGCATGCAGGTTTGATGTTCAGTTTTATTCATCAGCAGCAGTTTTCATGTTTCATTAACAGTTTATGCTAGTATTGTGTATTTACCATGGTAAATTTTGTTTCCTTAACTCAAAATGACACTTTCTTTTCACACACACACACACACATATATATATATATATGTATGTATATGTATATATATATATATATATATATATATATATGTGTGTGTGTGCGTATATGTATGTGTGTGTGTTTTTATATTTATATTTATATATATATATATATATATATATATATATATATATATATATAAAAAATATGTATATGTGTGTGTGTATATATGTATTTGAGAACCACTGATTTAAAGGGCGCAAAATTGATTGTAGATTGAGCTTTGGTTGTTTTGTTTTGACATGTTTGAAGGATGTGTAAGAAGGTCTTTTTGTGAATTATGACTGCTCATTGCCTGCTTTGTGGATTTCACCGAGGAACTGACTTGAAAGGATTCAATACCTGAAAGCACTGTGCACATGTCTGCCGGCTGATCCCAAGGGGTCATTGTCGCACTGGTCCCTGGAAACATCTAAGATGTGAGTTTGCTGCATTGCTGTGTGTGAGTGCTGTTACATTAGACCTCTTGGTCAGCATAGTTCATCCTGATGGATGACGTTATTAATGAAGAGAGCAGTGAAGAGTTGTGACACTAAATATCTTGTTTGATTAGCTAATGATTGGGACAGGAAATACTGTGTCATAGTGAGATGAACTTTTGTGCAGTGCAGTGATGTGTTTCAGGCAGTAGTTTTTGAGCTAATGTGGCTGATTTTTTTTTTATACTGTCTCTGTAACAACTATATAGTGCAAATATTCTGCCTGTCAGACAGCATGGTTTTGGTTTCTAAAGTAGTCTCAGTTGTGCTACTGTTGTGTACACAAACTCACACACTAACAGCCAAATCCCTCAGAGACCTGATATGCACCATGGTGCAGAACTGCCTCCAGACGCAGACAAAGCTTTCTTGTGTCCAGGCGCACAGTTGCTTTAAATCCAGAGCGCTCCTGGTGTGCATGGAGAGCTTCTTGTAGAAACCGAATAGTAAAACCAATACCAGAGCTGGGCAATATATTTAATATTGATGATACAGTGCATCTGGAAAATATTCACAGCATTTTGTTATGTTACAGCCTTTTACAAAATAGATTAAATTCATTATTTTCTTCAAACTTCATTATGGGGTATTGTTTGTAGAATTTTGTTTTGAAATCTTTGCAAATTTATTAAAAATAAAAAAACGAAAAAAATCACATACATTCACGTCCTTTGCTCAATGCTTGAATCACCTTTGGCACCAATTAGTCTTTTTGAGTCGGGGTTTTCAAGCTAGGGGGGCATGAGCACCTGTTAATTCAGAAGTGAAATGGTGAAATTCTTGAGTGAAACAGCTGTAAATTCGTGATTTTACTAGCAAATCTTTAGTCATCCACTAGAGGGGGCAATTTGACTATTCTCTCAGCTAATCATTGGCTATGGTTACAGCAGGTTTGGTGCAACTGGATTTGAGCAAAAACAACTACCGGTAAAAACAAAATTTACTGATTGCTTGTAAAAATCAATTACCAGAGATGAAAAAAACTACGGTTAAACTGAATGAAGAACAAGCCCAGCCGTCACTCTAAAGTTGGTAAGCTTATTTATATTTTAATGTTTCAGTTTCCAACTAATACCCTGTCTACACCAGACACAAGCGGCGCGATGCAACACAAAACCCCAGAAAGTAAACTGATGCCTCGTTCTATTTCTGACATAGGCTTACTTCAAAACTTCTGTGTTACTTTTGACACAGAACAAATTGATCTGCAATGGTCATTTTGTTGGGTTCTTTTGCGGCAAGGTGGTCGCGTCCGGTGTAGAATGGGTTTTGCACACAATATGCAGCATATTAAGTAATATAGCAATTACAGTTGTGTGCATCAGGTAATATATGAATGATGTTCACATTGGTTTGTTGGTTGGTTGGGGGGGGGCACGTGTGAAATTAGATAAACGTAGGGGAACATGTGCCCAAAAAGGTCAAAAACCCTTGTTTTTGTGTGTGACGCTACAAGGTTGGCAGACCTGTTTTTGGGCAGTCTCTCCCATTCTTCTTTGCAGGACCCCTCAAGTTGTCCCGTGGCCACTTGTTTGTTATCTTGGCTGTGTGCATAGGGTTGTTATCCTGTTGGAAGATGAACCTTCACCCCAGTCTGAGGCCCATACAGCTCTGGAGCAGGTTTTCACAAGGATGTCTCTGTACATTGCTGCATTCATCTTTCCCTAGATCCTGACTAAACATCCACAGAGCATGATGCTGCCACCACCATACTTCACTGTAGGGATGGTATTGGACAGGTGATGAGCGGTCCTCCAGACATGACACTTGGTATTCAGGCCAAAGAGTTCAATCTTTGTTTCATTAGATCAGAGAATTTTGTTTCTCATGGTCTGTGAGTCCTTCAGTTGCCTTTTGGCAAACTCCAGGTTGGCTGTTATGTACCTTTTACTGAGGAGTGGCTTCTATCTGGCCACTCTACCATACAGGCCTGGGGCCGGTTGCACCAGCTGGACGTAAAAAAGTTGGGTATAAGCTCTACGCTGGACTTAGTTACGTCCAGCTTTCCGATGAATATTTACACCTGTTGCACCATCGAAAACTACGACCAGGCGCAGCTACGCTTAGTGTAGATGATGCGCGTACACACTGATGTTTTACCGCACTGTTAGTCAAGACACAGTTCACGTTACTATGGTTACAAATGTGAATTTATTGGCTCCAACGAATAGATGAAAAATTACAGTTGAGCCGAAAAAATTAAATTACTCAGATTTTGAAACAAGAAAAATTATTGAGCTAATCAGTAAGTATATGCATATTTTGGAATGCAAGCAAAACAATTCAGTAACGAATAAAAAAAAAAAACAAGCTCTGAAAAACACGACGATATGGTTGTGGAGCCTGTATACCAGATGCGCCATCATCTCAACGTTTTTATTTGTCTTTATTTTCACCATGGAAACAAGTCAAGACTTCTCACTTTACACCTACCTTTGACTAGGCGTAAGATTTAGTCTAAGACGTGCACTACATCCAGATGGTACAACAGGTATTAATTCCATGCAGGACTTAAAGCGCATTTTACATTAAGCTTAGTCTTACGATCGGGTTTACATCCAGCTGGTGCAATCGGCCCCAGATTGGTGGAGTGCTGCAGAGATGATTGTTCTTCTGGATGGATGGTTCTCCTCTCTCCACAGAGAAATGCTGGAGCTCTGTCAGTGACCGTTGGGTTCTTGGTCACCTCCCTGACTAAGGCCCTTCTCCCCCGATCACTCAGTTTGGTCTGGCGGCCTGCTCAAGGAAGAGTCCTGGTGGTTCCAGACTGATTCCATTTACGGATGATGAAGGCCACTGGGACATTTTTCTGTACCCTTCCCCTGATCTGTTTCCAGTATCCAATTCCTTGGACTTCATGGCTTGTTTTGTGCTCTTTCCAAATCACGTCCAATCAACGAAATTTACCACAGGTGGGTCAGTGGAAACCGGATGCACCTGAGCTCAATTTTGAGTGTCATGGCAACGGCTGTGATTACTTAAATACATGTGATTTTTTTTGTTTCGTTTTTTTTTGTTCTTTTTTTAATAAATTTGCAAAGATTTCAAACAAAATCATTTTCAGCATCATTACCCTTCAGTTACATGATCTTTCAGAAATGCTGATTTGCTACTTAAGAAACATTTCTTATCAATGTTGAAAATGGCAGTGCCCTTTAGTTTTGTGAGAAAAGTGATCCCCCATATTTTCTGATGAATACAATTCTGATTAATACATTCAAAGATATTTCAAAAGAACATTTATTTGAAATAAAAAGCTTTTGTAACATTGTCTTTAATGTCACTTTTCATCAATTTAATGAATCCTTGCTGTACAATTTAAAAATTACTTAACCAAACTTTTGAATGGTGTATATTTGATATATATATATATATGTATGTGTATATATATATATATATATATATATATATATGTATGTGTATATATATATATATGTATATGTATGTGTGTATATATATATATATATATATATATATATATATATTTATATATATATATATTTATATATATTTGTGTTTTGTGATACTTGTATTTATTTTTTTTTAAATAAAAAGCTTCAATACCTAGTCTTACCTGATATAGAGCAGATTAAATGGTTTCATCATCCTTTACAGTATGTGAGTTGCCAACAGATCAATACTGTTAGATTTGTATTCTCTGTAAGTCTAAGTTCTGTAATACACTTCAGATTTGATTGCAGTGATAACTGATGCCTGGCGGCTGAGTCGTTCACCCGTGATGAAGAGTGCTGTCACTGGTAGAACATTCGTTCTATCTATAAACACAGGGATAGAGTGTCTCCCATGAGTGGTTTGATTTATGTGCGGCAAGAATTGGTGTTCACATTGAATTCAGATGTGGTGAGTCAAACTGTGGTGCCATGTGCTAACGTGAAAAATTTGCAAATGCATGGTAAATAAAAAAAGGCAGGCCTTCTCAGGATTCCGGTCAGGGGAATATCAGGATTTTTGGTGAATCCATAGTTTCCATTGGTTTCAATTCACATCTTCACAGAGGCTTATCTCACTGCAGAACCTATATGCTGAAGCCCTTTGCAAATGTAAATTTGACCTGTGTCCTGCTAAATGATTGTGCACAAGAATCAGTAAAGTATTTTATGAATGGGCTCTATTAAAAAAAAATCTAACCCACTTCTCCAAAATAAAGAATTCACTCCCATGGTCTGCAGAAACAAACATGACATTATTAGTCATAGAAAAACAGGCTTCAGGGGGTCTGCGGCACTGAAAAGAAATTTATGTCAGAAATGAAGAGGACAGGCGCTCAGGGGAACCAATGTTGCTCTAGTTTTCATGTATGCTGGTCACCCCTCCCTCAATTCTCAGTTTTATGGCAACTTTTTTTGACTTGTCTTCCTCAACAAATGTTTCTTTTGGGTTCAAGTACACATAATAATTCTTCCGATTCTCTGAGGTATGGGTGGGTTGTCTGACCAAAATTTTCCATCTAGTCATGTTTTTGTATTGTTACTTGAATATTTAATGACTTTTCATTGAAGTTTCTATTTATGTGTGTTTACATATAGAGAGAGAGTTTAATTTTTCTTTTGAGTGAAATCAATACTTTTATTCAGCAGGGAAGGATGCATTAAATGGATCAATAATGATAGTGTAGTGCTGTTCTTTTGAACTTTCTAGTCCTCAAAGAATTAACAAAAATATTAAGCAGCACAACTGTTTTCAATAGTGATAATGGCAATAAATATTTCCTGACCACCAAATCAGGCATTATAACAACTTTATTATTAGAATGATTTATGACTGCAGTAATGGCTGATTTGGTTTTGACATGAAAGGAATAAATTACATTTTAGATTGTATTAATATTTCACAATATTACTGTTTTACTGTGTTTGAGCAAATAAATGCAGCCTTGGTGAGCATAAGAGACACCCTTTAAAAAAGATATAGATTGATTTCTGTCAGATTTTATAATCCAGAATAGCTGACACGTTTCTATATACCACCTTACCCCTCTCAGGAATAAATGTTTTATTTTAATCATACTGCTATTCTTCTCTGTTTTGAACAAAATGCATGCAATCATGTCCTTTTCCCTCCAAGGTTTTGAGTTGGTGTTACACGACACCTCTGGAGGATTATGTCCGTTCTCTTAAGCTCGATGCTCTGATCCCAGGGGTTAGACTACCTGCAGCCTGTATCTGTGTTTATGACTCACGCTAGGCTTACTATTCCGCTTTCCCTGGCAACAATAGAGAACATACATCATCTTGGCTCAGGACTGGGTGGTGTAATGACTGAAATGCAATATATTTGAGATCTCTATGCTTATAGTTTGTTTGCGTATGCTGCATGCAATTTATATCAGAATAGAAAATATCCTGCATGAATGATCTAAGAAACCCACACACCTAATATAGGGGGCTCAAGGACGGCTTTGAGAAGATGAAATGTACTGGAGAAAATTAGGTCACCAAATCTCAATCACTTTGCTGAAAGTTATTTTATTATTGGCAAATTAATATTCATTCGATGTCAAAGCAAAGAAAACAGCTTGAAGGCGTAGGACAAGAAACCTCTGTGTCAGAACAAAGTATCTTTTGACCACACACACATGCACATTTGAGCGTTGTAGTTCACCAGAATGAGATCATCTACTTTCGCTCGAGGTAATGCTATACGGGATTACTTGGGGGACTCCTCAAGAGCGGCTGCTTTCTGATTGGTTGCTTGGCTGTACGCACCGTTCGCCTCAGCGGTCACCTTGGCCTAAAGCATAATGGAAGGTTACATGGAGGTGTGAGGTAGACAAAGACTTTGGCAATTACAATATTGATTGTTTTAGAAAATAGGGCTGTTACCCAAACATATTTGTTAATGGATTTTTTTTCATTGTGTCCCCCCCCTCACAATTATTTGTTCCACAGAGTAGGGTAATACCAGAGACTACAGGTTCAGGACCACAGACTGCATCCTATGTTTTTTAGTTATTTATTTATTTATTTATTTATTTTTACGTACTAGCTGTTTATGCTATTTTATAGCACTTTATATTCAATTCTGTATTTGTATTATTCATTGTTGGGAATGATTTGTTTAATTACTTAATTACTTATTCTTGAAACATTTAACCTAATTTGTTTCAATATATGAGCCTTTATATTCTGTTTTTAAATTCAGTTTTGTTGGAAAGACCTTATTTTTCAACACGAAAGTAACAACACGAAAGTGCTCTACAAAGCAGTTTGTTTATTAGTACGCTAAACGTATATTATTTATAATCATAAATAATATGATTACAAATACTAGTTTGCACCATCAAGCACCATAATGAACTGTTTTTGCCCAGCTAAAATAACTGGAAGTGGATGACACCGAAAGCCTTAAACATTCCAATTTTAAATTAAATGATAAAAAAATTAATAATTTCTTTGGGTCTAGTCTTTGCATCTGTTTGTTTGGGGCTTAATTCAGGTCTCCTCTGTTGGAGTAGAATTGGCTAGGTGTTACTCTCTCAAAAAATTATATATAGTATATTGTATATAGTATTGGATACACTTAACAACCTACTATGATTTATATCCTTTTAATACCATTTTATATGTAACTGTAGTTACGTCAATGAAGAATAGAACTGTGTAAGTTTTGTTTAATAATATTCTGTTTAATAATACAATGGATGTATGAGATGTTTTATGTGTTGAACATTTGAAAGCTTGGCAGTCTCTTTCACCTATTTTGATGGAAAAAGCAGTGGGGTCTCATGGTTTGACCATGCTTTGAAAAACATTTAACCATGGAAATCAATGGAAAGTCTTTGTTTTTATATTTTCCGAAATACTAAGAAACATTACAACGGGATTTCTAGGTCACTAATCAAATAATCATATTTGTGACATTAACCATGTGAACTTCTTTGTACAGATGGTCAGATGTTCTTCCGTTGAACTACACGTTGCTCTTTGGATCATTCTCTATTTAATCCTGGAAAGTGTGATCATCAAGTTAAACACAAACATGGGGGGGTTCATGCTTAAATCATTAAGCAAAAGGACAAATTCTGAAATTTAATATATTTTATTTTTCCACAGTTCAACTTTTCAATCAAATTGAAATGCTGATAATATAATTTTTTATGTAAAATGTTGTATTTGAAAAATAAAGACATTTTCAGACACGTGAACCTCATTGTATGTACTCCTGTACATTCCTACGCAGTGTCAGCCTCCTGTTTAAACCATCCATTCATCTGCCAGTATCATAATTTTGTAGCATTTAAATATCATGATACCTCTGTTTGGTTATATTAAGGTTATATCAAGATATTGGTAAAATAATTACAGAATGTTAATAGTTAATTCTGGTGGCCACTAGAAATATGGATATGAAACTGCCTGTCACTCACTTTCTTTTTTAGTTACCTCATAGGAGCACTTACACTGAATGTAATTTATGCAGATGAGATGCAAAGGCCATCTATATAGCCCAGTGATTTGATAGAAGGCTATGAATATTTATGAGATGCCAGCTCAATTGTTGACAGCTTTCTCAGACGGCATTTCTTTCCAGCTCTACAATATTTACAAGTTTTGTCTGACCTATTCCACATGAACATGCTTGTGAAGTTCCTCACAGATGTAGAAATATACAGTAAATACAAAAAAAATGGACACATACAATTGTGCTCAAAAGTTTACATACCCCTTGCAGAATCTGCAAAAATGTATGTATAAGGTGTTATATATATATGTATTTGTGTATATATAATATGTGTATGTATATGTGTGTATGTATATATACAGTGGGTACGGAAAGTATTCAGACCCCCTTAAATTTTTCACTCTTTGTTATATTGCAACCATTTGCTAAAATCATTTAAGTTCATTTTTTTTCCTCATTAATGTACACACAGCACCCCATATTGATAGAAAAACACAGAATTCTTGAAATTTTTGCAGATTTATTAAAAAAGAAAAACTGAAATATATGTATGTGTGTGTTATATATATATATATATATATATATATATATATATATAAAATGTGTATATGTATATAAATAATGTGTATATATATGTATATGTATATGTGTATATATATATATATATACACATGTATATGTATATATATATGTATGTGTATATATGTGTGTGTATGTGTATATATGTATGTGTGTGTGTGTATGTGTGTGTATATAAAAATTCCAGATCATTCTTTGAAAGACACAAATAGATACTCCTTTATATTGTTTCCTTGTATGTTGACATCATAATTTACGTCAGGCGGTGTGGCTTGCAATGCAATGAAATGTCTTTTACTTCAGTTTGTCTTGCTTTATTAAAGCACAAATGTCTTTTTATCAGTTTGGCTTGGCTGCGTAAAAGGACCCTACTGGAGATTTCTGGCAATGCACAGTCTCTGTGTCTCATTGAAACGTGGGTGTATATGAGATTAATTGCTGGACATGAAGTGTAATATTGCTTCATGCCAGGGGGGTAGGCAAAAGAGACGTGCCTCAAACTCTAAAATATTTAGTTTTGCATTTGGCCCATATTGGCGTTGTAAATCACGTTGGTGACTAATAGATTGCTTCATTGTTTAGAAGGAAATGAACCCACAGCGAAGCTTGAAGTTTTCTGTTGTTGAGTTTTCGTGTTTATTGGGCTGTAATTGGCTTCTGCGAATGTTTGTTGTGGTGGCTCTTAAAGGCTTTTGAAGAAATGGCTTCCAGGGAAGTGATAGGCCAACTTCACTGCTAGCATCCTTGGTTTTCCTGTCGCCTTGAAGTGTCAGACCCCCTGAAGGGGGAATCTTTCAGCTCTGCAGCCCTGCACACACATCAATGTGTTTGGAAATGGAAAGGAATAGATCACAGGAAATCAGATAAAAGATTACGTATTCACTCTTACATTCAGTTCACCATCTGTGACAGATACTAATGTTGCAGTTGTTCACCTTATGTGTCATTTTTTTTTTTTTAAATGTGTATAATTAATTAGAGACTAATGACACAAATATAATATTTTACACATTTTTTTATAATACACAAATATATTTTATATAAAAATATATATTTAAATCAAAATAGATTTAAAAATGTATATAAAATATTATTATTATTATTATTATTATTAACATTTTATATGCTATTGAAATAAAAAATAGAACATATTTTTATTATTTATAATACTATTAATATTACTATGTAATATTATTTTAAAAATGACTAATTACTAATAATATTTTCTATTTTAATCTTACGTACCATGATACTAATACTTAAATACTAAGATTAGTTTGACAATTATGTGCTTTTAAATGCTTTTAAATATTTAATAATTGTAAACAAATGGGCAAAAGCCTAATAATAGCAAACGAGAGATGTAAACCATAGTTCTGCAGTCTGTGTTCATGCGTTTTTGGTCAGTGGGACAAAATGAAGGCCATTGCTGCATGCGTTCTGAATGATGATTACAGTGGAGGCCGTAAGTCTATTTTAGGAGTTCTTGCCCCATGGGTTATACACACCTCCCTGGGTAAAACGTGACCTGTTTCTCTTCTGGTAACAGCTCTGTCCTCGGCCCCCTCTTCATGCTCCAAACTGACCATGTGCGAAACCTTGAAATTCCCAAAACACTACTTCCTGTTTAAGAAGCAGCAACAAAGATAAGACAAGTTTGTTTATTTTGAGCGGACAATCGCCTGGCCCAACACTTTAGTGCAGGAGAGCCAATACAGAAACGCATTGAATGCTTGGAGACAAAAAGAGCATTGGCTACATTCAGAATCAGAATATTGTTATATGTTGCTTATCTAAGTATCCCAGTGTCATATAAATGCATTAATTCAAGGATGGAATGCTTTATTGACCAACATAGGTTACATCCAGCTTGAAGGTTTATTCTGTATTTTACATAAATAGAAGACATGATACATGTTTAGAGAAAAAGTCCTCATAAAGGTAAAAAGGCCTCTAAAAATTCGAAGGGACAAATATTGTTCCTTAAAACAAAATAAAAATAAATGGTTTATTTACTGATTGATTGATTTGATTGAAGGGGCAGTATTTAAATTGAATATATATACACTCACCTGAAGGATTATTAGGAACACCTGTTCAATTTCTCATTAATCCAATTATCTAATCAACCAATCACATGGCAGTTGCTTCAATGCATTTAAAGGTGTGGTCCTGGTCAAGACAATCTCCTGAACTCCAAACTGAATGTCAGAATGGGAAAGAAAGCTGATTTAAGCAATTTTGAGCATGGCTTGGTTGTTGGTGCCAGACGGGCCGGTCCGAGTATTTCACAATCTGCTCAGTTACTGGGATTTTCACGCACAACCATTTCTAGGGTTTACAAAGAATGGTGTGAAAAGGGAAAAACATTCAGTATGCGGCAGTCCTGTGGGCGAAAATGCCTTGTTGATGCTAGAGGTCAGAGGAGAATGGGCCGTCTGATTCAAGCTGATAGAAGAGCAACTTTGACTGAAATAACCACTTGTTACAACCGAGGTATGCAGCAAAGCATTTGTGAAGCCACAACACGCATAACCTTGAGGCGGATGGGCTACAACAGCAGAAGACCCCACTGGGTACCACTCATCTCCACTACAAATAGGAAAAAGAGGCTATAATTTGCACGAGCTCACCAAAATTGGACAGTTGAAAACTGGAAAAATGTTGCCTGCTCTGATGAGTCTCGATTTCTATTGAGACATTCAGATGGTAGAGTAAGAATTTGGCGTAAACAGAATGAGAACATGGATCCATCATGTGTTGTTACCACTGTGTAGGCTGGTGGTGGTGGTGTAATGATGTGGAGGATGTTTTCTTGGCAACTTTAGGTCCCCTTAATGCCAATTGGGCATCGTTTAAATGCCACGGCCTACCTGAGCATTGTTTCTGACCATGTCCATCCCTTTATGACCACCATGTACCCATCCTCTGATGGCTACTTCCAGCAGGATAATGCACCATGTCACAAAACTCGAATCATTTCAAATTGGTTTCTTGAACATGACAATGAGTTCACTGTACTAAAATGGCCCCCACAGTCACCAGATCTCAACCCAATAGAGCATCTTTGGGATGTGGTGGAACGGGAGCTTCGTGCCCTGGATGTGCCACAAATCTCCATCAACTGCAAGATGCTATCCTGTCAATATGGACCAACATTTCTAAAGAATGCTTTCAGCACCTTGTTGAATCAATGCCACGTAGAATTAAGACAGTTCTGAAGGCGAAAGGGGATCAAACACCATATTAGTATGGTGTTCCTAATAATCCTTTAGGTGAGTGTGTATATGTATATATGTATATATGTGTATATATATATATATATATATATATATATATATATATATATATATATATATATATATATATATTATGGTGTAATGGTACATGTATTGTCACAGTGTACGTCACAGTTCAGTTCATGCAGTAAGTCGACGAATACAATCAGTCACAGGCGATTACCACTCCATTCCAGAAGGGGATGCGCGATAATGCAACGCTTTTTTCTAAAGCAACAGGAGAAAGCGCAGAAGAAGAATAATCTCTCAACCAGTGTTTCAACCGTGGAAAAGCATCAATAAAATAGCTTGAGAATAATATCTCAAGTACCATTACATTTACCACAGGGAAGTCATTTCATGTTAGCATGTTAGTTCACTAGAGAAATGAACTTTAGAGGGGATCGCTTTTCACTAAATATATGCAATTTATTAGCCTATATATTCATTATATTTACTTTACCTGTTAGTAATGTCTTAATTATTTAATGTTTAGATAAATTTGTCATGAAAACAAGTTATGACAACTGTGTAAATGATTATACTTCAAAAATGATTTGGAGTAATAATTTTAGAATTAGATTTAGAAGTTAATGCAAAACCTGAATATATATCAACTGAATATAATAGTTTGGCTCTATATAATAGTAATATAATATAATATAATAGTAATGTGCAAGAATTAGCTGAGATAGATTGTTTTTATCCTTAAGAAAATGTTAATTAGAATTTAATTTATTTAAAGATAGACACAGTTTGTTCAATAAACCAGTCTTTAATAAAAGGAAGCAATTTTATGTTCAGTTCCCCCCCCCCCATGTACCAAACCCATACCGAAATGTGAATATGTCCTGATACGGCAAACCATTGAATTCAATAGGTGTCCTAACTTTTTCACATGACTGTATATATATATTAAATTACTTTATTGATATTTTGAAAAAAAGAGAGATATGTATTGTTAATATATTATTATTATTTTATTAATGAATAAAGACTTATTGTATATGAACATATGGTGTTTTCAGGTTTTGGTGTTTTGAAATCCCTCCTGTGGCGGTGTTCTCCTGATGAGGTCACAAGGTCACAGTGAACCCTGCTGTCTATTCTTTAGCGTTTAGGTATTTCTGCAGGGTCCTGGTCTGTTGTTCCTGCTCTGCTGACATATCTGGGTCATTCCATCAAGAAAACTAACCTTTTATTTTTTTTAGTGAGAAACGTTTTTTTTTTGCCAGTGACTGTGATATGTTGTATTCCACCCTAAACATCCTTTACCTTATTGTTGGCTGTAGTGCAGCTCACTGCTGGTTTGTCAAGTACACTTGTAAGAAGTCAGTGATTGTTTGGGTGACAGGATAGAAAGCAAGTTCCACAGTGTGAATTAACATAAACACTGCCTTGGTTCTGACTATCATCTTAAGTTGTCTCTTTGATTGCATTAAGGCTCATATCTTGCTGTGAAAAAATGCTCCCGTCTATGACTATTTTGATTACAAATGCATTTAGTGTTGAGCGCTGCATGGAAATTGACATGCAAAAAGCATCATAATCTTGGTCTAGATGACTCAACCCCCTGTCATAAATCATAAAAATATCAGATCTGTTTGAACTTCTACAATTCTTTTATTCCTAAACATGAAAAAGCGATGGAAAATATGGTCACCCAGATATGACACCTTGCTTATTTCACTAATCACTTAGTAGCCCTAACATTTCTTTCCTTCACATTAGGAATTATGTTTGACACTAATTCTTTGCTGAACAGCTCTTAAAGCAACAGTTCACCCAACAGTGAAAATATTTGCAGTCATCATTTGCTTACCCTTTTATTAGATTTTAGACAAAGTCTGCACTGCACTTTTCCCTGAAACATGATTAATGCTTCACAGCTCCAAAATGGACAAAAAGGCACAATAAAAGTATCATGAAAGTGGTCAATATGTCTTCTGAAGTCTTCTGAAGTCTATTGAGCTTCTCGGTATGAAAGAAAAAGCAGCTTGAACAATTTGCCTAAGATGTGTGAAAACAGGAAACTAAGAAAATATTTTCAGCTTTATTGGCAGCATATTTTGTATATGTAATAAGTCTTATTTTAAGACCGCAAATGTTTTTGCAATTACAGCTGCATGTCCCTTGGCAGGTGTGCCATTTTGCATTTTTAATGCGTGTGCTCAAGAGCTGTCAATGTCTCGATTTTTGCATTTACCCTTGGAGCCTGTCTCGAGTGTCTGACAATATTACATGAAACAACCGTGTCAGCGTGAAGGAGGCTAGCCACTGTGAGGCTCAGAAAGTTGAATAACAGAAGCAGATCTGACACGCAGCCAAAATATTAGTCGTGCCAAAGCTGCGAGATGCATCATTAAGGAAAAGCCAGCGATAGAAAAACAACCTGTATGACCAAGACATCAGCCGTTGTATCCCTAAGGTTACTCTCTGATGAGGACGACCTCCCTAAACATTTCCAAGACGACATCAGAAATGAGTCAAACATTATCACGTTAAAACAGGTGGTATAAAGGAAGTTTACCTTGAGGATCTGATATTAGATGAGGAGTTTTGGGTTTTTGTGGACAGGAGATGATCCTGGGGAAAGGTGGAGGAGGAAAGTAATTGTAAAATGCAAACTATTATCTGTGATGTATAAGGGAATGCGATGCCTGTTTTGGCCTTCCACACCAGGAGCAGGATGGATTTTGTCTCGAAAGGTCTAATGCATTTTTTTAAGCATTTCACCAAAATTCAAAACTTACCTTAGTGTTTCATCTTGCAACCTATTAATGGTTCTTTATAAACTGTCAGTGCAAATTGGCCCCTACTTATCTTCTTCAGGTGACTTGGGTAAACATAGCTTAAGGTGAATATAGCTTCCTTAACTTTCACAGTGCTATTTTAAAACATAATTTTGAAACTTGAAAATAAATTAGATGTTTTTTTTTTACCATGCAAACACCATCATATATGCTGTAGCTGTAGAGGAATTTGTTTCTGATACTATTATGCCCTCTTGTGTTCAAAGAGAGTATGAGTCATTTTCTTTATCTGAGTATTGTGCAATATTTTTGTAGGTTTTTTCATCCTGTTGTGGATATGGAACTGTGTTGGGATTAAATTATAGTTGAGGAATAAGTTGAATTGCAGTATTGCAGTATACACACACACTCTCTCTCTCTCTCTGTCTCTATCTATCTATAATTTTATTACTTAGCATAATTTATCCATGCCAAAATTATTACTAATTATTATCAATATTATAACTAAATTATATTTAAATTATAATGGATTAATAAAGGCTAAAAGCTAAATCTCTTTTTAAATAAGATATTCAATATTTATAAATATACTGACACACACACACACACACACACTCACACACACAGGTTTGTTTTGCTATATAAGTGAGGACATTCCATAGGCATAATGGTTTTTATACTGTACAAACTGTACATTATCTCCCCCTACTCTACCCCTACCTCTAAACCTACCCATCACAGAAAACATTCTGCATTTTTACATTTTTAATAAAACATTGCTTAGTATGTTTTTAAAGCTATTTGAAATATGAGGACTCATGAAATGTCCTCATATTTCATGTTTAATTTGTAATACCAGTGTTATGTCGTTCGAAACCTGTAACCTTTCATTCCTCTTCGGAACACAAATGAAGATATTTGTAATGAAATATGAGAGCTTTCTGTCCCTCCATTGACAATCTGCGCAATTAGTGCTTTCAAAGTAGTAAAGACATCATAAGAGTAATCCATGTGACTAGTGGTTTAACCTCAATTTTATGAAGCGTCACACGAGTGTTTTGTTTTTATTTACTTCCAAAATATTAATCTCCAACGCATGTTCTCAAGAACACCAAGATGCATGTGTTGAGCTGACGTGAGAGCAGACGTTACGTTAGAGATTTTGTAAATAAAGTGGCAAATTGATTTTTTTGCACAAAGCACTCATGTTACTTCATAAAACTGAGGTTAAACCACTGGAGTCACATGGGTTATTTTAATGATGTCTTTACTACCATTCTGGGGCTTGAAAGTGGTAGTTGCGTAGTCAATTGAGGGACAGAAAGCTCTCCGATATCATTAAAACGATTTTTATTTGTGTTCGGAAGATGAAGGAATGTTTTACGGTTTTGGAATGACATGAGGGTGAGTAATTAATTTGACAGATTTGGATTTAATGTTTTTGCTGCAATACTTGTATTTATAGTTATGTTAGGGTTGCTATCCTATAGGGAAAATGAATAACAGAAAACCTTAAAATGAGATATCATGTTTTGAATCCAGTTATCCAGTAGATGGAGATGTTTTACTGTAGATATTCTGTCTACATAACTCAAACCTTCTAATGCTGTTTTTTAACTGCGTGCAGTATAAACCACTGAAATATGCAATTCAGTGTTTCATGCAGGCTTAAATGAATAGTTCACCCATAAATGAAATATGTCATTAATATGAAAACAGCTACAGTAGTGACCACATCTGTTAAGCTCCTAATGACGTAATAGAATTCGAATTTTTGGAGGAACTGTTCCTTTAAGTAGACAGTTCCTGTCATTTTATTTTGGGCCATATACAAATGTGCAGTTGCTTTGTTCTCACTGTTTCTAAAATAAGTGGACAAGCTAGTTTATTTTAGAATCTAAATTTGCTCCATTTATCAATTGAAACACTTACCAACCCACAACAGTGCAATCTAATTATAGCTAATGATTCTTATACTTTGATTTTCAAAGTGATGACAACACAAGGGTATGACAGCCTGCTGCAATAATGATAAAATCACAACGTGTGTAAAGATATGTCACTTCTTCACTTTTGATTGAAAGTGTTTGAGGACATCCTTTATACCTCCATTCTCTCAGCATGTCAGGCTTTAAAAAGGGTCTTTTTATACCTTTGTGTTTGAAGGGTGCCACAGCTATGATTCACACAAAGTGCTCTGGAACAGACTTCTCCCTTATCAGCTGGAAGGCAGTTAGTCAGTCAGTACGAATGAACCGCTAAATGGCCATAGAGGTCGTGCAGCCTCATCAACTCTTCACACAAAGAGACAGTCACTTTGCATTTATGGACGTCTATGCATTTTGAGCCAGGAATATATTTCTGAGTATTCTACTTGGTGTGATTGGGACTAGAGTAATAAATATCACATTCACATTCTTGGTCACCGTGATTTTTGCCTAGTAAGACATGTTCCTGGATCAACATATTTTGTTGACCCTGGAAAAAGATTCCTGTCCAAAAATTTTGTCTTAGTCCTATCCATACCCCCAAACCTAACCCTTACCCATAAGTTATCCTTAAAGGCACAATATGTAATATTTTTTATGTTAAAATATCCAAAAACCACTTGCACAGTGTTATACAATTCATTCAGCTGTGTACTTACATTATATTAAAATTTTCCAAGAGTTTGTAAATTCAAAGATATTCAGAATTTTAAATAGTGCCCCATCCCTCCCTTGTCACTTGTCGCCTGTCAATGACTTAATATCTGCGTTATCCCTGGTTTCCGCTTGTACTGCTAGTGACCATGGCAACTGACGTTGAAAACAGACAAGGTAAGCAAATGTAGGCTAAATAAGACTAATAAATGTTATATGGCTCAACACAATGAAATGTAAGAATATCAACACTATGATATTCTAATGTTGATCTAGCTTGCTGTTAAGTCTCATACATCCAACAAACTAATACACAGAATAACATTACGATTTTCAACACACTCAAATGTAGTTTATTATTATAGTGTAACATTAGACCAAGTGAAACAGCGTTGTGTTACCTCACAATTTTAATTAGTCAAATAAACTGACCTGTATGAGTAGTATTTCAGCACTTGCGAGTAATTCGGTAGAATGAAATGTCCTCATTTATATTACCCGGGACTCGCGTTGCACTGATATCTGTCTCTCATTAGTAATCGCACCCACGATTCTCGGCCACGCCATCGTTCATATCACGGTCATGTTAAAAAATATGCATTCACTCATCCATAAACATTATTTCCCCATAAACATTATTAGATCCATCGGCATGACAAGTTCCGGGATTCCATGCTCATTCACTTTGTCATCAATCTACGACTTTGTTATTGTTTTGAAGAGTTTAGCGACCCCTAGCGGTGAAAAAATACATATTGTGCTTTTAAAATCAGAGGGAAATGATCAGTGAATAACACTGATGTGGAAGCATGTAACTGTGGTTGTATGCCTAGACTTTACATAAACTATAAACTTATCCCTTCAAAAAAAATGTAGTGATTAGGAGCCAGTTCGGTTTGAGGATTTTCAGTTTACTTTTGATTTTCCATTTAATTCTTATTGATGAAGTACAATATTTAAAAAATATATTTTTATCATACAATAGGCAGTGTAAAAAAATTGCTATCATGATAGATTACACCTTTAAAAATAATTCTAAATTATGTATAAAATATTCAGAATAAATATAAATTAATTTAATTAATATTAAATATTATTAATAGAAATAATGTATAATAATAATTATTATTAATACTAATATTATTATCATTATTATTTTGGTTTGGAATGAATAATACTTTATTAAATTACTAATATTTTGCTTAAATTATTAATAAATTATGAATTAAAAATAAATGTATCAATAGCAACAATAATAAGGATATAACAATATATTTAATAATACTAATAAAATTATTATTTGTAGTAGTATAAATTTATTATCATAAAATCAGTATTATACATTTGCTTTACATCACTGCAGTGAAAATAAGAAAAAGTAATAAGAATTTGATGGGAAATTATGCTTAATTAAATTTGTCTCACAATGGGACAAAACCATCCTAAAATGAGGCTTCATTTTCTTCTAACGCAAAATATTTCTAGGTAAATTATGGAAATATATGGTTCTGTGAGGTTCATCTAGGGAGTGTTTGTATGAGGCATTCATGTATGCATATCATCAGCACTGGGTTTGGAGCTGCATTCTGCGGATTAGTCTTTCATTCCTCCGTTAAATCTCTAGCTCTGAGTCAATTCTTACCACACACACACACTTGTCTCTCTCCATCCATGTTGCCAAGGGTAACAGTGGAGAAACACACACAGACGTCATGCAGGGAGAAGTGGGGAGGGGTAAGCGAACACACAATGCAGTGTTCTACCAGTCACTGACACAACCCAAAGAACACGCACACATTGAGGTGGTCTGATGCTGAATGTGCATACTGACGCCCCGAAAAAAAAAGGTTAGGGGTATCAAATCAGTTGTTATAATCATAAAATCTCTTTATCCCTTGATAAATCTCAAGTTATAAGTGTATAGTGACATTTTTGAACCCAGCAAAAGCAAGCAGAGATCATATATCTTGCCAGATGTTTTACACTCCTTTTCTGTGGAATGTATGAGAGATTGACATCTCAGAACCAGAGCTGTTGAGAGTCTATGTGTCTTTGAAGTAATTAACTGAAATCCAGAGGCAGTTTCCAGACTGGACACGGTGAGGCCAGGGACCGACACCTCACAAACGCATCGATAGATGAGCACACACTTTAATAACTTGGTCATCCTGAGAAAGATGCTATTTCATGATATCAAGAGATTTAATTGGAGCAGAACTAATATTGCAAAATCTACTGATCTGAAGTCACATTAATAATTCTTAACAAGAAAAAAAATCGATTAAATATTAACATCACTTCCAATGCGGTATTTCCACAGACCACCATTTAAGGCATTGAAGATGTTGATATAACTGGTAAGACTGAACAAATTAATTGCCTTCACACTATGTTAATATGTTGGAGAATTTTGCAGTGCAAATTCTGTGTGATTATACGTAGTTTTAGGTGGTCTGTCCAAACAATGATGAACACATCTGATTTGACCGCAGATTTCTTTGGTTCTATTCACAATGAACTGCACAGAACCTGCAATTTGGTTGAAATGTGAGTAGTCACCAATCATCCTGTCCATTTAACTATTTTTGTCTGTCTCCTTTGTCTTTGTCTTCTTGGGTGTTAATTCTCCCAGATCTTCTTGGTAAGGTGTGATATGGTTAGTCAGTCTTAGGGAAGTGAAGTTTTCAGCTCGGGGGGCAGTTTGAAGTGCTCGAATAACATGGAGATGATTTTATGAAGATTATTCTTAAGTGCATGCTTACTCACTTTAGACTGTGATTGGCTGTAATGCCTTGAGTGTTACCTGTTGGCTTTTATAATTCGAGTTTTTTTTTTGTACTGCATAATAAGTAAGATCTATGAACTTCTTTTTGGAATTGGGTTAACTGAACACTGATTATGATGTGAAATATACAGTGTGCAGTATGTGTGTTTTTTGTGACACTTTACTGACCCGCTGCCATTCAAAAGTTTGGGCTGCAGTAAATACAGTAATATTATGAAATATTATTCAAAAGAACCGTATTTTAATGTTTTAAAATGCAATTTATTCCTTTGTTAAAGTTAAATTTTCAGCATCATTAGTCCAGTCTTCAGTGCCACATGGTCCTTCAGAAATGATTGATTTGTTGCTCAAGAAACATGCCTTACTTTTATCAATGTAAAAAACTGTTTTTGTTGTATGGAAAAGAGTAGCTCTAGATCTGCCTAGTTGCTTATTTACTATGTTATAGGTCTAAAGATTTAGGTTACACATTTTAATGTGTCCCTATTACTGTGTAATTGACCCTTCGCAGGCAGTTTGATTGACAGGCGATCTAACCAATCATAACCCTGAATCCGCTATTTTGTCTGACAAAGTAGTCAGGCGAGTATAGTAGATTAACGTGGGTGAACTTGAAAAATTGTGTGTACTCAATTTCCACGGGTTTAAACAACATTCCTTCTGATGCCATGTTTATTTGATACTATAAATGAACTAGAATGAAGAGATGGTTGGTTCACAAGCCGCTTGGAGGAGCTGCAGCGATCTGTCACGACACATTAAAGAGCCACTATACAGTATTTACTGTTTAAATTTCTTTAAAAAATTACAATATTTGTAATATGAAACCATTTCATATCAAAAGTAACGTGCTCTGTCTTGTGATGTATTTTTCACTCTGTGAGAACATGATGTGTGGCACGAGAGTGCATGGCTTGTCGGACATAGCAACAGTAACTGAAGGAAGCGGGTCTTTGGGAAGGGTCAATTATGCATATATAATTGTACTGAGTAATTCGAATTATAAATAAATAACAGTACTGAGTAATATTAATTAAGTACATGTACTTACTATAGGGTTAGGGTAGGATTAGGGTTTGGTTTAGGGTTACTTGCATGTAATTATGCCTAATTTATGGTTATTACTATAGTAAATATATGTAACGTGTAACAAGGACACATTAAAATAAAGTGTTACTAAGTTTTTTGTTTTTGTTAATAATGGTCTCTTGCTTTTAAACAATGTTCTTTAAACTGAGTAAAGCAAAGGTGAATACTTCTTTCTCTGATAACAGCTGGCAAGCTGACAGTGTGCACAGACAGACAAACAGATGTGAACTAATGAAACATTACAATGCTAAACGCTTCTCTTCTCAAAAAGCCCAGAGGGTTATCTTAATGTCCCGTACAGACTTGTTATCAGTTATTAGTGATGCAGTGCTTGTTTTTTGAAACCAATGACAGTCTGTTGCAGTCATCAGGGGGTGGTGTGCTGTAGTGATTAAAGATCTATAGACTGCAAACTGAAAGGGTTTGAATCACCCATTGAATTACCATTGTGCCCATAAGAAAAACACTTACAATAACTTAATGCTTCTACAGTGAGGATTCTCCGTGTTAGAAGTGCAGTTTTGGGAAAACAGCGTCTGTTAATAACTAGAACTCAACAGGGGTAATGATGGTACTATCACTAGTTCAGGTGAGTGAAGGTGAAATGGACAGGCAGAGAAGTGCTGTTGACCCCATTGTCACAAGCAATAGTGTATTTGATGTCCATTTATTATGATGATGATTATGTTTGGTGTAATTGAGAATGAGTTTCTCTGTTTGGGAAAAAAGTATGCATAGAAATAGGAGATTTGTATTTGGATATGCACACTAGTACTAAGCAACACATAGTAAAGAGATCATGTAGGGATGGTAATACTTACTCAGGAGAAATTTATATTTCATTCATGCCTTTGGCAGACACTTTTATCCAGCGTGACTTACATTGCATTGAAAGTTACATAACATTACATTGTATCAGTTCATAGTATTGAACCAACAGATTCTCACTCCCAACTTGAACTCTTGGTCAGGACCCCATGGCTTCATTTTTTAACACACAGAGTACCTCTTTAGTATCATTCTTCGAGTTGGAAGTGAGAATGTGTAGATCGAACATCTGACTTTAGCATTGCTAGTGCCAGCTCTACAGTTCGAGCTACAGAAACGCTCAAAACAGAAATAGAACAATAAACAAATTAAATTTATGTTGATAGCATATTTGGTATTGGAAGAATACACGATGACTTTATAATGACTTTTGATTGTAAACTTAAAATCTGATCACAGTTTGAGACATTGTTGAGGTCTCTGAAGTTCTGATGACGCATGTGCTATTACTGGGTTTTTTTTCTTTGAAGAAAAATCTGAGGAAACTTAAAGGGATAGTTTACCCAA
This sequence comes from Zacco platypus, assembly GCA_038088235.1. Lineage (NCBI taxonomy): Eukaryota > Metazoa > Chordata > Actinopteri > Cypriniformes > Xenocyprididae > Zacco > Zacco platypus. Next base: position 8,659,534 of record CM076073.1, read on the forward strand.
GAATGAGAATCTTGTCATTATTTCCTCACCTTCATGTCATTCCAATCCTATATGGCTTCTGCAGTAAACAAAATGATAGTTCAAAGAACGTAGGGAACCAAAAAACTTTGGAGTCCTTTGACTTCCATTTCTATGGAGAATAGAACTACTGAAACATTGCCCAAAAATATCTTCTCTTTTGTTTGACAGAAGAGAAAGTCATGCAGGTTTGAAAAAAAAAATGAAGGCAGAATCTTAATTTTTGTGTTAACTGTCACTTTCAGTAAACATCCCAGTTTGCTCTTCATTTCATTGTTTTCTAGGAGAAAGGATTGAGATATTATAGAATTTTTTTTCTTTCCTACAGCTAGGTATTATTAAAATAATCATGCTGTGATGATCATAAGCAATATTTATAGCCGGCTCCTGTCAGGATTCATTAATCTTTGTGTATCTTTTCCTCATGAGGCTTTTCTTCTTGGGAAATGTTTGGCAGCACAAAGTCTACATAATAAAATCATATTTAGAACAGCTGCTCAGTGATCAAAGGATGAGCAAATACACACGCTATTTTCTTTGGAAACGCACACACATTAACACACATATCCTTGTCATAAATTTGTGGGATTTACACAAAGAACATAGGGAGAGGGGGAAAAAAAGAGAAAAGTTGTTTCTTGGCAGCAGTGGCCGCTTACTCCATACCCTTCACACACACACACACACAGACACAATTTGAATGGCTCTTTAGCGAAGTGGTGGCTTGCAGTCAGCATTTAGTGAAGCGCTGCAGATCGACAGCTCGCTCTTTCTCTCCTCCCTCCCTCCCATCCTCTCTCTCGCTCCTCTTCTCTCTCACAAGCACACCATCACAGCACGGCAGTTGTCCTGACAGGAGCACGCAATCTTCCGCTCTCCCGCTTTTTCGCAGATTAATTCCAGTCACTCGTTTGTAAGAGAAGCCCGTTTTGGGTCCGCAGAGACGCCCAGAGTTCGTTCGCTCACCCTTGCTCTCCCCTGCCCTGGGGAGTTTACCGTTGGATTAGTGGACATTTTTTTGTTTTTGCCCCCAGCAGTGGGAGAAAGAAGGGCGAAGCGTGAGGATGGCCCAGCAAGCGGCCGTGGGCCACCAGGACACGCTGGCAGTGCCGCCCATGCCCAAGCATGTCGGGCTGAACGAGGACCTGGTGAAGATCCTGAGGGAGAACCTCCTGCAGCAGGAGCGACCCCGGGGGCACCGCCGCTCACCCTCCTCCATTTCGCCCCGGCTGTCGCCACGGAACTCCCCACGCCTCCTCAGACGGATGCTTCTCAACAACAACATCCACAAACAGAGGCGATTTACTGTGGCACACACATGGTAGGACCTTGCCTGCCATTAATGTGGGATTTTTTTTGTTTTTTTTGGGGGGGGTGTCCTCGTTTTTGTTTGTGGCTTGGCTTTATTATAGGATGCTGTCAGATGTTAGAATTGCAAAAGGTGCGTTTCTACGTATGTTGTATTCTCTTGTCAAACAGTTGATATGCGTGAGAAGTTTTGTTCTGTTTGTTGTGTCTTTCGGAATCATTTCCATACGCTTCGTACCTGTCATCTGCTGGTTTCTGCGTCACTTTTGTGAGTGCTGACTGCCGTTTTCAGCCCGTTGGCATGCTTTTTGGTGTGCGAACAAACAAATATTAATGTGCATGTTCTCCTTTGATATTATGGGTCTTTCCATAACACCTGGCAGATGCTCTCGGCCACTATTGAATAAATCATACCTTCATAAACATGCTTTCAAGCATTCCCCCCTTAAGGGCAAACGCTGAGGGAAGAAGAATTACATATTGCACTTCATCCTCCAATATCCTAATCTTCCAATTTCTTGCCAACAGAAATGATGGAACTAATTGTTTTTTAGTTATTATTGTTGAATGTGTCAGATTACTAGGCTCCAGGAAGGATTTTTGCATTGCTTTCTGCATTCTTAATTTCACACTTCCTTTCCTGCTGCCCCCTCGCTATCCGGATTACTGTCACAAGCCACTTTTGAAATACATTCAACAGAATTTCAGTTGCATTCTTTAGCCTTTTTCCCATTTCCGATCCAAAACCAGAGAGATGTGTCGAGCGGAAACACTTATCAGTGCCATTCACATTTGTAAAGAATGTCCTTGTAACAAGTTGCGATGAAATTGAAGTAACGACAGATACTGTCTTCCATATTGTATAACGGATTATCGAAAAAGGAATCTGTTGTGTTGTTTTTTTCTTTTAATGTGGGCATTACACTCAAAAGTGTAAGACAGGTGAACATGAGCTTGTAGATAAACTATAGGGCTTTTCACACTTGAAATAGTTAACCCTGGGTCATCCTAAACTCTGGGTAAATGAAATCCTGGGTTATCTTTATTCACGTTTCACACTGCTCATACTATATCCGGGGTTAACAGTTAATCCTGGGCATTCATAAACTGACATTTCACACTGCACATTCCTAAACCCTAGGTTAAGGTTTATTTGCCTATTTGTGGTGTCAGTGTTACTGACTGGACAAATGCAGCATGTGACCATTTTGCATAAAGGATCTGTGAGTGACAGGTTGTCCCGCCCTCGCGCCAGTAAACACGTCATCACAGAAGAGAAGAGATGTTGTTGCAAGAGATAGACAGTTATTTTGATTAAAGATTGTGAGGGCACATGAATTTAAAAAAATGTGTATAGATAAATCATTTAAAATAAACATTTCAATATTCAAAAAAGATTTGTCCATTTTGAATTCAAGGTGACTTTAATGCAAATTATATCACACATTCATACATTCTCACTGATTTTGCAATCATTTGTATTGATCCCTAACCTCAAGAGAATTTCTTTTCAGAGAAACGCTCTCACTGCTCTAGAAAGCCTCTGAATTGATGTGCTCATCCAAGGTCTATCAGCTTGTTTGGTTAGAGATGGCTTTCCAGAGAATATCATTATTCAAAATCACAGTGGTGTAATCAAGGTGTCAGTCTGTGCTCATTAAAGCTGTTTTAAATGTAGATGTCCCTGTGCATCTGCACTCCTAAGTCAAGCATATGTAATTTTTCTGCAGACGTAATTTGTAGTGATAACATGCATACTTAGAATCCCATACATGGTGTTGTCGATAGTGAAAAATATGCCCTTGTCATGTGCGATTAGGTATTGCTGTTTTGCAGAAAGTGCTTCTCGTTTGTCAATTGACTAAGACAGCTAGACATTATTGATGTATCTGTATTTTTGCTCTCAAGAGATCCCTTTGCAAATGTTACCTAAAAGAGGAAAAATCCCGGCTGTGTTTTAGATGCGATTAATTGGCCCACATTTGAGAGGTGTGGGAGCTGTTTTGTGTAAATGGTAGAATACGAGTTCACTTTGCTGAACAGCTGTTGGATTCAGATGCCTTTTTTAACACCATTATTTCACGCCTGCACAGGAAAATGGTTCAATCAATCAAGTGAAATGGAGCCCGAGGTTTCACCGCTTGGGATGTGATCTTTAGGATGGCCTCAGATAGAAATCTCTCTGACCTGGTCATTTCTATTTTCGGGTATATTTTCACATCCACATTGGATAAAATATTAAACTAAATTTTTAGTGATTGAAAAAAAAAAAGTTAGTATCTTTTATAACATTATTCCAATTAAGTGGTCATAGGGTGAGTTTTAAATCATTTTACTTCTATATTTTACTATTTTTCCATGTCGACGGGTCTGATATGAAATTATTCTAGGTTTTTCTTCATGATTTACCCCTTTCTCCAATCAAAATGTTTTTAATATAGGGTTGGGGAAGGTGCACATCCAACCAGCCAACCAAAATTTAAAATTTGTCTTGATCAACTTTGCTTCTGTTGTATTTATATCCATATGGATTTCATTGACTTTCAGTTCTTTAAATTCTACTTCTGTACATTTCAAATTTCCAATTGCAATTCTGTTCCCTGTTTGCTACCTCACTTGGCATACAACTTTGGTTTCCAGCAAAATGTTGACACCCTCATGTAAGCTAACTCTCAATCCTTCAATGAGCAATGGCAAACTCAAGGTTTTTCTTTCAATTCTGTTTCTTTTTGTCTATTTTGTAAATATGTTAAGTCTGGTACACCCACATGCATCTTATTTGCAACAGCAGATTGTCTGGTGATCGAATGAAATAATTTACCGCTTATTAGGAAATGGTGGTAATCCTGATAGTTTTAGGTGGCAATTCATGTTTCTTATGAATCATGGCTGACAAGGTATTGTGCCTCTAATGTTGTTTTTTTTCTATATTTTCTTTGTCAGATATGGCCAGAGTAATGTAGCTTGCAGTGCACTTTTGAATCTTTCATTCAAAGTCATTTGGACTGGAGATGTTTTACATTGTATAAGCCTGGATGCCCACTGTGATAAAAAGAAGCACTTCACGCAGTCATTGCGCGTGTATGAAAAGATTGAAGGATGCAATGTTTACAACGGTCCTCAAATCAAGTTCCCTTGTTATATTTTCCTCTCACTACCACCGAAACAAACTAGAGATATTTTTACAAATGTACGATACAGATCATCAGCACCACTGCATGCATGCTGTGCACTCGTTTTCTCGCTCTCTCCCTCTCCCCCTCGCACTCAGGCATAGTCATACTCTCGCTCACACAGGAACACACAAAAAACAAACACAGAAGTACACACAGTCACGATTCCATCACCTCCCTTTCTTTCCTGCTTGCCAGCGCCGTGAGTTACCTTAGTAATAAGTTAGAAAAAGGTTTGAGAGAATTCCAGTGGCCTTGAACTGAAGAATGTGAGGAGTGATGTAAGAGACACTGCAAGTTGGGCGGAAGAGAAGGAAAAGAGCGCATGTTGAACAGAGAAAACCAGAAACATAGAAGGACCCTATACAAAAATTAATGTGAGAAATTGTAATGCCCATTATAACTTTTTCATGACAGATGCAAATTATTGTTGTTTTTAAATGGCTGATAACTATGGAGCCCGTAAAGGGAAATGGTGGCGGGGAAAAAAATTAGATGGGAAAAATAATAATTCAATGATTTTGCGTTCTCTCGCAAATGTTTTGTGTTTTCTTGAGAAACTGTTAATTCGCTCACAAAACGTTTTGAGCTCTTTGCAAGCAAACACAGTTTTTCGGCGTAATACAAACGTTTTTGAGATGGAACGCAAAGTTTCTCTGGGGAATACAAAACATTTGTGAGAGAATGCAAAAGCATTGACAAATTATTTTTCGTCCGTCTCATATTTTTTTCCTTCACCGTAAATAACCAACATCTAGATCAAATTATATTTTATTGCTGGAAATAAATTCTTCTGATGATGATTATGATTATTATTATTTATAATAAAAAAAAATTATTGTTGATTTGTTTTAATGTTATTAATAATAATAATTACAATAATCTATATCACAAAGCTTATTATTATTATAATTATGTATAATCACAAAAATAATAATAATAATTTATTATCTTTATAATTATATAATAAATGTTCATTAATTCTAACTCTTGTTATTACATTTTAATTAAATTATTATAAAATATACATATATTAAAACTACTTGTATTAATTAACACGTTGTTTTTGTTAACATCTAAATGCTTGCAAGTTTATTTTCTTATTTTTAAAACTGTTAAGTGTAAAATGACTGTACAATCAAACAGGAAAATGTAGTAAAAATATTGGCTAAACTGGTTATCAAGTCTTTCTCTATGCTCAACATGGGGTGAATGCGATTTCACCAAGTTCAACAAAATATGTTGATGCAGGAACATGTTTTACTTGATTAAAAAAAACACAGCTACCGCTCAATATGGATCATTATTAGCATTTTAGTTATGAAAATCAGTCACCTTTATGAGGTGTATATGCATGCACATTAGCTTTTTTTCTTTAACAATAATATTCATTTAAACCAAAAAAATAAAAATGTGCAAAACCATTGGTTAAATTTTATTTCTGAAATGGATTGGTTTTAATGTACTTTGAAAGAACCCAAATCAGACTCTGTGCCATGTTTCCTCCACTCCCAGCATGGTTGAGAGGGAGGTGACCTTCTCCCAGTCTTATAACTCCTACTTTTCCCAGAACGGATTCACAATCAGCCTAGCAGCTCACCCATAATGCCCCCCCAAACACACACACACAGAGCTGAAGCTCCCATACCAACCACTGCAGTGCCTCACACGCAGATTTTTTCATTCCTGCAGTATGTTCCTTTTCTCATCCCGTATCTCATTTCAGTATAAGATGCTTTGCTGAAATCACTGTTTCACAGCAGCAGAGCCAAGAACGTTGATTCCATATGGATGAGTGGTTGATCATACATCATGCTGGAGGAAAAGTTTGAAAAGTGCTGGAGAGGCAGGAAAAAAAGTGTGGGTGGGAAAAGATGGACTTCAGCCGAGGTGCCAGAGTCAACCAGCATTGAGCAGATAGCAGGCGTACATTCAACACTGAGGTATTAAAAAAAAAAAAATAGCCAAGCGCACAACATTGTTGCAGTGCTCTCCGCCAGCCACCCTGCAGTACAGCGATGCGTGGGAGGCTTGAGCTCTACTCACAGAAGGCAATAACTTGATCAAAGCGTTTGTTTCCTCTGGAGATGCAACAAGGTGACTACCAGCCAGATACAACAGAAGGTCATGTTAACGACAAGCCGAAGACTTTTATACAGAAAAGAGATGCCGTGAACTGATGCATAGCTACATAAACAGACACTTCAGAATTTGTCCTAGCAGGCAGTTTGTACTTGATTTAAGTACAAGTCAGTGCACACAGCTGCTTTATTGTTCTACATGCACACACACTAATGTGCATATGAGCGATGGGTCTAGAAGAGGTTTGAATAGTCGTTCACCAACTGACTAGTTGATTAGTGAGGTAAACTAGCTTTAAAGATGCTGTATGTAATTTTTGACTGTTCTAAAGCACAAAAATAGCACATATGTTTGCAGAGATTTAGGAAACATGTTAAGTTCACATAATTGTTTCTCTGAGAAACTATGCTACAGCCAGTTAATCTGCTTTGTAAGGTGCGTTCGGTGTCAGAATGTCGGTTTTTGTTTTGGTCTATGTGATTCCGCCCACTGCCAATTTACCCAATAGTATTTCAATACCCTGGGTTGCCATTTGGTGGAAAACACAGCGTATTCTAGCCACTGAAGCCAGCAAACAAACTTGGGTTAGAGATGGCAGATTCTACCCCACCTAAAAAGCCTCAACATACATCTAAAGGCAGGAACACACCGATCTGACGGTCGGCCGTCGGGTAGTTTTTGTTTGTCTGCCGACTAAATTTTCTAAGTGTGTTCCATACTGTCGGCTGAAGTTGGTCGTGTTGACATGTTGAAGCGGCATCGGGCCGTCGGTGAGAGAGAGAACTCTGATTGGCTGTTCAGTAGCAAACGAGTCAGTTCACGCAAATATAAGCAAAAGTTATGAAAGCAAGCAAAGAAGTCATGACCTGAAGTCAAAGAAGTCCGTCATCTTACCTGAGCATTCGAATGCACAAATATTTTCATAATAACATGTGCAGAGTGGAATAAAGTACGTGATTAGCATTGTTTTGCTTTGTTTATGATTTGTATACATGCAGTCTTAGTTTCGCTTTCCTTTTTGAATGACGAATATTGACAAATATATCTGCTTAAATAGACAGTCATCTCCTTTATACGTGAGTGTCAAGCGTCGGTTTGGTGTGTCAGGGCAACTTTGGAACCAGAAGCTGCGGACGCGAGCCAACCCTGCAGTCTGATTTCGTCGCCACTAGTTCGTCAGCGTCAGCTTGGTCTGTTCCCGGCGTAAAAAGCGCTATGTCCAGAGGAATATTAAAATGCGGATAAATCAACAACTAAGGCTTGTCACCTTCCATTGTCAATTGCGGTCTTCCTGTTGTGTGTCCTTAATTCAATATATTTTTTTTATCATCTGAATTTCAATTTGACTGACATCAAACAACTTAAACCACACACACACACACACACACACACAGTTTTGTTTTGCTATCTTAGTGAGGACATTCAATAGGCGTAAGGCGTAATGATTTTTATACTGTACAAACTGTACATTCTTTCTCCCTACACTAACCCTACCCCTAAACTTACCCATCACAGAAAACATTCTGCATTTTTACATTTTTAATAAAACATTGTTTGTTTGTTTTTAAAACTATGAAATGTCCTCATAAAACATGTTTACATCGTAATACCAGTCCACGTCGTATTACCATGTCATTCTACAAATTTGTGTCCTCATAAATCATGAAAACAAGCACACACACACACACACATTAACAAATTGGATATTTGTACATGAAAATAGGCTTTCTAGCATCAAAAAGTTGTCTCTAAACTAATTTTTTTAAAGCACCAGCTGTGTAACAAATCCACAGGCTTCAGCAAAAAAAAAAAAAAAAAAAGAAAGAAATACATACAATTAGTGACGGATTTCAAACTGCATGCTAAAAGCAATTTACCTGCTATTATGAATAATCCACAATTCTGTTTTTTGGGGGTGAGGAATATGAATATTTACTGTAATAATCATTTTGTGCAATAAAATACTTTTAGCTGATATATAACATACTTTTAGCAAGTATGTTTTACAAGAAAATACTATTTCAGGTTTTCTACTTCAAAATTACATGTTTAATTCACTGTGTTATTTGAGTGAAAATTGTTTCTACACTACATTTTAGATGAAATATTAGAAATGTCTAGTCTTGAGCAGGGTGGTCAGCCATTCAGACTTTGCATTACCTTCCAGCTATTTAAATTTGAATACAAAAAAGTATTTGATAGATAGATAGATTGATTGATTGAATCCAAAGGATGGAAAGAAGGGTCACATCTGATGGAAGTGGCAATTGTCATTTGTTTCTTTGATTTGCAGATGTGATAGTGTGTGGTAATCATTTCACACATCTGCAGTGTGCAACGTGTTTATTAGCAGTAATTATGCAAATTACTTTTCCTTCATTTTCCCTATCTCTAAGCATGTGCAATTTGCCCAGTAATGAGTGGCAAGTCGGTTTTGAGCAGAGGAAACACTAAATTACATCTCCTCTAAATTATTAATCAATTGAATTAACTCAAAGACCAATCATTTAATTCCAAATAGAATTAAAGCCATTCTGAAACAAACAGAGGCAGATGAACTATACAGTCTGAGAGCAAGTCTGTTTCCATGGCCACACCATAACAACGCTATCGATTCTGTGAGGTCGCCATCCATTTCTTTGTACTTTAAGGATCCTTAAACTGTATTTCGATTTTTCAATGTGGTTATCACAAGCTGAAGGTCTCTCGGAAGGAACTGTGAGGCTTTGTGTGAGTGTTTGGGCTTGGAACAAGCTTGGGCTACCGAGATCTGCCTGAAAAGAGAAAATAATGAATCAATGTAGGCAGGAAAAAGGAAGGGCATTGGGAGCCCAGATGCTCCGCTGCGCTTTCAAAGCTTTTTAGAGAACTGATTAAGCCGTGGTCTAATGAGCTGCAGTGTCCCTCCACTGTTTCGGTCCTTTGTTCTTTTCATTTCAGAAATGAAAAGCAAGGCTTTGATTGAAACCAACCTAACCTTTGTTCCTCTCACTGCTAGAGATTCTCCTTATTTATCCCTGTGCAGCGACCAGGGCTGCTGAAATGAAGGTAAAATTTTGTTTGAAATGGAAATGACGCATAAGTGATTCTGGGGTTTCCGGTCATCATTCCAGAGTTGTATCATGGTATCCTGCACCTGGGAGGTGTTGCAGCATTTGGTCTTTAACCAGGTTTTGTTATAGAGCGCTTCAATCTTGGTGATATTTGCAGGCCAAGCCAGAAGGATAAATTGGGTCAAGAATAGTGGCTTAACATTATTTAATGAGACCCATACCTGTACACAGTCATACCTCAAATGGGAATATTTGTAATATTTTAAAATTTAATGATATACATATATTTTATATTAATAGAGCATTACATAACATTTTAATAATAGATATATTTTGACATTTAATACAATATTTTGTTTATATTAAATGTGCTATTTTTTTATATTAAATCATTTTGCCAGGGTTGCCAGGTCCATGTTTTTCCCTACACCAAATAGTATTTGTTGCGCCTCCCATGAATCTCAGCTTTCAAATTCTGTCCATTTTATCAGAAAATTCAAACAATAAATGGCGTTTTAATGCTCTTAAATGTAACATGACAGATGGCGCCTCAGTTCAAGCGACGCGACTGCACAAACTGAGTGCAAATCTTTTCTTCCAGTTTAATACAAGTTATAGCTTGAAAAAACATGCATGAATGTCAAAAGGTATGCTGAAAGATACACTACAGCTTACCGAAATGCATAATGTCTCATGAAATCCCTCAAGTGTTTCAACTATGGAAATGCATCAGTAAAACAGCTTGTGAACAATATGCCACTTAATTTTGCATATACCTCGGGAATGTTGTTCACAGGTTGCTTGTTATCTTTTAAAAAAACACTATAGAGGAGCTTATTTACTGTTAATTATGTCTGTTTGAATAAATTTGTCATGAAGATAAGTGTTTATGAAAAGTCTATTATGTGCAACTGAGTTATATACAAACATTTCATTAATTAATTATTATATCTGAAAATAAATAGTAGTTGAATATAGTAGTTTTGGCTCTGCTGTTATTATAGAAATGTACCAAATGACAGGGTTCCCTATATAGTTTATGGCATTAGTTGGGAGAGATTTGTTTTTCCTAATGAAATTTAAACTATCGTTATCAGAAGTTCTGAAATTCTGAATAATCGGCTGTTGGTATCAGTGGAGAAATTTAGGATTGATGCATCTCTAGTGACAATCCTAGTTTAGAACATCTCTTCCTTGTTCTTCGTTGTATATTTTTATACTAGCCCATGTATTCAAGATTTGCAAGGAATAAATAAAATAAATAAATAAAACAAACTTGCCCACTCTGTCCTCCCACATCCAGCTCGCTATTTAACTCTCAGAAGCGAAGCTCTGGGAGTCACGGCCGTGTCAGTATAAAGTCATTTAGTGTCCTTCAGAGATGACCGTAAGAGTGCTGTGAGGGGTGAAAACCAATGCCAATGTCTTCAAATGAATCATGAATGTTTGAAATTTACTTTACAAATTCTAATTTACTCACACATCAAAACCACTATTCTAAAAACCTTTTTACGGAGCCTATGCTTTGAAACTGCCAAGTCAGGTTTTAGTTGCACAAACTGTACTGCTGTAGATGTAAGCCTAAGCAACAAACATTTGCTAGTTAGTAAAAACTAACATCACCATTGTGTGCTTTGTCAGATTCAATATTTAAATGCTTCAGCACATGTATTGGGTGAAACCTGTGGATTCTATCACATGTCAAACCAACAGATTGAGAAGGTTTTCCTTTTCATCCACTTTCATTTTCTCAGTAGTTCGTTGGTGCTCTGTGCTGACAACCCTGTGCATGTGGGATGTGCAATCTCTGAGAATTCTTTGCCTCTGGTATTGATTAATCGTCCAATCTTCATCCTTCTCGCTGCACTTGAAACCTGTTAGTCATCCCTCACAGAGACATTACATTTTAGTCTTTCCCTGCACTGTATAAATATACAAATATACTCTCATCTTTGCTCTCAGTTCGCTTTCTACATCTCATTACCGACCACTTTCCACTCATTTCAGATGTAATACTTAGAAGTACACCTACTCAGACATATTCTTGAGAGGACTTAAAGTCTTTCATTGCAGTTATTAATTTTGTGACCTTTGGAAAAGGGTTCCTTAGGACATGTATTGACTACAGAACACAGACGACTTAATTTTAGCCCAATAATAATAATATATTAAATTGAATTCATTAAATAAAAAATGTTTTCTGACAGCAGATACAAGAAGTGCATTATTGTTTTGGACACGGCCTATTAGAGTTAATCTGAAGTTACTGATAAAAATGTTTTTTGTTAACAGTAACGAAAACATGACAAATTAAATCGTGATGGTTATTTAGCTTTAATGATCATTATTTTAATAAAACATACTGTAGATGAAAATATGATGAGGAAAAAAATTAGCCAGGTTTTAAAAACAAGGATAGTTTTCATGTAATATACAGTGGGTACGGAAAGTATTCAGACCCCCTTAAATTTTTCACTCTTTGTTATATTGCAGCCATTTGCTAAAATCATTTAAATTCATGTTTTTTCCTCATTAATGTACACACAGCACCCCATATTGACAGAAAAACACAGAATTCTTGACATTTTTGCAGATTTATTAAAAAAGAAAAACTGAAATATCACATGGTCCTAAGTATTCAGACCCTTTGCTGTGACACTCATATATTTAACTCAGGTGCTGTCCATTTCTTCTGATCGTCCTTGAGATGGTTCTACATCTTCATTTGAGTCCAGCTGTGTTTGATTATACTGACTGGACTTGATTAGGGAAGCCACACACCTGTCTATATAAGACCTTACAGCTCACAGTGCATGTCAGAGCAAATGAGAATCATGAGGGCTAAGGAACTGCCTGAAGAGCTCAGAGACAGAATTGTGGCAAGGCACAGATCTGGCCAAGGTTACAAAAACATTTCTACTGCACTTAAGGTTCCTAAGAGCACAGTGGCCTCCATAATCCTTAAATGGAAGACGTTTGGGACGACCAGAACCCTTCCTAGAGCTGGTCGTCCGGCCAAACAGCTATCGGGGGAGAAGAGCCTTGGTGAGAGAGGTAAAGAAGAACCCAAAGATCACTGTGGCTGAGCTCCAGAGATGCAGTCGGGAGATGGGAGAAAGTTGTAGAAAGTCAACCATCACTGCAGCCCTCCACCAGCTGTTGGCTGTCCATTTTTACCATCCAACCTGACAGAACTGGAGAGGATCTGCAAGAAGGAATGGCAGAGGATCCCCAAATACAGGTGTGAAAAACTTGTTGCGTCTTTCCCAAAAAGACTCATGGCTGTATTAGATCAAAAGGGTGCTTCTACTAAATACTGAGCAAAGGGTCTGAATACTTAGGACCATGTGATATTTCAGTTTTTCTTTTTTAATAAATCTGCAAAAATGTCAAGAATTCTGTGTTTTTCTGTCAATATGGGGTGCTGTGTGTACATTAATGATGAAAAAAATGAACTTAAAAGATTTTAGCAAATGGTTGCAATATAACAAAGAGTGAAAAATTTAAGGGGCTCTGAATACTTTCCGTACCCAATATATATGTAAAATATGTGCACTAAAATTATATGTTTGTAGATTTAACTCTGCTGCACCCATAGTAAAATTAATGAAATAAATAACGACTACATTTAAAGAAATGACTGAAACAATATCTGTGTAGAAATAAAATTATGGCCGCCTCCCTGCTGCCCATCAGAAGAAACAGTGATGGGGGCAGCTGCGCTCTTAGAATCCCATAGAATTAAAGTCAGGGCTCAGTGAAGTTTATTGTCAGGAGCACCAGGTAACGATTGAAGAGGAAAAATCCTCTAGCAGTGCTGCAGATGAGACCTGTGCCCGCCGCCGCAGTACGTGCTGTGTCATATATTAAGCGGCGCTCTCTCCTTCTCTGAGTGCGTGCTATGTGGTGGATGACATTTTCAATGCAATATATCTTCCACTTCAACCGTTCGATTTCTTCTGAAAACACTTATAGGCTCATTCCTGGAAATGTTTAGAGATTGATCCTTTTATTCCTTTATTTGCAACCATAGAGAATATACAAATGATACATGTCCATATCCTATGTCAGTTGGAGAAAGTATTGTAGCTAAATAATGCAGATAAAATAATATAGATAAATAATTAATTTAGATAAAATAATGATCCAGACATTTTTAGAAAAAGAAAAGTTTTAAGAAATGCTCCCTTTCCATGAAGCCTTTAATGCATTTTAAATGTCTTGCTATTGTAAAGCATAAAGATTTATGCATTACAATAGTAATGGTAGTTTATGAATTTTTTTAACACACACATATATATATATATATATATATATATATTTATATTTCTGTGTATGTACCTTGCAAATAGTAGGCTAGTTCAGCCAAACTGAGTGGCGCCTCTGTAGCATTTTGTTCTTATTGCAGTGTACAGTATCTGCTGAGACAAATGGCATTAGTGTCATAGTTAAGAGGAAAGATTAGTGGAGTAAGCAGGTTTGGCCAAGAACAAGAAAGAGATGCTGATAATTGAGACAGGTTCACCTTTCTTCAGAGCTTGCTTCTCACTTAAATCATGACCTTTTCAGTATGTAGAGACCGTTTGACAGCACATGTGCTGTTATCCCAATTAGATTGACCGTATTGAATAACCAGATATGTATTCGTGGATTTTCCTTCACGTGGACTTTACTTCACCTGGTTTGGGTTTTTGCATATGTAATCATTGTGTGGTTTAGTGTTTACATATTTGGCTATATTTGTGAAGGTCTGATGTTTCTTCACAAATTTTGTGCAACATAAATCGGCCTGTTGATGTTGATGTTAAGATTTAACAATGTCAACAGATTTCTGTGAGGGTTAGGCTAAGCCATTCAGTGGTAGTGTAGAGGATATCATGATTCAGAGCTGGGTAAAATATAGACTTTCCCATTAATCGCGCCTTAATCTTTATTTGATCGATCTCAGTGTAAAATCTCAGGATTGGTTGTTTGTTTTTTCAGCGGAAAACCCCGAAGCTGAATATAGCCTACACTAGTCTTGTGAATATATTTTCTTGTGTTTACAGTCCAAATTAAATGTTATCAGATAAAAGTAGACCAAAAAGACACATTTCTATCATCTTGTCCTCCTAGTGCAGTCCTATTACAGATCAAATGACACTTATGAACTGATTCTTTTTAGTGAGTTTCGAACGACTCACTTTTCCGATCCTTTTGATGAATAAGTCTAACAAACTTTTTAAATTTATATTTTCATTTAGAAGATTCCCTGTTTAATTTTCAGAAATATCAGAGAATTCATGCAATTCAAGTAAAATGGACATTGTAACTAAAATGTGCCAAATGAATTGATTAAAATCAAATCAAAGCAGTAATCAAATCAAGAGCTTGTGAATCAGCATCAGAATTGACTTCTGCAAATGTGTATCGTGTATGCTATATCATAATATAGCTTTATGAAAACCATTGCTCCTATCAGAGGTCTCCAATAATATCTCGTTTTGTCTTGTTATATATGTGCATGATTGTTTGTGAGTGGAGTGTTTTTCACCATATTCGATAATGAACGCACGGATCCCTCACAGGGGAAGAATTGATGTGCACCTCCTCAACTCTGAGATTACGGAGGAGTTTAGCTGGCTGCCTAATTGCCTGATTAAAATTTGAAGGCTGCATGACGCTCATGGATCCGATTGACTGCTCTCCATACTGATGGGGATGTTCGTTCACAATAATGCATGCAGACATCTATCAAAGCCCCCTGTCCATCATGCAAAGGTATGACACTTGTGTTTTACACTTTTCCAGATAAACCTATGTTGATAGATGCCATGTAATGTCATTTCTTTTCCCAGTGCCCTTTTGTTTTCCCAATCAGCCAATAGTGTGAGGCTGAAACCAGCTGAAAGTGTCTGTAAAGAGCTCATGCCCTCTGCCAAGTCTTTTTCAGTTCTTGTCTCAGAATAGCTGATAATTGTCTGGTGCTGCATTACCTCCTCCTCTGCACACACAGAATTAGCCCCCCACATTAGTGCTGTGGGTTATTTATTTCTGCTCCTGCCGGACTGACACTCTAATCCAGGGAGAATAGAGACAACATTAACGTCAACCTGTCTGTTCCCTTATGTCTTTTTAGGGGAGGGAGGGGTGACAGAATAACCTTTGCGCTGACAAATCACAGCTTCTTTACGACTGCCTGCCTGCCTGCTTACCACATTACGTTTGTCAAAATTGAGCAATGGCTCCATTGCCTTGAGGTACATGTAGTCTACACTTGTGGCTTTCTTATTCAGTGATTAGTTAGGAAATGGATAGAGATTAACGCTGTAAATGGGATCCAGATTACAACTATATTTGCTGTACTTTGTTTCAGGATGCTTTGGTGATGCTTCACCAGGTACCAAGAGAACGACTGCAACTGCTAAGAATGTTGATATCTTGAACATTGTAGAGTGTTAGCATTTAAATAAATATAATTTCCGGGAAAGAGTATGCAAGTCACAATGGAAAACTACAGATTCTTTGTTCTGTATAGAGTTTGCAAGGGAAGGGTGTTACTAGGTTTTTCTCCACACCTGCTCAGATCAAGCAACAGTCATATAGATCCAATTGTTGGCGAAGGTGTGGGGTTGACAAGGCAAAATATTTCCACATTTTCTGGAGCTGTCTTTCTATTAATCAATATTGGTGTGAAAGATATAAATGTCTAGAAATTATTCTTAAACCTCTCTGTTTTGTGGTGATATACCTGGATTTGATTGCCAGTGATTTTCCAAACAAATACCTGTTCAGAATTCCAACATTAGTAAGTAAGAAAGTAATTACAAGAAAGTGGATGCAACCAACTTTGCCTACTCTTGAAGACTGGGTGAACATAGTGCATGATATTTTTACAATGGAGAAGCTAACCTATGCTTTAATACTTAAGTCTCAGTTGTTTTCAGAACTATGGAGAGATTGGATTAAGTATACTGTATATCCCCTATATGATCAGATTTTCTTTAACTGAATAAGACAGTCACTACTGACATAGGGCAGACATTTTTGCAAGAATTGTGTTGTGT
Source organism: Zacco platypus (assembly GCA_038088235.1). Classification (NCBI taxonomy): domain Eukaryota; kingdom Metazoa; phylum Chordata; class Actinopteri; order Cypriniformes; family Xenocyprididae; genus Zacco; species Zacco platypus. The sequence continues at coordinate 8,676,214 of CM076073.1, forward strand.
ATATGGAAAACATCTGAGAAAAAAAATGTAAAAAAATTATTGTCATTAATGAGTATTTTCCAGATATGATACTTATTTCTTGAGGCTTTAGTACAATGACTAAATAAATTCCAGTTAATTTGTAAAATAACATGTTGTCTTTTTAATATAAGACTTTCCACTTTTTTCACACAGTATGAATAAATATCTAAATGAAATAAATGTCTGTCTTTATATTTTAAAATATCTTCTCATATTGAGTGTCCTTGGCACTAAAGTCAGCATGAAACTGAAGTTGTGATAGACTCTTTGGTAACACTTTATTTTACAGTGTCATTGTTATATTTGTTACATCTAGTTGTTCTAGTAATAACTATAAATTATGCATAATTACATGCAATTAATAGTAAGTACATGTAGTTAATTATTATTACTCAGTACTTAAATGTATAATTACACTGTAACACGGACACCTTAAAATAAAGTGTAACTGACTTTTCTTCCCTATTGTCATTTGTTTCCTAGTGAAATGGATTTTTGAACCAGAAAAAAAGTAGGGCAGGTCAGCAGGACTTGATTTTGTCCCCTGGAGATTGATTGGATAGTTGTGTTTTGCTATTGTTGTCATGTCATGTGAGTGACAGGTTGTCCCGTCCTTACGCCAGAAATCACGTCATGTCAAGGGAAGTTGCGGCAAGGTGTAGGGGAAGTTGTTTTGATGACATATTTGATGACAAGGGCACATGAGTGTAAAAAAAATCGTTTATAAAAAAAATAAATACTGCAGTATTTCATATAAAATATAAAAAGCCCATTTTAATTTCTTTGCTACTTTAAAACTTTGCAAAACCAGTAGCGTCTCCTGGCCATAAATTAAGGTAGGGCAGATTCTGGGTTTTAGCGCTAGTTTATGATAAACATTTTGTAAGTTTTATATCCTAATCGCTGAACACATCAGACAGACTTTTGGCCGAATTCTGATGTCCTTGCATTATTCAGCCTGAGGGTGGCGCTCTAATGATGATTGACAGACTTTAGTACACACAACAAACGCATAGAATGCCTTCTTAGAATTGTCTTAATGTAGTATTTATTGCATCTGAATGTTGTTTTAGAATGTTGCGAGTTATAGGAATTCTAGTGAGGAAAAAACTCAGAAAAACATAAAACAAACAAAACAGAACTACTGAGCACATTTAAATGAAAGGATTTATACTTTCATTAATTTGATATGCTACTCCACATAGGAGGACCACATGCCAACTACTTACTGACCGGATGCAGACGTAGCTGAAGTGGACTGTTATCGCCTTGGTCTGGAGCGAGGTTTACGTAAGCTAACGTGAAAATAAGCGGGGCAGCCTTCTGTGGCTGCCCCAGTGGCTGTCAATTGGAGTGTGCTGCAGTTCCATTCTTCACCACAGATTTACATTGGAAATTTGTGGGGCTGCTAGAGCTGAGGAGGGCTCTGAGACCCGCTGCCCTGCTTAGTATCATAATACATGACTGCCGAAGCCATTTTAATATACCCTGCTCGCTTTACGACTTCAAAAAGTCTAGAAAATTCAAAAAATATTTGTTGCAGAATGCTGAACATATTTATAATTTATTATTAATTTAGTTTATAAAGAGGTCTGTGTTTTTGGATGAATATTTTGGTGCCTATACAGACAAGCTGGGGCTGTACAAACCCTGTTCTACACAGCAGAAGGTCTCTGTTGAGAATTCAGTGCTTAACTAGAGTGGTTTGAGTTCCAGTAGTTGTGTTGAGTATGTTTTGGGCCTGAGTTGTTTGACTTTGATATATTTGCATTTAATGAAATGCTAACTTGAAATATAGACTTAAAAAGACCTATAATGTATAGTAACCCTAATTTAATAGTGTAGTGTCAAACTGCCTTTTACATTACATTCCAGAACTATAGCAGACGTTTTATAAATATAAATATAAATATAATAATAAATATAAATATGCACCAGTGCCTGACAGAGTCAACATTTGCTCAGAAATAATTGTTGCCCCTCTCCTAGCACCAGTATATCATTATAGGAGAGGTCCAAGACCCCTCTTTTCTAAGGAAGTCTATTTATAGAAATTCATTTAGATCTGTTTGCAGTGGGCCTGCCATCACAGTAGAGAATGGATATCACCTTGATTCGTTTTTTCTCCCCCCCCTCTTCACAGATTACTGGTTACAGATAACAGACTTGCATCACCCTGCCATCAGTCTGGTGTTGCTATGTGCATTGTAGAAGTGTTGCACTGACTTAAGCAACCTTCACATATTGAATTAACTCTGGTTTCCATGGTGAACAGCAACAGTGTTCATAATCTCAGAGTGCTTGATTTAATTGCAGATCGAATCAAAACAAAGTAATGATGCACGGAAATAATGGACAAAATACACCGTCTGGCTATTTTTAGCTATGATGAAGCATCTTTCGTGGCCACCTTGCAGCCAGAAACTGCAAGATCTCATTTAAGCATGCTGGATTAGTATTATTATCTTTTCCTATATGCACTGTGGCTGCGCTCAGTAGAGTAAATTAGTAAAAGTTTTTAGAGGAAAATTTCTGTTGCATGAGGGATGGTTTGACTTTGAATTATGTCTTCGTTTGCTTTGAACTCTAAACTGATCATGCAGAGCCCAGGAATTAACAAAAGACACAAGACAGAAAGACCAGACGAGAATGAGAGAGGAAATGAGGAATAAATGGATAGAGAAAAAAAAAAAAGATTTTCCTTTTACAATTTAATTTTGCATAGGGGGCTAGAGCCTTGCATTAAAGACATTCACTTGACACAATTGCTTTAAATTTAATATTAATAACATTTTATTAATAAATAGTATTTTTTTCTGTTTAATGTCAGCAGAAATGGATGTAACCCAATATTAGAAAATTATAAATTATTTATCATATAATTAATTATCATATAAATTTACATTTTATATGGAAAAATGCTTAATGTATATTATAGAACATTTTCAGCCTAATAATCCAAACCGCCATGTTTTATGAGTTGGGAAGCCTAGTGGTCAGTGTGTTACTGCATAGTAGACTACATGAAAGTCTGTGCATTGTTTTTATTTGGTCTGTTTGAGTGTGAATTTGCCTGTTTGTTTGTGTGCTGTTGGTGGCAGACGTGGTCTGGATTCCTGAAATTTGTAATTGGCCCTGGCAGACATTCAGAAGACATTGAATTACTGTGTTTAGTGTAACAGAGGGCCAGTCTGCAGCCCCAAGAGTACTGTTAGTGCTTATGGAGGGCATTTATCATTCGTAAGAAGGTCTGTGCAGAGAGGGAGTTAGATGTATAAAGAGAGAAAGACAGAGTGAGGAAAAATTAATGTTTGCATATGGCTGAAAATTTATATTGACCGTTCAGTGAGAGTAATACCATAGATTTAGACTTTTCTTTGTGCTGAATAAAACATTGCTGGGGGAAAAAACAACTTAAGTCAGCCTGAGCCTACATATATGTTGGGCAGCTGTTTTACAGTTAATTACTTGCCCTGGGTGTAGAAAAAAGATTTTTAGTGAAGTAAACATCATTTAAAGTGATATTAGTACCAGCGTTCTATAAGCTTTTACATATTTAAATCTGCAAATTTTTGATATTTACCCGGGGGCATTATTTACCTTTATAAAGGTCACTTTTTTAAAACCTTATTGAATGGATATGTCATCTTTCTTGTCAAATTCTTTCATTTGATCAATAAATAAATAATTATTATTATTTTTATATTAGTTACTTATAATAATAAATTATTTTATAATAATAAGACACGATATAGGGCTGTTACCAATCAAATTAAACAATTTACACTGCAGAATTACAACTGCAATAAATAATGTTCGGTGCTTTTCTCAGATTAATGTTTTAAATAATTGTTTGGTACCAGTTTATTTTACAGTCCTGTTCCCCATGTACATACTATGTACTTATGATACCTATGATACTTTTAAAGATGGCGGCAAGTCATTGAGTCATTCATTCCACTGATCAGTTTAAACCGCTGAATCATTCAGTAACAAAATACAGCTTTGAGAATTTGAGTGTTGCTTTTGAGAATGAGCAATAGTTCTGCTGTGATCTTTGTTTGGAACTATTTTTGATGGTGAAATAGAAGAAAAACATTAAGTATTGTGTCTAAAATGAGTTTATTGAGCTATAAGATCAATGTAACATTTGCAGTCGTGACAATATTCGGCAAAACAGCTCCCTTGTTCATATGTTACAAATAAAAAATGTTCTTCTGTGAGTTTCTTTGTGTGCTTTTACGCTCATTTGTTTTGATTTCTCCTAAAGTGTATCACAAAGACAACAGCGCGACCTCGTTACCAGAAATACACTATCCATTATCAATCGCTGTTTACACTGAATGTAATAAAATCAGAATCATTCTTGCATTTCGATGCTTCCCTAGTTATTTTTGTCATTGAAATTCTTTCACGTGCCCCTTAAAAAAATTCACAAGCATTGATGTCAAGCTCTGATATGGATACTTTTTATGGTTTTTCTAGCACACTATGAGGCAAGAAACCATGGGAAAATTCTGGGCCCCAAAATCCAAACAGGAAAATAAAAAAACTGTAGCTTAGCCAGCAGTCAAGATGAAAGCCACTAAGGAGTAAACAAATTCGCATTCTCAACAGTCGGCCATGTGAAGATACCCCATGCCATCTTCACAGTTCAATAGCACAAAGCTGTACTCACAGCTGTTGCATGAAAATGTGCCGAAACTACTGTGATGAAAGACGTTTACAAGAGGTGCAAAAAGATCTCGCCAGGCCAGGCATAGTGTGTGTGTCGGTGGAGGGAGAGAGGAAGAATTTGTCCAATTAACAAAAATACCAAAGCTTGACATTTCTTGGTGCGTCCACTCCAGCATTTGTTTCTTCCTGGAAATGTCACTCATTTGAATAGTTCCCCAACAGAATTGTCCTTTCAAGCCAGGGGCCGTCACTCTGTAAAAGAGCTGTCTCTTAACATAAAGAGACAGAATCCACAATGAATTATTACTGCCAGGAAAGAGCCTTATTTTTAGACCCCACCATAGAGATGGAATGTATTATTTATGAAGCTTCAGGCCTGTAAGGTTACAAAATTCATGACACCATGTGTTAACTTAATTACTCATCACATTGATATCATACAAAGCCACATGCTTTTTTGTGTTTGATTTATAGAGCTAATGAGAAACTATTATCTGAAAATAAATTAAGATCTAAAATGTGAAAATGCTAGTAAATGTAAAAATTTATAGGGATGTATTATGGCCATTACTGATAAGTACATTATTGTTTTTGTATTAATCTAAAATCAATAGTTTGTAATCAAGTAATCATTTTTTTTCAATGTCAAATCAATGTGGTGATGCTTAAATGAATTAAAAGAATGGTTCACCAAAAAATGAAAATTCTGTAATCATTTACTCCCCCTCATGTTGTTCCAAACCTGTATGAGTTTCTTTCTTCTGATGAACTAGAAAGAAGATATTTTGAAGAATGTTGATAATCAGACGGTTGACGGTAGCCATTGACTTAATTAGTAATATTCAAAATATCATATTTTGTGTTAAACAGGTTTGGAACAACATAGGGGAAATTATGACAGAATTTTCATTTTTGGGTGAACTTTCCCTTTAAGGCATCATTAATTATGTACAGAATGACATTTGGATAACTATTAATTTTTATAAATAGTTGATGAGTTAATTGAACATTTAAGATGAAAAAGCTCTTTAATAAATGGTGCTCTAAATGGATTAAATTGTTGCCATAATCTAGCATTATTAGCACAACCATTTAGCAAATTCACCTCGGAGTGCGTCAGTGGTTTAGTCTTTTTAATATATGTTTGCAATGGGTGGTTTTTGCAATTGCAATAGCAAATAGAAATTGGAAGATGCTTTATAGTCATGGAACATGTTTAAACTTTATATCCAGGCTTTTATACAAGCACATCTTAAATGTTGCACAGTGCATGGCAGATGTTTTCATTGTCAGGTGTTTTGTAGCTTTGCAGTTTTGTAGTCGGAAGATGTCATTCCTTAGTTAATCATGCTGCGGTAAAAATATCCCCGTAAAGGCAGTGATTCAGCGTAGATCTGCATGCAGAGTACTGAGGTGCGAAGGTTCAGTGCATGAAAGATCAACAGATCGATAGTCAACAGCCGCCGAATGTTCCCCTTTGACAACGCTGCCTTCTCAGCGAAGAGTGAGTCTCTCATCTGCCTCTTCAGCACTCACTTCTATGCAACGAGTGCATGGTTAGAGCCAGTTGCATTATTTAATCAGAGCGTGCTGTTTGTGTGCTGTCGTTAATGCACCTGGTGTCCGCTAGTCTGTCATAGCATTGAGTGTAGACTGTTTTAATGGCCTTGCAGCTATATTGGGTATGCGGTGGCTTTCCCACCTCTGTTTTCTCATCACACTCCACTGCATCATTCTCTATCTCTTCCTGAACTTTTATTCTGCTACTCTTACTCTTATTCTTTCCTCTCACTGTTTGATTTTTGTAAAGGTAATATGTGTAATTTAACGATTTGTTTTCTCGATGCATCGATTACAAATCCTGAGCTTGAAACATGAATTTTTGAATAATTTGTTTCTGTCCGTAATCGATTTAAAGGCTAAGTTCACCCAAAAAGCACTCACCCTCATGTCGTTTCAAACCTGTAAGACCTTCATTCATCTTCATCTTATCCCTAATAAAAGTAGTAGACATCGTTAAAATAGTCAACGTGACTACAGTGGTTCAACCTTAATGTTATGAAGTGATGAGAATACTTTTTGTGTGCAAAAACAAAACCAAGCAGACAGACAGTGCAGGCTTCCATGTTTACGTCTGAATGCCTGCTCAGTATATTTGTTTTGTTTTTGCGCACAAAAAGTATTCTTGTCGATTCATAACATTAAGGTTGAACCACTGTAGTCTCGTTGACTATTTTAATGATTTCTATTCTACTTTTTTGGACCTTGAATGTGGTGATTACATAGCTTTCTATGGGAATAAAAAAAACGGATTTCATCAAAAATATCTTAATTTGTTCTCTGAATATGAACGAAGGTCTTATGGATGTGGAACAACATGAGGGTTTATTCATTTGGCAGACGCTTTTATCCAAAGCGATTTACAAGTGAGAATCCCTTGGTGGGGATTGAACCGTGGTCTCTGGTGCGTTAGAAGTGAGTGGTTACTCACTGTGTTAACTCCCCACCCTTTAGTGACAGAAATATAATTTTTGGGTGAACTAAACCTTTATAGTGCTAAATATCGAATGAATCATGATTCAATAGTGATTCAATGCTTTAAAATATGTAAACATTCAATTGTTACATGCGCAAATAATAGAGACATTGTGCAGCATTGGTCAAAGCTCTTTCTCACTGACATGTGCTGCACGTTTTACTGCCTTTCACTGGATTCTTTTTTTGCTCCAACTCTCTGACCTCGTGAAGGTCACTGTGTTATTTGCACCCTGCCTTAATAAATATTGGGGCAAGCAGTGCGTTTGGGGTGGGACTATTTGTTTGATAACAGTTATTATTTTTTAAAATTCCTTTTGATGGCACTAATGGTAAAGAAATTCTACATTTCACTTTTAAAATTTGGTTCTTAATCTAATTTTTGAGAGCAGATTGTTAGCTGTAGAGAAGTGATCAGGGCTGTCTGACATGTGATGATAGTAACTGGGTGAGAGAGAGAAAGAAAGCAAGCCACTTATCACCTTTGCAGCCCATAAGCACTCTGCTAATTGTACTCGTTACGCTGTATAATGTCACTGTACACTTGGTGAAATTCCTTGACTGGTGCTTGTTTGGAGCAGAAATGGCCCCTGTGCACCTTCTTGCTTTAAATGCTTGAGTGCATTTAATTGCTGAATGCTGAAGTGTTAAAAGGATAGTTCACCCAAAAATTAAAATGCTGTCATTAATTACTCACACTCATGTCAATCCAAACCCGTAAGACTTTCGTTTATCTTCGGAAGATCTTTTGAAATTTGGGCTAAACCACTCAATATAGATTAGTTTTACAATTTGTTTGTGAACTTTTTAAAGCATTAAAGTAGTAGTTGCACAACTGTCTATGGAAGGACAGAAAACTCATAGATTTCATCAAAAATGTCTTCATTTGTGTTCCGAAGATGAACAGAATTTTGGCAGGTTTGGAACATATGGGGGTCAGTAATTAATGACAGAATTCTTTTGGGGTGAACTATCCCTTTAAGAGATAGAATGGAATTTCAGCAAATTGCTTATTGGACACTGCAATCCACTATGCAGTATGTAACAATAAACATTAAACTGTAGAATACTGCACACACCATTGTCACATGGCATTACAGCATTAAATGTTAAGTTTAGGTTTTTTTGTGATATAATAATGACTTAACTTTTGTCCAGCAATGTTGATTCCTCACACTGGAAATGTCTTTCTTCGTGCATTGCATTATGTAATGTGCTCTGGTTGTATTTCTTACACTTTCTGGTAAATATGTTGGGTCAAAAGAGAAATTGCGTACTGTGGATTTTCCAAAAAAAAAAAAAAAAAAGTATGAATAGTATGTACTTAGTATTTTAAAGTATTATGAATTTATTCACCTCAGAATATATTTATGAATGCATGTTCAAAAGTTCAGTAAGATTTTTAAAATATTTTTGAAAGTGTCAAAAGTACAGTAAAAACAATATTTTTTAAATAATATTATAATTTAAAAACTTTTTATTTTTATTTGAATATATTATAAAATGTGAATCATTACTCCAGTGTTCAGTGTCACATGATGAAGATGTATTTAAATGTATGTCATTAAATGTATTTATTAATAAATATGTTTTTAAAATATATTTTATATCAATTTGTATTTGTTTTTATATTAATATTTATTATGGTTTATACTTGTTAATAAGTATAAGGAACATTTTTTAATAAGGCAGGTATTATGGATGAGGATTATGGATGAAGAAAGAAAGAAAGCTTTATACTTTCCAGCCAATTAAAGCACCTGTGTGCATGGAAGGGATCAATAATAAATCTGTCTTCTCATCTCACCCAGCCTAAGTTACAAAACAGCTTATTCACAACGGCCACTAGGATCTATGTGAGGCAAGCACTGAATTATTCATCATTCTCCTCGACTACCAGGGTCTTCCTCACAGCTAACGCTCCAGGATGAGCTGGCATTATATGGTATGCTTTTCATGTTTCCTGTTAATGCAGATTTTACATTCACATTTTACATCACGACTCAATTCCCCTGTGTGTTTAGATGAAATTCTCTCAGTTACCTCATCACATTTTGGCGAGTAGAAGCAATTGCATTGTGTGACCTTTATTAATGTGAAAAGAAATCAATAATAAATGGAAAACATAATTAAAATACTACTTTTTCTTTTAACCCAGCTGCATTCCATAAGTTGATGAGGTGACAGATAGTAAGAGCATGAATAACAATGAGCAAGGTTTTGGACCCCTTGTTAACTGATCGCACTTTTTGTCTCTCTTCGGTTACATAATTCTGCTCCTTCTGCTATTTATATCACTTCTGTTTTTGGGCTTTCCACAAGATGCCCACAATTCTCCCTGTTTTTCCTGCCGTGGGCACTAGAAGCGGGAAACTCAATAAAGGGTCATTCAGTGCGATTATAGCTAATGAATTGGAATAAATGGGACTGATGGACTGAGGTGAGATAAAGTGACAGTATGATGAAAGACTTATTGGTTGACTCTTCATGTAGCACCAGAGGGCTTGTTTCCTTGGTGTCAAGCAGCGAACCTGTGGGTTTCCAAATGGAGCCACCTGTAATGAGGGGGATACAATGGTGTTGTGGGATCTCAGGTTTGGTTGTGCACATAGGGATTATTTGAAAAATGCAAACCAGCGCTGCATGGCAGTAATTGTTAAACTCCTTGCGGGATAAATTCTGTCATGTTACTGTATGACACAAAAAATAAATAGCAGTCGTGATAAACAGCATAACAAACGGAGGCCTGGCTAAACATTTTCTCAGTAAGAGCATTTGAAATATTTGAATTATTCCACCTCCGCAGTGCTGAGAACAATCATTTCCTAAAGCCATTGCTGGATATGTTTTTCTTTTTCATAAAGTAGTCTTTGTTTATGTACCTTCCTTTTTCTATATGTATACTAAAAATGTTCAGCTTTTAAATTTGTTAAACATATTTAATAGTAATATAGATTTTAAGATTTTTTTGAGTGTAAATAAAGCCTCTTTTTCTCCTTTGTCTTCTTTGGTTCCAAATCTTTTCTGTGATATTAGGGTGATGCTTTATTTCTTGTACTCATGTAGCATTTTGACCCATGACATTTAAATGCCACCTGTGCTTCACCAAATCATCTCCCAGACCGTTATCGGACATGGTCGTACACTTGCTCGCATTGTCGGCGCCAATATGCTGCGAGCACCAAAGCATCCATCGAGACGAGGTGAAGGTTAATTACATTGTGACAGTAATTACACAGTCCTGAGGACAGATAGCAGGCGAGGCTCGCATGACATTGATAACCGCGATATTATCTTCCTTTTCTTTCCACTGGCCCTTTGGAATTTATTTTACCATCACCTGCCTTCTTTACAGAGTGGGGTTTTGTTTTCACAACAGTAATAGAATTCAGGAATCATAAAAAAGCCAGCATAATGCCTTTGGGTGAGAATTGGAATTATGCAAATTAGTCTCTGGACGTGAGTAATTCATTAGCGCCTGCAATATAACAAAGATATTCGGCTGCTGCCTCTTTCAGGCACATAAATTGGGTTATAACTTTTGAAGACAGGTTATGTTTCATGCGATTTACTCAAGAGCTCATTTACATGAATTTCATTAACAACATTAGATTGTGCCTTGTTTTACAGCTCATACCTGTCATTACAGGTTAAAACATACTTGGGTTTCCTGTGCATATGTAAATGTGGTTATTATTTTTTATAAATGAGTCAAGTTGAACACCTGTAATCAATTATGAGAAAACATTTTATGCTTCTGTTCCTGAACAACAATTTCAGAAGTGCAAGACAAATAGTATTGTGTCATCAGTATTTCAGTGAAGTAATTATCATTCAGTGCAAGTACTCCTTTGTAATGTAAATTAGATTCATTTAGGGATGGAAATCATGAAGAATTCAATGGTTCTGGTTCCAGTTGCTCATGATCCTTGTTCCTTTACGGTTCCATTAATGACTCTTTGACTACTTTTAAGGAATAAATATTTGAAAAAAATAAATACAATTTCATTGCCAGATAATGAGATTGTTTCAATAATAAATCAATTTAAAACAATTCTACTGTTTACAGATTTGTTTGCACAGACTTATTAATGGCAGGAAAAAATTAATAATTGGCCATTATATATATTAGACAACAATACTAAACAAAAAAAGTGGTTATTTTCATGAAGTATTGACAAAATACATAATGTGCTTTTATACACATTGTCATGTGAACAACCATGCTTAATTGTAAGCTGTTTGATTCACTTAAAAGAACCGACTCCTTAGAGTCATATTTTCGACAACGTGAACTACATTGTTTGTGCTGTGTGTTTTCGATTCAGTAAAAGGAACCGGTTCACAAAGACGTTTGCTGACAAATCAGACTACTCTGGTTGCACTGCATGTTGTTAGATTACCTAAAATGTTCAGGTTCATAGGAGTCATTTGTTTTGTAATCAAACTACATCACTCACGCTTTCTATTTTGTACTGTAGATTCAGTAGCTGTTTCGGAAATGATGAAAAAGTTGTTGAGGAATATGCATTGATGTGGGTGATTTTGCAAAGCACACGGCGTGCAATAGCGTTTGTATTTCTCTTAGGAACTTTCCTTTTGTTCAGCAAAAACACATTAAATTGATCAAAGGCTTTATGGTTACAAAACCGTTTATATTTCACATAAATGCTGTTCTTTTGAACTTTCTATTCATCAAAGAATCCTGAAAAGGTGCGTGAAGGTTTCCTCAAAAATAATAAGCAGTACAGCTGTTGCAAAAATGGACCTGAAAAGTGAAGTTAAATGTAAGAATATGTCTCGCATCATTTGTTTGCAGATGATCCACTTGGAGTGATTTTACTATTTAACTTTTTGATGCCATTCTAAGAATTAAACAGAGAATGTAATAGGGTCGATGAGTTCAGGGTTGATCAATGAAGCCATCATTTCAGGAGTGAGGGGGGACAGAAATGTCAAATACCATTTTTCTTGATTGACAGGTTTTAATTTGTTTTTCTTATCTCTTGCTTTTAATTGGCTAAAACTCAAATACACTGCCGATCAATAACTACTATTTTGTATTCTATAATATTTTTTCCTATATTTTCCTTATGACAATTTTATGATTGGTTTATGTATCACAAACACATTTGTATTTCTCTTAGGAGCTGCACTGAAACCATGAAGTGGTTTATAGACTCCAATGAACCTTTAAACTCTGAACTATAGATCACCCTGCGGTGATGATGCAATTCTTTTTAGTGCCTCTGTGCCGCCCTGCCTCAGTTTATGAAACGCTTTTGTTTTAAGACTTCTGGTGCTGCTATGTGATTCTATCCTTGTGGCCATGTTTGTGAAAAGGAAATGTGTAAAGCAGCGTTGAAAGAAGGAGAAAGATCCCCCCATAGAGAGATAACATAAACATCAGACAGCAAGATAAGGCCCGCTGGTGCAATGCAGAAAGTCTATTTTGGGAGCTGGGAGACTGACTAGTGTGAGCAGCCCCAGTCAGACCCTCATTCAGAAGTCATAACATCTCCCCCTTCTCACTCTTCAGTGATCACACCCCAATGCAAATACCAGCATGCATTTCATTTAGCTCACGCTGTCAGTAAGTGTATCAAATTAACAAGTGAATGAAGTGGAAATGGTGGAGATTGATAATGGTCACAGATCATGTGTAAAAAAGGAAATAAGCCATTGCATAATGCACTATAACCAGGTTGCAGTTCAGTGGTGCATCTATAAATTTGTGCTCTGTGGATTTTTAACACTAAAAGCTTTTATCCTAACGGATGTTATGCAATGAAGAGTATAAAATGTGACTCCTGACGTACCTGCTGTAAATGCATTTCAAGGGAAGAACAGTGAGATGATTTTAAGCAGTTTTCTAAATCAGCACTTGACAGATATATTATGACATTGAGCACTGAGCTGAAGCAGAGGTGGGTTGTGACCCGATAATGGGTGTTGGTCTGTTATGATAGGGTTGTGGATCGCAGGAGGGGAAACAATTAAATTAACTATATTATCATGGATAATTAGAAAAAACAATATATAAGCTTATGAAGATGTAAAACATTGTTTGTCCTGACTGCGCTTTGAGGGGAATTATGCAGAGAGCATAAAACCAGCAATAAACACATCATTAATGTATATTATGTAATATGCTGTGCAATTTGTACGTATGTTCAGGAGCCTAATGCATTAGTTGGTTGAGTGTTTGTTTCATATGTTAGGCTTTTAAATCTCACTTCGGCTATTGCTAGTGCAAAATTGTCATTCATTTTATTGTTGCTGTTCAGAAGATAATTATTGTGGCTCTATGCAGTTTATGATCATATGAATCCTTTTTTAAAAGATTTTTGTTTGCTTTTGTATATTAAACAATGGTTGGCCACTTGATGTTGATGTCCAGTGTTAAATCAGTTGAGGGCCATTGTGTTAAACAAGTGTGCAGGTTTTGATACTTAAGTTCTACAATGACTTTATTGTACAATTGTACTATTTTGGGACTTAAGAAAAACTCAGACAGTTACACCTTCTCAAAGAATGAAACTATTCTTGTATTCTTTATGCTAATATTCTCCCAGGAGACTTTTTATGATTCTCTTCTATGGTTGTTTTTGCTGACATTGACAGATTGCTTTTTTCCGATCAAGTGTTTTTAAAGTGCATTCTCATTTATTTATAATAACTCATTTTATTTTACGTAAGATGGTCTACAGTGGCCCCCAAAAAGTAGTGACACTTCAAAATCCATAAATGTCATTGGATAATAAAACATTAAACCATGTGGCATGCAAAACGGGTTATAAATACATTATTATAAATACACTACTTGTCCATTTTTTTGAAAAAAGAAATTAATTTTTTTGTTCAGTAAAAATGCATTTACATTGTTACAAAGCAATTATTTTACTTCAAATAAATGCTGTTCTTTTTGAAGTTTTTGTTCATCAAAGAATCCTGAAAAAGTGTATTAAAGCAGTCATGAATTGAGAAATAAAATTTTCCTTGAGCTTTTGACATAAAACAGGTTATCATACTACAAGAATATATTGTAAGTTTCAGAACTAAAAGCTTGTTAGTTCAAAAACTGCTTTTATTGAAACCAAGCCCATTCGTTGTGGAATGTGCCTATTTATTACGTCATAAATAGGTGAAAAACTGCCTCTGCAGTGTTACATGTCTGTGTGTTTTGGACTTTGGTTTACATTTGTCACATATCTTCCTTTGTTCAGTTTTTCCCACCACTCTTTAGTTACCGTCATTATTAGTTCCTTGTTATCAGCTGCATGTGATTAATTAGTCTCGTTTGCTCCCCTGTCTCCTTTGTGTATAAGCTCTTAGTTTTAGCCTTGTGTTGATGTTGTTTTTATGGTGTTGTTCTGTGTAATTCTCCCAGTTATTCTCCTGTTCCTAGATTAAAATTTATATGCAAAGATTTCCTTCATTGTGCGCTTCATCCTCAGACACGGACCGTAACATGCAGAAGATCAACGCTTACTACATCGTTACTACTGTAGCCACACCCACTCATTCGCACTTGACAAGTAGTAGTAGTAAATGTCAAGTGTAATCAGATTACACTTTCAGATCTTTTTCTAATTGACAGGTTTTATTTTTTTCTTATCTCTTGCTTTTAATTGGCTAAAAATCAAATACACTGCCGATCAATAACCACTATTTTGTATTCTATAATATTTTTTCCTTATGACAATTTTATGATTTGTATATAATGTAAAAACAAGATTTTGTTTAATCACAGAATAAGGTAGATATATATTTTATAGTTTCTATAATCTAATAAAGGCTATGCTAAAAAGCACCGCATTATTCATATACTCTATTGTTATGGAAATATCCCGAGATGGCTTTAAAATCACAATTGTGTTTTTATTGTCTTCACGCTTTATCAGTCAAAAAGTTTCTGATTTTTATTCAGCTACAGCGATAGCTGGATGCCTTTGGCCATGTAAGGGATTTCCTGGAACGTCAAAAGTTATCAACTTTCTGCACGAGGGCGCCCCCTGGCTTCCAGTATGAATAAAACATACATTACATTGGAGTTTAGCGCTCCATAATGTTCACATCGCCTCGTTTTGGATAAGAATAAAATATCAGGTCATGCATAAAGCATCTTGTCTCTTTGAATTTAAATCTAGATTTATTCACATTGGCCCATGACAACCTATATGAGCACACTTGCCCAAAAAAAAATCCACCGGATGAATTCACGTCTTATTAAAAGTGCGGGGGATGTGTGTCTGTGTGGGAATATGATAGAGAAAGAAATCAAATCGCAAATCAGCACATGAGTGTCTTCTTGTCGCTGTAGCCTTGTTGTCTTTCCCTCTCAGTTTGAGGCGTCATTTGTTGTGTTAAAAAGCTAAAGAGTACAGCTTGCCTTGCACTGACAGAATCGATATGCTTTAGCTGCTGGAACGAAGAGGGCAGCAGGGGCTCTCGTTATGGGGTCGAAGAGGATGACCACATGCCGACAGAGAAAGAGAATCTATGCAAGAACAGTAGTCTCACTTGGTTTTGCAATGTGTTTTCCTCCCACACAAACACGCTTATACACCACGGATGTTTTGTCCAAGAGAGAGATTGCATATGCAACCAAAATCAGATAAGAAAATGATTTATAGTGCAGAAATAAAACAAAAATATTATGAAGTAAAAGATCAGATAGTGTGAAAATGAGGGGGGTAACTATGAAATACATTTTTTTTCTGTGTTGACTGCCCTGATGTTTCTCATTTTAAAGAGAGGGTTCACCCAAAAATCAAATCTCACCCTCATATCATTCCAAAACCTGTATGACTTTCTTTCTTGTTTGGAATACAAAAGAAAATGTGTTGAATGTCAGTGATGTCTCACTGCTCAGTACTTGCAAAATAAGTTTTGAAAGCTTACATGAAAAAGAATATAATATTATAGAATAAGATTGTAGATCTCAATCCTGCCTGAAAAAAAGTTATATTTTTTATTTTTTTTTGGCTATATTACCCACCCCTACTCTGTGTTACACGAATCTCTGACATAAAACTCTCAGACCAAGAAAACAACAATAGGCTTCAACAACTTTAATGTTCAGGAAAAAGGTGGATAAAGCTGAATTGATTGAAACACTGAAGGATTTAGAGCAGTGTATACTTGTTGAACTCTACTGCCCTGCCCTCTGTGAATCAAGAGGAAATATATCACTGGCAGCAGGAAAAAACAAAGACTTGATATCGTCATGTGGATAGGAAGGAGGAATGTGGCCAAGCGTTTTCCAGATAAACACAATGAACGTCAGACGGGAACAGCTCGGCACACTCTGTCAGAGGCTGTTGTATTTGGACAGTATGGAAGGCACTGTTCATTTCAAGGCGATTTCATTTGTCTTTCCTTAAATGCGCAAGAGAATAGCTTGTTTTATTGACTTTGTTCAATGTTATATATATATATATATTTTTTTTTTTTTCCATCAGCATTAAAGTGTGGCCAAATAGTAGATGGTAGTAGCCAAAACTAAACTCCACATCACACCTGGGAATTAAGGAGACAGTATGGACACAGTAGGCACATAGTCTTTTCTCTCAATGAGAAGGATTCGTGGAGAGCTTGTTGAGAAACTCTTGAAAGCCTGTCATTCAATGAAGTCCGGCCGCAATCACAGGGTTCGAGAGGAGAGGATGATACGCTTGAGCAGCCTTCCTCTCCGGAGGCACTCTTGGATATGGTGAGAGCTTCCTTTAGCATATTATATATGTATCTTTGTGTTTGTGTTTCTGATGAAGCTGGTTGACTGCTGTAGGAGCACTATACAACAATGTGTCAAGGAACATCCAGAGCTTTTCACATGCTAATTGTTTTAGTTGCGTCATACGTGATAGAGAGCACATGTCAGTTTGTTTGTGTGTGCGCGTGTCTGAACTGATGCTTTGTCGCAGGTTGCCGGGCTCTCGTCCATCAGCTTGCCATTCAGGGTAAATTTACTGTTTAATGGTGGACTCATTTCCTGCAGCTTCATCCAGCATTAAACGCTTGAGCAGGTTCACCGATGAGGGTGTATATCAAAAGCAGATTAGCAAGGGAGGTGGTTATAATTTTATCAGAACAGTTTGTTTGTGAGCCTATCAGAGCAGAACCTCTCTAGCAGCCAAATATGATTATAGTAATAGTTAATTTGTAGTTCATAGTCTTATGGGTGAGACACACTGTTCATATGTATTCACTGTCCATAATTATTTTCATATAGTTTGGGGTCAGTAAGATTTTTTTTTTATGGTAAAAGTCTCTTTTGCTCACCAAGGCTACATTTATTTGATCAAAAATACAGTAAAACAGTAATTTTGTGAAATAATATTACAATTTAAAAAAACTGTTTTCTGTTTTAATGTATTTTAAAATGTAATTGATTCCTGTGATGGAAAAGCTGAATTCTCAGCACCATTACTCCAGTCTTCAGTGTCACATGATCCTTTAGAAACAGGCACCTGCCTTGTTGCTCACAAATGTTTTTTTTATTAATAATGTTGGAAACTGTTATGCTGCCTAATATTTTTGTGGAAACCATTAAACATTTTTTTTGTAAAAATTTGAAAATCTTTTGATCAGTTTAGTGTGTGACTAAAAGTAATATTTTACTGATGTTTATAAAAAAATTATATTAAACTTACTGATCAGTATGGATTTATATGTAAAAATGTTAACACAGATTTTATGCACAAAAATGTATAGATTTTTAACTTAATAACATATCTGACGCATTATTTCATTAGTATTTGTATTGTCTTCTCTATTCATGCAGTAATTTGTTTTATTACAAAAAGTAATTAAAATAGACAGCACCAGTCTATTTATTGTGGACTGAATGAAAAAGAATTAATGTGGTTTTTTTTTGTTTCTTGTGCCAAAAATCAATAACAAAAACAAACATTTAGAAAATAGCATTTGCATCCACTTTCTTTGCTCTCATAACAAATATGACGGCTTTACTGCGACCCTCTCATCTTTCAAATACAGGGACGATTTTTTCTTGAATCACTGCATGCCCATCACGTAATCCCTGACAGTGGACTTGCCAAGCCACCGATTTTCTCTGGAAATACAGGCGCTTGTGTAGCACTTCTCATCCCTTTAGCTCAGCGGAGAGGCTTGGCTGATAGATGCTTTATTGAATCTGCCGCTGGGCTCCTTGACAACAGTGAGGAACGAGTGGGTGTCTCGCTATTAGTTCACAATAAGAACACAGTGTCAGCACAGTCAGCGGGCGGCAATCAGCTCCATCCGTATTTCCAGCCCTGTTGATGCGGGAAGAATAGCGCCTGAAGCGACTAGCATCGCTAGCAGCCCACCAATGCTAACCCGATTCATTGCTGCCGTCATATTTCCTGCATGTTTCAAAACATCTCTCATGTCAGTGTGTGGGCTTTCATACATGGATAGTCAGGCTTACACAATCTGTTTATGCAGTTGACGATAGCTTAGCGGATACGACTGGAACATACGCTAAGGATGTGTACTGTAACTTCCTTTAAGGGACAAGGGTTTGCGTGACTAACCCAAATAACAGCATTGTTACTTTACGCCAAACTTTCACCGCTACGTAACAGCACCTTTTCAGTTGTATTCATTTGTGTGGGACGACTGCATTCGCTATGCTAATTTTACGTTGTTTGTGCGGTAGTTTTTTAAGCACTAAAAGTTGGTCACATTAAGTCAAAAACTGCATCACTGCAGGATAATTGTAATAATGCTTCTGAGTTGTTGGCCCAGCATGGCATATCACATAGCAATAGCAAAAGGTAATCCAGAGAACAGCTTGATCTGGAGAAAATAAGCTACAACCCCAGTTAATTTGCTGTACCCCCTGTACCGAAAGACTTCTCAGACAGTGAGGTGAGGAAAATGGGCTAGAAATAATGAACGGGAACACTTTCAGTGTTCTCTTAGTTTTTATGAGGAATAGAGATCACTCAGAGCCCAACCCCCCCATGCATACACTCAGGGTTCATGGTGTTGTAAAATATTGTTGCTGAACCAGGGTGCCATCCGTCCTTGAAAGCATTGACACCTGACTGTGTGACGCACATTAGGGCTCTGCTGTAAAAGCCAAGTCCGGCGTCTTACAACTGCAAGGGTGGGACTGGTGGCTCACATGTGTGAATCCCATACCAAGAGCCTTTGTGTTGTATTTTGACACCTTAGGTGGTGAGGAATATTAGGAGAGGACGACATGAGCAAAATCTTATATCACGAAATGAGTATACAATATAGTTATTTTTACTTTAAAAAGTTTTTATATCAATTTTTGATACCATTGAAAATTCATAATTCTCATCACCAATTTCAATATCACACACAAAAATACTATTCTTAAAGTTACAAAAGTGACTCAGTAAACAGCAAAGAGATTGTTCGATTAACATTAGTGGCACAGACAGCAGCGGGTATATCAGGCTGCTGTCACTTTAAGACCAAATGCACCGATCCAATATACTGATTCACATTTACATTCACTTAAGACATGAATCTTTGTGTTTATGAGTATACTTGCAAATGGACATTTTGTAACATAATTATGCGTATTTGACTGTTCAAGTCCAATAAGGCACCAAAAAGAACTAACTTTAATACTCATGCTTTGTATGAACAGCAGCTTTATGTGCATGCGCTTTGTGTGTGTTGCTCAAAATCCGTCTCTCAGACAGCGTGCACATACTTAAATGCGTCTTCTTTCACTGCTTGAACAGTTTTTGAAACAAATTTTAATTAAATGATTTAAACTCCTCAACTCTAATGTCATGGTTTTATCAGGGAGGAACATATGCGTATGTATGGTTGTGGGTATATATGTTAATATTCAGTAAATATCAGCCAGATCACATAAAGTTTTCATGTCTCATATACGTATGTCTAGTAGAGTAGTCATAAAATATTTATACGTCAGCTTTTAAGAGGAAATAGCAATTTGCCCTTGACCTGTTCAACTTGTATTGTGTTCTATTTTCCCCACAACATCCTCCCTCAGACCATTTAATCTTCAGGGAGAGAAAGGTCAGTACTCCAATGTGATTATTGTGGAAATGCTTATGGCATAACAACGCATTAAAAGCGTAAGTGTGACGTGGCACAAAAAGAACTTCCGTGAAGCATTTCGACTGAGAGCACCAAAGAGGGAAGGAGCAGTTGTAAGCCTTTGTTTTGAGATTTACATTTAATGACACACTTCTGTGGATGTGTTTCTCCTTATCTTCTCTGGTCCTTCCTCACTGTTGCTGCCTTTTAGCCTCCAGGTCCACACATTTCATCTGAATCTCATCAATCTTCATCTGAAGCCTGTGAGATTTACAATACCTGGAGAAGTTAAGAGACAGTGTTTTCTTTATTTTCCGGTTTTGTTTTAGCTTTATCTAGGTGCGAGATTTCCATACACAGATTACAAGCAGCAACAAATTATAAAGGATTTTCAATGGAAAATTACAGTTTACAGTGGAAGTTAATCCAGTTTTCTGGAGCCTACGCTCAGAACATTTGGCATCACCAGTTGAAATAAAACATTCTGTATTTTCATTATTAAAAACAGCTTTGGCAAAAACTACATGAGGAAATATATGTGCAAGGCTCACATTCAAATGTTTATGATGTATTAAAATCCACACATCTTTCATTCTCACCTAGTGTTGCCAAACCTTCTGTTACGCTTAGCTTTGAGACAAAGATAGCATGTTGTCTATGCTAATGACTTGTTTGTGCTTTACATACTAAAATAATCAGTGTTTCATTTAGCTGACCAAAAATCTAACAAAAGATTGAAAGTCTGGTTCATTATATTTACAAAGTCTTAAAGACGTTTAAACATTCAAGTAAGTTTGTCCTTGCTGTAGATGCATCAATCCAACTTTTCAGTCAGCCCATTTTCATGCTTTGCGTCATTCTTTCTTCAAAACAAACTTGTGCTGGACTTATCAAATTACACCATGCCTTTCCTGTTTTAAAAAACATGCTGCTCTGGACAATACACTGAATTGCTGGCAAGATGACAGATAAAATATTGTGTCTGTATCTGCTATACTGTATATAATAAATGATAACAAGGGATGTCACAACAAGTTCTGCAAATAAATGGATTTATTATATCTAAAACAAACAAAGTGGATGCATAATTGAAGGTCTTGGATGTTTATCAGTCAAAGAAATCTGTATTTGCATACTCAGTTTAGATGTTGGAATGAGGGGGAGGGACATTCCAGAGCATTTGATTGGAGGAAAATCTGTGTTAGTGCAGGATGAGTCATCAATATTTTTGTTTTGGTTTGTTTTGTTTTGTTTTCCAGCAGGAAAAATGTCTATAACTGCTAAAGCTGATTTTGTTAACATTCAGGCGTATACTAACATATGCTCACCTCAAAGCTAACAGACACGCTACTCATCATTTTTTTTCCTTTAAAAGAAAAATGGAATGTTTTAAAACTGAACTTGATATAAATTTTGATATTTCATAGCAAATTATTAATAAATGGATCTACAAGCCTCTACTAAATGTTTTTCAGCTGCAGAGTCTTGCTTGGATCGTACCTTTTGTACGATCACTGATGTGACATCATTCAGCTGTGTGTCAATCTAATAATCCTATTACCACAGCCACATGCCGCTTCACATGAAAACACCAGATACAAGACAAACTTTCTGTATGCTTTAGGTTTTAATAGCTATTATGCTTATTTGAGGCTGTGTGATTTCATGCTTCGTGATATTGTATAGTCTGCTGTTGTACTGTCATTATTTAAGTGTTCTGTTTTGTATCCTAGCTTCAAATCAAATAGATACAGAAATGTGGGCTATGTTTGGCTGTGCTGGTTGAATATTTGAACCTATGTGCACCGTACCTATTAGGGGTGGGCGATATGACTAAAATCTTATATCACGATATGAGTCATTTTATTTCACAATAATATGTATCACAATATAGTTTTTTTATGATATACCGTTGCATTTTTTAATATCACAAAAAACTAATACTAGCCAGCATCTTAAAAACATGCTGCTCATGCAAGGTGCTGCAAAAGACGTGAGATGCGAGCATATCGGCCATACACGTCCTTCTGCGCATGTTTACATAGACAAACAATGAAAAAGTAGCATTGGAACCGAAAAACGCATTCTGTGTGAATGGCCCCTAATACATTAGGAGTATAATGATACATTACACCCCTACTATACATTTATTCTTATTAAAGTTACAAAAGTTTTTTAGTCAAGAGCAGTGAGAGATTTTCTCTCTTTTGTTGTTCGATTACCATTAATGAAACAGACAGGAGCTGGATTATTAGGCTGCTGTCACTTTAAGATCGAATGCATGGATCTATTATATTGTTACACATGTGTTTTCTTTCTACATCCACTTAAGGTATAAATTGTGTTTATGAGGATATTAGCAAAGACGGGTATTTTGACGCATAAGTATGTGTATTTAACCTTTCAAGCCCAATGAGGCATCAAAAAGAACTCACACGTGTGCGTCTCTCAGACAGCTCGTGCATACAGCGAAATCAGTTTTCTTTCACTGTTTATTGTCCTTCAAAGTTTTAAAATAACTTGATTTGAACTTGATGCTTAAAAAGGCATGCAAACAATAAGCTTTTGTTAACGCCATGTGAACATAACCACAATGGAAACGATAGCCCAAAATCTCTACTGGTTGACAAATTTCTACCGGTTAATCATGTCTACCGATACAGTATATCGCCCACCCCTAATGCCTATAGTATTGTAAATACATATAGTGCTGTCTGTTGCTCTCTCATCTGTCTTTGTTTGTGTCTCTCTGGAAGACTTTGTTTCCTTCCTTTCAGAGAGGTAGCATTTGGTTTTTCCTTGTTCTCCAGATGAATGCATCTCCAGTAACCTTGGTTACATTGAATAGAGTTTGACCATTTTGTCGCTCTCGAGTCTTTAAAAGATTATGAAATAAGCTTGAGCACAGATGTGATAACATTTACTTCTGATTTTAGGCCTTTTTGCTTGACATTTTATGAATATTCCGTGATAAAACTATTTTTTTTTTCTGAAATGCCGCTTTGTTCATTTTCTTGGTTCATAATCTGAGAAACATGATTGAAATGGGCTTTTATTTTTTATGCTTTTTCTGTGATAATGCCCTGAAGCTCCAGACTCTGTGAGCTCCTCAAGTGGTACTGTAAGATTTATCACAGAGGCTGAGAGCTCTTGACTCCACCCAATGAGATAACAAGCCTGTAGCATTTTCTTGATTATTTAATGTTTAAATGAGTCATGTAATTATACATGCAAGGAAGCTGGCTATTATACTTTGATCTTCTGAATCACATCTTTTAGAGCTCATAATACACATTTAACTATGAAAAAAAAAGAAACATTTTACTCAAACTTTAGCAGCATACACAAGTATTCAAATTTTTGCTGGTTAGTATGGCCCTGTTAAATCCACACCATCAGATTCTAAAAAGCTTCTTTCTCCATTGATGATCATTTGATATTAGACGTGGATTATTTTAGCTTCACACATCACAGGTCAGGAGAGTTGCTTTGGTATCATGATTTAATGTTGTTGCAGCTCCAGAATGATTAGTTACATGGCATTTATGGCTGAGGTTCAAAAACTTCTGTGGTTTGAGCCACCTGCATCAGTTGATCAACTGCAATTGAGATGAATGGGAATCCTAAATTAATTCTCCAGGTATTATTTACATGCTTGGTTATAATATATTGTCTTGAAAAGCTGAAACTGATAGAACAAAGTAGATCACACAGATTCTCACACAAATTTCCAAGGAGGAATGTTCATCGAACGGTGACAGAAGTTAGTGACTGTTTCATATGTCTGTTTTGTCATACACAGTTCAGTTCAACTGTGCCTGCCATAATTAATTCATCTGTTTGTTGAGTTCATGGTCAGACGCATATGGCATTCAAGCTGTCTTGTTCGTTCAAACCCACTCCAAGCAGTTGTGAAATATGAATCTCATTTTACATGCTGGATTTGATCAAAGTAGAGCTTGTTGAGCTCATTGCATGCACAAGGTAAAAATGAGGTGTGTTCTTTAATGCATAGAAGTACAGTTACTTAAAATTTAAGGAATAATTCTTATTTTACTTGCACTCATGTTTTTCCAAACCTGTATGGCTTTCTTTTTCCATTGACATTTTAAAGATAATTTTATAATTTTGCTTGTTAAAATATTGAATAATGATATATTATTATTATTATTATTATTATTACTTAATTTATGTAATTATTTATTTTTGGGAGTGTATGCATATTGTATGTATGTATGCAAAAAACATTTAATTATTTATTATTGCTGTTATATTCCTTTTTCAAAATTTTTCTCTATATACTTTATGTATGTATATATGTATATATATATATATATATATATATATATATATATATATATATGCATATGTGTGTGTGTGTGTGTGTGTGTGTGTGTGTGTGTATATATACATATATATATATAATTTATGTATAATTTATTTGATTTTTTTTTTTTCTTCTTTTGTGTTCCTCAGTAGTAAGATATTACATGAGGGTATATAAATAATAAACTGTTTAAATCTTGGTAATAGACATGGAAGTGCCAGAAATTTGTATATAGCAGTCTCAGGGGAAATGTTTCTTTGCTTATAATGAGCCTGTCGACTAAAAGGCCTCTCACACATACAAAAGGCACAAATCACAACCCACCACACAGGTTACAGAGTAAACCGATTCCCACACAGCTTTGGCCAAAGGCCAGGACTGTGAGGTACGTCATAAGCCAGTCAGGTGTGCGACAATTGGCCACATGCAGACAGGCTAATTAGCCGATCACTCTTCCTCGACAGTCTGGCTGTGTGTGTGCAGCCCGACCGGCCTGCATGAACACCTGGTGACTGAGGAGAAAGCTGTTTAACCCCTCTGCTCCACTCGGGAGGCCATGAAATCCATCATGTTTCAGAGGTATTGCACAGTCTACAAGCCAGGGCATTACTTGCATCCCCAGAGGGCATGATAATTTTTTTTTTTCTCGATAAAATTGTGTATTTCAAGACAAAGCTATTGAGGCAGTAGAGAAAACAAATTAGATTGAGTTGCACCAGCTGTAAAATTAACTTTAGACGTGCACATCGAGTTGTTAGCTGGGTGTTTAAATGAATTGATGGGAAGAGGGCTAGTGCATTTTTCATTGCAAACAAACTAAAGACTTGCGTGAAACGTGAAACGCGAAAAATGTTTTCCTGCTCCAGATTAATGTAGAGAGCCAAGTATAAATAAGACATTTGTAGGCTGATGAATATTGTAGTGTAAATTTTGGTTCTATGATATTTTTCAACATGCTTTTGTTTGTTTTAGAAGTGCAACATGTGAACTGGCCCGACCAATGTTGTGAGTTTAGGGTGGGGCTACCTTCTATATTTGCATACTGAGAAGTGATTGGTGTGTTTGGAAACATTCATTAATTTTGCAATAATATTCTTAGATTAAGTAAATATTGCTGAAAAAGTGATAAACGATTTACCTGATTTTTGGCTTACTTAAAACTTTAAATTAATGCATTTTAATTTTAAAAAAATTCAGTTGTTTTAAAACGATGCAATAAATGACACAATTTGTGTATCTTTGCTGTTGGCAGAAACCTTGTATTTACTTTTCAGGAAATGGGGGGTAAAAAACCTGTCCATTATTTTTGTTTTGTTTTTAATAATTAAACACTGTGTTGACAAAGCTGATATTGTGGCTTTATATATGGTGAGAAACTTGCATGTGTCATGATATTATTAACATTTTACCAAAATCAAGCTCAAATGTAGTTTTCGAATTTGAAAATTTCGGACATGCGTATTTTGTCCATCATTAGTTTATCGCATTAAATTTTCACCAATTTACAGGTTATAGAGTTTATTGTAGCTATTTGTGCGCTCTGTTTTTTCTGTCATCATTTGGCCAAAATCTCATGTTATAAAAGATGAAGTGCTACGCACAGGCTAAGCCACTGGCTATGACTTGACAACAAATTGTAGACACACTTCTCTGCTCCTCAAATACATAAAATATTAGTCATTTTAAATATATATATATATATATATATATATATATATATATATTATGTGTGTGTGTGTGTGTGTGTGTGTGTTCCTTGAGTATAGAAACTCCTGTACAAACAGTTCTGTATTTATTTACCTTTGCTTTGCAAACAAGCAGAGACAGTCAAAACTGAGTGCTGCACTTCATTCACAGTAGAGGTGGGGGTGGAGTTATGAAGTTTTATGGACATTTGGAGGATCCAGTGGAGTTACGAAGTTTAGTACAAGCTCTTTCTTTAAATACTTTTCATTGGTTAAATATTTGCAAAGCTTACAGACTTCTAAAGGTGACCGATAGTAATGATTTAAGAAAAATAATGATGAATTATGGAGATACGAGGTTTCTGTCCAACAGTAACGGTATTTGCAATTTGCAAATATATATATGCTAGAAACGCTTTATTTTTTGTATTTACAGTGTAGTGGCATAGAAACTGTGTCAGCTGTAAGTTTGGGTTTTGAGAGTTTATCAGCAAACGGCGAGTAAGTGAGGTTACAATTTGCTGTTCTTATGCCTCCGTACCTTTAAGTGAGTTATTTAGCTTTAAGATACTCCAGAGGGAGTTCCTGTTTCTGACCATTGCTGAATGATTCATACAGGTACAGGAATCATGACCAGATCTTTGTCACCTCTCGAGAAAATAGGTTCAAGATAACGTTGGTCACTGCTTCCAGGAGACTGGAGAACAGTGTTGCTGCCTGGTAGACAAGACGTCAGTGATGCTCGCTGACAGTGAGAGATGGCGTGGCTTTTTCTTGCCTTGTACTGAAGAACAGTGATGGATGATGTGAACTACCTCCCTGTCTGAATAAAAAGCTGTACACTTTGTCTTCAGGAAGGGCAGTTGCAATGGCATTATATATCAGGTTAGCCTGGATAAGCTGAGTTTATCATAGGCTATACTTGGCAGAGCTTAAAG
Source organism: Zacco platypus (assembly GCA_038088235.1). Classification (NCBI taxonomy): domain Eukaryota; kingdom Metazoa; phylum Chordata; class Actinopteri; order Cypriniformes; family Xenocyprididae; genus Zacco; species Zacco platypus. The sequence continues at coordinate 8,703,453 of CM076073.1, forward strand.
GGATATTCATCACTAGCAGCTTTGATTGTCGTTTGATGGTAATGAACGATAAATGCGTATGTTAATATGGAGCTTTCGCTACACTTGGATGCCTGAAGCTCATTCCACAGCAACCAATTCATGTACTCCGTGGCAAATTTGATTTTTCCTATGAAACACCATGATCATTACATAAGTGTTGTGCGGTAATGGGTTTTTGGCCTTGGACAGATTTTTCCAGCGCTGTGACTGCATTTTTTTGCCCTCCTGTTGTGATGAGAGTCTCAGAGTGAGAGACCCTTGTTAAAGAAGTGTGTGTGGCTAGTGATAGAGTGCTCCCTAGTGGTAAACAAAAGAATTTATACAATATAATTTAAATTTATATGTTTATATATGATTTTTATATCAATATGTATTTATTCTAATAAATCAATTGTGTATAGTCTATATTTACTCAGTATATTACATTCCATCTCTGCTGTGTCTGGTATAACTAATATTTTAAAAAATTAATTTATATTTGTCTAATAAACTGTTAACAAGCCATTAAGAATAAGCTTTTAGATCAAAGGTGTTTTATGATCATTAAAAACACATTCCGTTGCGTCTTTTGAGTGATAGTTTATACTGTAGGATATTAGTGATATTTGTGATAATTCACAAATTAAATTAATTAAAACTGTTGTACTGGTTAAATAATAAATGGCTAATAAAATTGTAAATATTAATATATTAAAAAATATTAAAATATATTTATTAAAAAATATTATTCATATTTTTACTGAATGTTGGATTGATTATTGTAATTGAAACTCAGATTTAGGTCACAACTGTCAGTTGTTTGTATAATGGAAAGCATTTTAAGCCCACTGTAATGTCCACATCACCGTCTCAATGGGGTACATTTTAGGATAAAAATAATCCGAAACATAACACGTTAATTTTCTTACTTGCCGATCAATACATACGTGTTTGCATCCAATAATCTTCCATACTATCTGGTGCTGGTTACTTGAAAATTAATAATAATGTTCGACCCTCTCCTCCCTCAGGTATTTTGAGCAGTAGGATTGTATAAAATATGTAATATAAATTAATATAAAAGTAAACATGTATATAAAATTACAAAATAAACATTCATTGATAAGTATTTTTAATACTTTTATTGGAGTAATATTTTAATTTATAATTACTTGATTTGTGTACTTCGTCCACCACTGATTATGGCATTTCCAACAGTGGCTATCCAAACAAACCTTGAGCAATTGCGAGTGACTGTAATCTGCTAGTTTGCTGCCATCTTGTGGATAAAGTAGAATTTTTACTGACAGTGATTTAAGAGAGGAATATATATGTACTAAAATGTGTCAGTTGTGTTTAGTTTCAGTATTATCACTCATATCCTTTAAGTTATAATATAGGGGTCTATTCAGTGATCATTTGTGTTGCAAATTCTTAATTTTGTCATTCTCATACAACATTAGCAACTATTTTCTGAAGAAACTGTCACTAGTTCTTGGTCACTATCTTATATGCAGTTGCTATGGTATTCTGAATGTATTTTAGTGCATTTATATTCTTCAATAATGCTTATTTATTTAATTGCTTTTGGGGTCCTTGATTGAAGACCCCTGGTCTGTGGGATTTGCACCAGTTTTATTATCTGCTAGAAGAAAATCTGATTGCTTAGAAAACTCAAAGCAGACAATAAAATAGGAGGAATCATTATGGTAGATGCGAGTTAAATGCCAAAGTTTATTAGTTTGGGTTTGGATTAAGATTTAAAATGAACCACTAACCCATGAGTGATAGTAATAGCATCACTAATGAGTTGCACGGTTTAATGCACAAGCAGACGCTAAACAGATTTCTGACCACATCATGTTACACAGAATGAATAAATGAACTAGTACATACAGTGTATAACAAGACATTAGGTGTAGTACACATGAAAGTCTACATTAGCAGGCCAAAGCTGTTCCACTGCACAGCAGGTTAAATTGGCTGTAAGTAGAAATATAGTGTCTGTGGCATCTTTTCGTTTGCGAGACTATGTTCTTGATGTGCGTCAGCCCCGTCTATCTGATTAAGGGCAGAGAGTTGGGGCATAAAAGCTTTTTAGAAATGGCACAGAGTCAATATAAGTATGATTGGAGCAGATCAGGAGAATTCCACGAAAGGTGCTTGTGGGATTTTTCAAACTCTGGTTGGTCTTCATTAAAGTTTATTAATGGCTGATTGAGCTTACTGATCTCGCCAATGATTTCAGCACCTACCTGCTTCTTGTTCACCCACCTCTCTCTCTCTCTCTCTCTCTCTCTCTCTCTCTCTCTTTCCCTCCTCTTCCTTTCTGCACATCCTCCAGTCCTCACTCAATCTCTTCGCTCTCATTTATCCTCACAGTACTGAAAACTGGTCAAACTGACCCAGGCAGGCTTGCTCAGCTGTAGTTAGTCCTGTTCAGCTTTGATTGTAAGTCGACAATGAGTTTGCCTGCAAACTCAGAACTTTGTTCTCTGGAGAGGATTGCCCGTTACCGTAGCGCTTGCATCAATGGCTCCCCGTATGCCATCAACAAACCCATTGACATCAAGCCCAGGAGGAAATGGTAAAGCTTTTTGTGTGTGATGTGTGTCAGAATAGTCAGCTGCTACGTTTTTGTCATTCAATTTAGGACTGGATCATAATTTGGGAGATGTTTAGCATTTTTTGTCCTTGTAAAATGTTTCCCTGGGGAATTATGTGGAAAGATTTACGGATGTTTCGTATTTTATAGAGTTTAGCTTTATAACCAGAGGTTAATTAATACATTTTGTTTTGACAGTTTATAATAATAATAATAATGTATTTTATTTCGAGGTGCCTTTCAAAACAACTTCATGACAGTTATAAAATACAAGACAGCGATTCAATCAAAGCAACATCTCTTCAACTTTAAGATAATCCATAAATTAAAATTAATCAGGAAAAACTAATGCTGAAATGCTCTAGATCACATATTATGTGAATGCTTATGGTCTATGATTGTACTTGAGCTTGTTACTAGATTTTAAATTGAACAGAAAATGCATGTAAATATGTGAGATGTTTTTTAGCCTGTGGTTAATAATAGGATGTGATAACCAGCTGGTTATGAGCCCATTGATTTCCTTAAAGATCCTTTAATGCTTCTCGCCACCGATAAACCTATTTTATCTGTAGTTCTGTTAGATAAATGGCAGTAAATAGGTTGAATTGAGTGGCAGTCGTGACCTGTGCTGTGCAAATATCAGATATTGAGGGAACCTACTAAACAAATGTCTTCATTTATAAAAAAGATTCATATTAGTAGTATTACTACTAAATACACTATAATGCCATTGTTTTGAAATCTGCACAATCCAACAATGAGCAGGTGTGTGTCAATAACTACAGTACACATTGAGAGAAATTTGAATGTGTATGTGTGTGAGTGGAAGAGAGTTGGTCAGTGTGTATTGGGCCTAAGACAAATGCTCGGCAACAGAGAATCGCTATCAGATATGTGCCTTATGCTAATGCCAATAAAGTACACACACACCCTCTCAAACACACTATAACACACACACACACACACACACACACACACATACACACTACCATTAAAACCCAGACTTAGAATGAACAGGTAAAGGACATGTCAGATAACGTGAAGTATAAATTCAAAGTTTGCAGATGAAGAAAGAAAATCAAGTTATTTTTATATTGGCCCACTAATGTTCCGTCTGTCTGTGTATGGTTTTATTTCATCCATGTAATTATGAGTTGGTTTAACACATTTATCATATTTAGAACATTTTCAACACTTTTAAAATAGCTTTGTTTTTCTTAGATCAACTCCTGATGAGTTATTTTTATCGATTGGTTTTAGGCGAGTGGGAGTGTGATATAGGGATGAATGCAAGTGGAGATGCAGCAGCACATTATCAGATACTTACCATCTGGTATCAATGTAGTACTTTTAGACTGATAGTAGGGAAAGTTCTCCTGGCTTGAAAAAAGTAATTAAATTAAATACTGAAATAATAAATATTAAAAATAATACATTATTATATATATGCACACTCACCGGCCACTTTATTAGGTACACCTTGCCAGGACCCGGTTGCTCTAAAGTGCTATATTGTGATCTGGTGACTATGGAGGCCATTTGAATATAGGGAACTCATTGTCATGTTCATGGAACCAGTTTGAGATGATTTGAGCGTGCGTTACCTTGCTGATCAGAAGATGGTAGTAAAAGGGATGGACATGGTCAGCAACAATACTCAGGTAGGCTGTGGTGTTTGAACAATGCTCAAATTGGTACTAAGGGGCCCAAAGTACCCCCATACCATTACCATCACTTGTTTACCACATCCCAAGGTTTTTAAGGTTTATAGTAGATACAACCACTTTAAGAATTCTTTTTTTCCTTGCCCATAAGATTGTCAAAATCCAGTGCAAAGGACTCATCTGTCTGATTGTTATTGATGCAGGTATCTTGTTATGCAGCTTATTTGTATTGCCCAAAACAAATTTCTCTTAAGAGGGACAATGAAGTATTATCATCATTACACCACCAACCATTGCTTTCATGTTGCTTATTGCAAATTCTGACCCTATCATTTGAAGGTTACTGCAGAAATCGAGACTCATCAGACCAGGCAATGTTTTTCCAGTCTTCTTGTCCAATTTTGAGGCAGAGGAGTGTCACTCGGTGTGGTCTTCTGCTGCTGTAGTCCATCTGCTTCAATGTTCGATGTGTCGTGTGTTCAGAGATGCTCTTCTGCAGACCTCGGTTGTAGCAAGTGGTTATTTGAGTTAATGTTGCCTTTCTATCGGCTCAAACATTTCTGGTCATTCTCCTCTGACCTCTGGCATCAACAAGGCATTTTTGTCCACAGAACTGCCACTCACTGGAAATTTTCTCGTTTTTGGACCATTTTGTATTAACCCTAGAAATGTTTGTGTGTGAAAATCCCAGTAGATCAACAGTTTCTGAAATACTCAAACCAGCCAGATATTTGCAGGCATTAGCTTTAAATTTGAAAACTGGTTGCAAGAAAAAAACTACTTCAAATTAAAATATCAATAAGGATTCAGCTTAGCAATTTTAGAATGTGTTTGCAAAACAAAATGTAAATTGTGACATTTTTAGACATTTAGCTGTCTTGTGCAACAAGCACTTTCTCGTCTCTTGCTGAAATTAAGTTAATCCCAAACCACACTAGTAAGAGTAATTACTGCATGCTCTGAGGACAAAGGACAACATACAGTACAAACGATTGTTTTTACCAGTTTGCAAAAATATAATCTATTTTTCAAAGCTGATTGCTTTCTGTTGACACAGTTTCACGTACAGTTTACCAGCACTGAAGCTTGTGTTTCTGACTTGGCAGTTGAATACTAGAAGGCCAGACAGGTGTTATTGGATTATGGGATGAGGTCAGAGTAGTGACGTGGACATTTTCCTCGCACAAAGCTGAAGCTCTCTTATTTGAGGTTAGTCAAGCTGTCAGTTTCATCAGGACACCATGGCTAGTGAATCTCCAGGCGGTTCTCCTCTTTCTCACTTTCTTAGTACTTTTGCTTGGAACGGCTGCCAGCTTGATATAAACTCACTAAAAGGAAAGAAAAGAAAACGCTGGTTCAAATCACGCAGGTACAAACAGACTTGCATATTAAAGGACAATATGGTTTACAGTATGCCTTTTTTAATCTGTTAACAGTAGACATTAACAGTTGTGACTGTATCAGTAACTGTTTTATTGCACAGATTTTGATGGGGTTTTTGTTGATGTTTTGCAATGGAGTTTAAAACCGACTTAAAGACCCTCCAAGCTAAATTTCGAATTTATATGTTTGTAATAGCTCATGAGTAAACAAGTGAACACGATAAAACCACACTGGGATAATTGTATAACTGAACCTTGGCTAAATTTTCATAAAAGTCAAATTGGCCACGTTGTTACATTTGGTTAATTTGTCATGTGTTTCAAATGTTTTCAAAAACAGTCTATTAAAATTTCTGCTGACCGTGTTATTTTTGTATATTACCTTTTCCAATTGAAATTTTTCAGTAACTGTATCTTCTATATATTATAGCCATTGTTGCTGATATTGCAATAATAAATTGTTTATTGTTTAAAAATTGCTGAAAGCCTATTAAGTAGCTTTAATGTGGAAGACATTCAAAAATGTATCACTGTCAAGTATACATGTATGTGTTTATATAGAAGAATAAAAATGAAAAATACTTTAGCCTGAGAAATATTCATTGGAGTAAAAAGTGACAACTTGCCCCAGTTAATATAAATGTATCTATGATTGGTTAATTCTGCAACACCCAAATTAATACTTAATTGTCTTGATATTCTTTCTTTTTTTTGTTCACTGAGTAAATGACTTTGTTAGGAGATGTTATTGATTTTATCTAATACTATCTGCTTTAATCTCTTGTGAACACAGGGGGGCAACGATGCGCACAAACATAGCTTAGCTGCTGATATTATGTGATATTAAGTGTCTGTACCTAATGAGACATCCACACGCTCAGTATATTTTCTAACATCTTTTTCAGTTTGTTGTAATTTAGAACTGACGGATATCTCTCCCAAATTAAAAGTTTTTTTTATCAGACCTCTGTAAACTTTCACTGAAGATAAAATCAATGTTGTCTAAATGCTTATTGAATCCATGAAGTGGGTGGAGCTGTAAGCGATACTCTCTGCTTTGCTGTCATTGGTCGTCACATGTCATGAGTCACTGGAACACCTCTGAGGGCCCTTGGCATGGGTTAATGTGTGAACCGTTAATCGTAGCAGTAAACAAAGTAGTCAAGTGTGTTTTTTCTAAATGTTCTCTCTTGAAAAGTTTTACATGACATTTAGTACTAATCATTCTTTTGCCTTTATAAGACTCTTATATCATGTTGGTCATTGCATATGTACTGTATGGGAAAGCGCATTTAATAAGTCCATTGTAAATGATTGCTTGGATGAAGTGGTCTTAATGCTTTTTACTCACTCAGCGTGAATTCATACTACTGGGCAAGTCCATTTTAGGGACTATATACATCCGTCAGGATCACTTACCTTTCATTTTTCCCTGTCATCTGAAACCTCTCAAGTAAGTTTCCTCCTCCATTCATTCGTCTCAAACACGAGGAGCACCCTACCCCCGACTACGTCATTACTACACGAGTCCGAGCAATGAGCCCTGCAGCCAGCCAGCCAGGAAGGGAGGGAGGGAGGAAAGTACATAGGGTGGGAGTTTCAGGAGAGAGAGTGAGAGGGGGAGAGACAGATTGTCTTGCATTATAGCAGCCGGTTGCTGAGTGACACAAACACTGGAACGCCTGTCCGGTCAGTTTTGAAGCCCACGAGGGGCTTCTGTCAGTGGAACAAACAGAGGCAGGGCCGTGTCAACCGAGTTATGTTCACGCTTGGAGACGCACGTGAGGACTAAAAACAAATGCTCACTGTTGGGATTAGCTGCAGCCGCTAGCAGAGGGAAATCCACGTCCAGAATGAGCATTATCATGAAGCCCCGGTCTCGCTCCACCAGTTCACTTAAGAACGCAGATGGGTAAAGGAGAACTTTTGACTATCTCCTTCTGTCTCCCTTAACCCAGAACCCTGTGCTTACTGTTTTCTTCTCCTGTCTTACACCAGCCGATGTCTCTTTTTAACATCTTGTGTAATTCTCTGCTTCCTCTTAAGTTTTAACCCCCATTGTTTTTTCACTCACCTTCCGTAAATTGTCCTCCGTTCTTCCTAAAGAATTTCTCTTGTATTTTCATTCTCTTTGACTAGTACTTTTCCTCTGGGTTTTTCATTTACTTTGTCTCCTGCTGACTTGTTAAAGTGTAACTTTGGGATAGATTTGTTGATGCAGATATGGGATTTCATCAAATTGTACTATTTTGATTACATTAAAAAGTTTTTAATTTTACTAAACCAGTTTGTAAAATATGTTTTTATGTATAATGCATATTTAATTTAAAACTTTTTTATAAATAAGATTTTTTTTTTAATTTAATCATAAGGACTGTAAATAATTTTGAATCTATTTGCTTTTATGCATCTGCCTCCTATTGTAGATCCAAATAAGTGCATTAAACATGAAAATAATCTGGTTTGAGATTACAGAGTTAATGCAAAATGTTAATTTGCAGCCTAATGAATGCATTACGTAGAGTGAACATGATTAGATATATGAAATCAGATTTGCTCATTTTAGTCATTGCCCATAAATGAAAAAAAAGAAGTATGTCGACCAGAAACATATCCAAAACATTTGTGCAATCACCTAAAAAAAATAGCAAAATGGCAAAGTGTGAAACTGATTATTTCCACACAAGGAGGCTGCCGCTGGATTGCAGCAGATTTGGCAAGCATTGCCAAAGGGCAGATACCTCACCCTATTCTCTCTTGTCCCATCTTGTTCTCCATTTGTATGTGCTTATTTTAGAAATGGGTAATGATTGTTTGTTGGAGACTGATTATTTTGGTACAGCAGCTTTCAGTATGTTTGAACACACTGTGCATGTGAAGTATAATTTGATCTGTCATTCATCGCTGCAAACCGTGAGATATTGCATTTTGTTGATTCACAGGCTTATTTTGGTTCATAATTCTGTAATGTTGTTGTCTGAACGTTTATAAAGTAGGCTAGCAAAAATTGCTTGAGTATACCCCTTGCTTACCCCTCTTTGCTCGTGGAATGCTCCATTTGGTCTCCATGAATAACAGCTCTCAGCTAAGCAAACACGACCTTGCTTTGAGAATGTTCAAGTGTATGTGTGTGTTTGTGCGTGTGTGTATGAAAAAAGGTTAAGAGGTCAGCATGGAGGAAATCTGACTGACATCTTAATGATGTCATCAGTGTGAGGACAACGTGCTTGTGTCAGTATGTGCTTCCTTCACCTTATATATTGACCCTATTGTCTGTGGTTCCTGTTTGTTTCGCTTTATTGTAATGCATGGCAGTGACTCAGCTCATGTTATACACACCAGTCATTAATTGACGGTTGCCATCTCATATCCTGTCGTTTATTTGGGTTACTCCTAATACAATATTACCATCATTTGACTTAAAATACTCCAAGCGTACAAATCAAAACCGATAATTGGGCTTGTGGTTGCACAATAGATTTAAAGGGTTAGTTCACCCCAAAATTAAAATTCTCTCATCATTTACTCACCCTCATCAATATATTTGACTTTCTAGATAAACACAAACGAAGATTTTTAGAAATATAATCAATCACTTTGAGTCCATTTAATGCAAGTGAATGGCTGCCGCTCAGATGACGTACTGTCATACAAGCGTTCACGAGAGGGATTTTGTGATTTATTATTTTCCTAAAAATCTTTGTTTGTGTTTATCCGATGAACAAAAATTATATACATTGTGGATGGCATGAGGGTGAGTAAATGATGAGAGAATATCCATTTTTGGGTGGACTATCCTTTTAAGAGAGGTTGTTTATCTTTCATGGAGTGTGTGTAAATCTATGTGTATTTGTAGTTTTATATAAAAGAGAGGGTTGTGTATTTGTTGTATGACACCTAAACTGATGGAATAGATGGACCATTTCCTCTCCTGTCATTCAAGCTTTGCCACATAAAGCAGTTTTAATTGGATGGCTCTTGATGTGTTTATCTTTCAAGGTGCTATAATGTGGCTGTAATAAAAGTCCACTATTTGCATTTCGTGGAAGTGTGTGTTAAGGTGGGTACATGTATTTATATTGTCAGCAGCAGTTGTTAAATATGTCTGTCCCTCCTCGTCTGTTAATCTCATTCTGTACACAAAGATTTTGGTTATGTATATGAGCAACAACCACATTTTACAAGCAATTTTTAACTCGAAGTTGTGATGACAGAATTTTCATTTTAGAACCAAACAATTGAAAAGTCACTTCTAAAAATTTGCTGCTCTGACTTTCTGATTCACTTTGCCATACTTTCTTCAGCATTTTAACAACAGTTATTTTTATACTTTTGACAAAGCTTGATTTGACTCATGAATTATTCCTGCGTGCTATATTTATCTGCGCATATCTTTTATTTGTCTATTTTGAGCATATTCCTGTTCTGTCTCATGATTGACAAGTAAACCGGCAGTGTTTTGGGAACAGCCTCATGTGATCACCAGAGGAAACATGATGTCTTGTACATTCTCTTTGCATGGCTTCGCAAACCGTCTGGTTCTATTTTCTGAATGTCCCATGGTCAGACTCCATATTTCCTGGGCTTTTTTTGTTCTTTTATACGCTAATGGTCCATATGCTGCTAAATAGAATTTAGGAGGCCAGGCAGTCATGTACCAGTTCATTAGCTATCAATGTTAAACTTTAAGGAAAATTTACTGCCAACCAGAACTTCTGTCATTCTGAATGTATTATTTGATAAAATCTAACAGTATTGTAATTAGCCTATTGTATGAAACTTCAATTTTTCCAACATCTACTTTGAAACCAAGGCAAAAGTTGATGTGTTGAGCCTTATTAAGAACAAAACTCAGATTAGATGATATAACACTATAAGGTATTTGTGGCTTTCTATATATATAAATATTTATTTCATAAAACTGTTTTATTTTCAGTTTATTAGTTTTAGTCTTTGCAGAGTTTATTTTCTTATTTTAATTTTAGTTATTTTAATGTTTTCAAGGGGTCATGAATTTCATTTTTTTATTTCATATTGTTTCCTCAGGTGAACTTATAATGTTAGTATGATTTTTACATCAAAAATGATCATAATTTAGGAAAAAAAGACCAATTTTCTTCCCTGATTTTAGCCCTCTGATCTGAACTCTCTGTTTGAAGAGGTGTGTCTGCTGTGAGACTTAAGTGTAAAAACCCACTGCTGTGATTGGCTGACATGTTTGCATATGAAATTAATCTTACATGTGGAACTGGTGCTGCCAGGCAGTTAGGGATTGAACCCCCACTGTGAACTTTACCACGTTTTTACTATTAGGGCCTACAGCTGTCAAGATTAACTAATCGTGAAAGTGTTGATTATAGCACTATTTTTATTTAGGTCTACTCCCGTTGCATGAAAGCTTGCTGCAATGACCATTGTAGCCGATGACAGACAGCCTGTTGATCGTGTGATGGCAGTGATCATGTCATTGGAACTTGGCTTCTGCACTCTACCATTATTAACAGTGTAAATACAGTTAGAGATTCATAATGGGAGTCCAGATAAACTCATGCTGTGTGATCGACAGCTTCAGCCGTTATAAACAGAGCATTCTTTGATCACTTTCTGTGTATAATTTAATCACAATTTAGAAATGTGTAAATACTCAGTACATATCAAGCGATCTGTAATAATAGACAAAGCAATAGTGATCACGTGATAACAGTTAACGTTACTCACACTTTTGTGGTGCGACATTACTGTCGTATTCAGTGTATTCGGCACAGCATTCGGCAACGGCGTTTGGTTTCTGCATAGACGTGAGTTTGCCTCTCAATATTTACCTACTATGTACGAATCGGTGATGGCTTCAATATAAGCTGTTGACTATCGAGAAAGTTTTCAGTTCTGAAACTTACAGTATGTTTTATAGTACAATGAGTATGTCAACAGAGCAAGGGAATTTTAATTTCTCAGTTCATGACCCCTTTAAGTTTTTTTTCCAGTTGTTTGTTTTTATTTCATTTAACAGAAGTATTTTATTTAGTTTTTGCACCTGGCTTACATTTTACAAGATATCCGTTAGCAAGAGGTTTCTGTTGTCACTTTGTTTTTATTCTAAACGTACTCAAAGAATCCTTTAAGTTTCTGTGAGAACACTGTGAACTTTCTAAGCCTTGTTAACGGCCATCCTGATTGGTTTAGTACCAAAACAGAAGTTTAGGAACAGCCAGTCACAATTAAAATGGCTTAAACTTCACAGGCAAAAAGATTGGGCAGGGCTTCTGTTATCACTCACTGTCATCCACAACAAAAGAGTGAGATGGCATAGATAGTGTAGTAGTGATTACAGTTAATTATCCCTTTGATTTTAAAGTGACAGACACACTTAATCTTTTCTCTAAAGCACCATTGAAGTACAGTAATTGGATCGACGCCCGTAGTCATTCTTATATTTTGTGAATGGATAACACCATCAGTTGTGATTGGTTTTAGATGATTGTATAGCAAACCATTTTTATATTTCTTGAGTATAATTTAAGTTAGAAACATGTTTTTCTGCTTATGATCCTCTTTACTACTTCCATGTCTTAAGAGATAGAGAACTCTTTTTGCAAGTAACCCATGAAGAACAAAAAAGGGGTTGTGCAGTTAATTCAAATCATGATAAAATCACGATTAGCATGGACAATTACTGAACCTCAAAAAGCAAGATTTTTCCTCCAGATCGCAGTGTGCAATCTGAGTGCAGCACGCCTAAATCTAGTGGCAGAACAGAGCAGGTTTACCGTTACGACATGGAAGAAAACAAAGAAACGGAACCTAAAAAACCTTGACCTAAAAAAAAATCAACAACCACAGTTTGGGAATATTTGAATACAGGAGACATGAATTGCAGCATACTTTAACTTCTAACATTTTCAAATATTTTTCCTCTTTAGCACACTGCTATAATTTTATGGATGTAACTCAATTCACACAGATACAGCAGGGTAACCATGGATGTGGTTCATCACATTAACTGTGGATTTGTTTCACTAATATATGACAATCAGAAAGTTTCCATGTACTTTCTTATTACTCAGTTGTTAATCATTTACAAACACTTTTTTAGTTGTTTGTATGTAACATGATAAAAGTTATTTCTGTCCAGAACTCTACAGTAAATTCTCCAGAAGCCCAGACAAGTTTGGAAAATAATTCCCGCTTGCATTCTTTGATAATATCAGTGGTGTCTGGAGAGATCCCACCCAGCCGACTCCATTAATGATTTAAAATAACTGGAAGTCATTACGATTATCTAGAACTGGCTGTATAATGTATTGTGTGTGTTGCGTCACAGCGCTGTTTAATGTCAAAAGAGTTTCTAGCCAGTTCCAGCAAAAGTAAAAAGTTTTTGGAAAACGTAGTCATACACCATATACTGTACGTGCTTATGGCTTCGACTACATACTCCTCTAAGGTAAACTGAACTGCAGTTAACACTACAACTATTGTTATATTTTGACATGTACTACTGTATATGAAAGCAACAGAAATATTTCACAACATTAATGAGGTAAAGGAGATTTTTATTCAACTCTGATTTAGAGCTGTTTTGCTCCTCTATATTACAAAGGTGTTAATAATTAAGTTTGAGTTTCTTTGGTTTTCATTGTTGTTTTCACTGTTTTTATTTATTTGTTTTGCATCTGTGCCATGTGTAAATAAATTACGCAGTGTTTGTATATCTGGAATAAAAATACTTTAATGTAATTACCCTCAAAATACACAGTGCTATGTTTCGACTTACTATATAAGATGTGTTGGTCTGTGTGCATTTGTGTGTGTTGGTATGTTAAGTGTAGTTTAAGCCGGCAGTGATACTAGTACGGGGAACAGATGGAGCCCTCCATATACTGCTTATTTGATAGAGGGAAATCAAGGAAATGTAATGAGAGCGCTACCGAAGTGAAGACGAGGAAAGAGAGAGGATGGGAGTGGTGTGTTTTTTCCCCTCTGTAACCTAAGACATATTAGAAAGGCAAACTGCCCATAACACTTTGATGGGCTGGTCATTCCCTAAAAGGATCTTATTTTGAGGAATCGAAATTAAAAAGATCTTGATGGAAAAATTTGGAAAGTAATATTCAAAAAAAGAAGGTCTGTGATTAGATATGCAAGAATACATACACTAACAGTCAAACGTTGAGGGTCAATAGGTTTTTTTTTGTTTGTTTTTTTAAAGAACTTGATACTTTTATTAAGCAAGGATGCTTTAAATTGATCAAAAGTGATTGTAAAGGTCTTTTCTAACGTATGGTGTTAAAAAAATACATAAATTCTGTCATGAAATTCCATTAACTCTGAAACTCTCAGTTGCAGAGAGTAGATGTGCAGGCTGATAGGTCTTTAATTCAACCTGCTCGTAATCATATCATTATCTATAGAACACTGATGATTGGTTCTTGCTGTATAAGTAGCCAATGAGCTTGCATGCTCAATCTTCAAACACATGAGTAGCATTTGCTTTGCAGTGCAGCGCGCTTTCTGAAACCCTCCACCTTCCCCAGCTCCACCTGTATAGATCTGCTATGAGTAATTAATGTATGCTAGATTGTACAGCAGCAGCAGCATGTCGTGTATGTATTGGCAGTAGCAAGTCCCATACTTCCTCTGCAGCAGCAGAAAGTCCCGTACTTGCTCGGCAGCAGCAGCAGCAATAAAAGCTGCAGCAGCGTAGCAGATCTATTCCACCAAGACCAAACATATCAACATTGTCATACCCATTACCATGCCAAACACTCCGAAAATTGTGATGACAGAATTATAATGGTATTCACAAAAATATTAAGCAGCATGGAAAAACTCTTAACTTTTTTTTTCACCAGCCACTATGGCTAGTGGTTTTCCAAAGTCACTAGCCACTCAGCATTTTCACTGGCCACAATTTTGACATCGATAGCATGGGGAAAAATTTGGCAGCAGCTATATTAGGCCGCTGTCACTTTAAGACCTGACACACGGATCCATTATACTGTTACACATGCGTTTCCATAGCTGACGGTGTTTACGTGAATACTTGACAAGACCAGCACCACCATGACATTTTTTTGTGTGTATATGACTCTAATCAACAATGTTCATCTGGAGCAAATGAAACGAGTGAGTGAGGGGAGGCGGGTTTCTGTTTCAAACTGGCTGTCGGAGAGATGGGACAGCGAGAAAGGCAGCTGGTATCGTGTATCAATTCTGGGGAAAATGAGTAAGCCTGTTATCAGTATCAATATGTATTGAAACTCACAATTGCACATTGTACCTTGGCTGGTGTTATATATATATATATATATATATATATATATATATATATATTTGTATATATGTGTGCGTGTGTGTGAAATATTTTGTGGTCTGAGCACAGGTGGTTTTCAAATGTGTGCTGACTTATTTATATATATTATAAAAGCCCATATTTCCCTTTGTTGTGTAAGCAGTACATTTGTGTGGGTTACAGTAAAAGGAGAACCATCTCATTCATAATGCATGTCTAGAGTTGGAATTGTGAGAGATGGTAAGCCGGTGCATTCCTGTGATATGACCCGAGAGAGATGAGGGCAGCACATCTGCGGGCGACTCACCGCAAGCTCTAGCTTTAACTATGAATAAGCCAGTTCTCAATGAAACACAAAAATAAAGTCAAGACATGTTGGGTTAGAAATGTACAGGACGCAAACTCCAAATGTTGTTTTCTGTTTACACTGCTTTGATTGCACTGAACACAGACAATTGAAAGGTCATATGCCTGAGATTCGTTCTTGCTGACATATTTGTTCTCAGTCAAAACAAAGCTCAATCTCCTGATTTGTGGGTCATGAATCATTGGCCCTTTATGTGTGAGACGGTATTGTCTGCTGAAGTCACCAAGGTGCAGAGTGACCCACTAATACGGATTTATCCATCTGCACCACGTTATTTGACTCAGATGTGAGCCTGCATGGAGGTGATGACGGTGAATAAGACTTATAGCCACGTCACCGTTCACGTCAGGAAAATACCCGGGGCAGAGCAATTATATTAATGCTCCCTGGGGATTATGGGTCAGCATGTTGTTGTAAACACAGTTGGGAGGATTTAAGGACTAGTGAGATGAAGGTTAAGGACCGCACACTCGCTGGTCTGGGGAAGCCCTCTAAATTAGGACTTTGCCGGAAGTGTTTTTTTTATTGTTTATAATTTTTTAATGTATTAATTTGGGTTTCATTATTTTACTGTGGCTGCGCTACAAAACTACAATGACCAAAATCAACATGTAATGGTTAGTCAGAATACAAATCTACAGTTGTTTTTTTGTTTTGTTTTGTTTTTTTACTTTTATTTTATTTTGTGTTTTGTTTATTTTTTATGTTTATTTGAAAACGAGGGCTAGCACAGTTTTATCCACAGCATGAATTTTGAAAGATTTATGATGGAACAAATACTGCTTGTATCCTCTCTGGGTACCTTATTTACTTACCTGGGTCACTATTACAAGTTACTTAGCAAAAAGATTTTACCATATTTTTGCATAATTTCCATAAACTTTTGTCACAAACTATCCAAACACACAGATTCTTTATAGACTTTAAAAAAATAGCTTTTATATTGTTCTGAGGAACAATAAAAACATTGAAAGCCAATCAAATTCCATCCTTCTTTAAAGAGCTCGGGCATTTAAAGCAACAGACGACAAAACTGCAGTGTGTACTTAGAATAAACAGAACATTATTGTCCACTGGTAATTATCGTTATAGTTATATTTATAGTTATGGTTCTTGGTATGAATGGGCCTTTAGGGTAGAAAAGAGCAAAAATTCATCAGAAAAAATGTTGAATGGCCAGTTCCTTACATAAAATTGGTTGGCAACATGACAGCATTGCCGGAAATGGGCAACTCCTCATTGAAAATGACCTGAGTATCATTCTACTCTGTCGTCCAGTTTTCACATTTGACATCAGTGCTAATTGTCTTGTTGTTTTGTCTCCCCAGCTTTGATGTGGACAATGGCACGTCATCAGGACGTAGTCCGCTGGATCCCATGGCCAGCCCGGGGTCAGGTCTCATCCTCCAGGCCAACTTTGTGCACAGCCAGAGGAGAGAGTCCTTCCTGTACCGCTCTGACAGCGACTATGACCTCTCACCAAAGTCTATGTCCAGAAACTCCTCCATCGCCAGTGACATGTGAGCAAATGTCTTTATAAATGCAGAACCGCTTTAGTGGCATGCATGTTTTGTTTTTTAATGAATGCACATGTTTTATTCTTAAATGGTAAGAGAACTGTATAGCCTACTGTAGATTAAACTGCAGTTCTCAAAACATTCCTATTTTAATATAATATAATATAATATAATATAATTTTAAAATTATAAATTTTATGTGAAAAAAAAAAAGCCACTGCTGTTGTAATTAGTATTTTATGCTTTTTTCTCTCTCTTTTTTTGCAGACATGGGGATGACATGATTGTTACCCCTTTTGCACAGGTATTGCAATATTAAAAATGAAAATTTTAAAAGGAGATGGTTTGACAACATTACAAAATGAATCCAATTATATTACACCAATGACCTCATTTTTGTGTTTTCTCTCAGGTTCTGGCGAGTTTAAGGACTGTCCGAAATAATTTTGCTGCTTTAACAAATGTACAACAGGAAAGGGCCAATAACAAGTACGTTGCTTTCAGTTTAAAATATTCAAATGCACACATTTTTATCATGACACCATGTGTCCACAAAAGTGTTTTTCCTAATTGTTTTCAATGGGAGCGTTGCGTTTTTAAAACGGCAGTTGCAGAGAGTTGAAGAATGTTCAACTTTGGGGTTAAACACAGCACTCATCACCGTCACTTTTTACTCAGCTGTCCAATCACAGTGGAGGAGGGGCGGGGACAAATACACACAGCAAACAACCGCCACATTCTGCTGGAACAACAGCAACAGATGTCAACAGACGTCAACAAAAGCACAACGAAACAAAATCATTGAAAACAAGAGCCAGAGCAAATACTTTACATTGTATCAACATTTTAATATTCAGAAACAAACTATCTACTACGAATCAGATACTAGTAACACTTCCGCTGATATTTTGTTGATGGCACATAATTATTATACACACTATTAGAGCGTTAGAAAACAATGATGAAAAACAAACGCAGTGCTGCCGAACCGCTCTCAAGCGCCCACAGCAAAGCGTTCTCAGAAGAGCTCTTTGGTGGACACAGATTAAATAATTTTTTTCCAGTATTGATAGAATTTGTATATGTTGTAAGTGTGCTGTGACTTACATCATACACAATGACACCTTCTTTGTTTCCCTTTTTTTCTCAAACAGGAGATCCCCCATGTGTAACCCACCTCCCATCACAAAAACCTCTTACACAGGTGTCGTACCTTTGCTTTCTATATTTTGAATATTGCCATGCCAACTTAACAGCAGTCCTATTTCAGTATGATTTATAGTAAGCTATTTGTTAACATTTTATATTAGCTTATATTTGTATATATTTCAGTTTTCATTTGAAGTTTTTGTAATTTTTATACTTTTTATATGTATCTATATAGCTGTAATTTATTAGTGTTTTAGTAATTTTAGCACTTCAACGTAAGATTATTTATTTCAGTTCAACACTGCATAACAGATCTTTATCATTGAGAGCACTTTGTATCATATAGATTCACTTAGTTTTGTGTTAGGCTAAGGGTTGTTTTGTTTTCTGGAGAACTGTTAGAGTCTGATATGAGGGATGATGTTGTCCTTGTGTGGCACCTTCCGTTTTGTCTATACCAGCATGAGGGCAGCCTCCAGACATCACATATCGCACTGTGCATGTCATGTACTCTGAAGCCGATAAGGAAAAATATGTCACAATATCCTCTATGCACAAAGTAAGGCTTTAAAGATACTTTCATACTCACTTTTTAAAATTTGTTAATGCATATACTTTTAACCGTTTGTTCATGCATATGTCAGCTTTATAGGGCATCCTGGGATGTGACAGTCTCTTTGCCATAATCATGAACCACTGCTCATTGTATCGATTAGCTGCTGTTTGCGGTCTATTTATAAGGTTTGCAAAGAAAAGCTTGTATTAGATGCAGGTGTTTGACCTAGAACTGTAGTACCAAGCACTCGCTGGATGTTTAGCATGAGCAGAATGTTCAGCCGTAGAGATAAAAAGCACCAGTGTTATAGATTTATAATAATGATTTGTACTAGAGGCAGTAAGCAGATGGACACATTATAGCCTACAATTTAACTCCCCTTGCTGAGTTTAGATGTCATGTGACCCTGATGGGTGTTGAGTGTATGTTGACTGGATGGATGTCCATATTCCATAATGTAGATTAGGATGGAAGCGCCTGTGGTTAAAGATATGACCTGTTCACCACCAGTAGGTGTATGATGATCTGTAAACTATCACCATTCTGCCCTTTAGCAAGACACTTAGGCTACGTTTAGACTGCTGGTAAATGTGACCCAAATCCGATTTTTGCAATCTGACGTTTTCGATTCTGATTTGGGCCACTTCCATATGTGGTCCTAAATCCAATTAAGGTCTGATGTTTTGCAATGTGACCTCAATCTGAAAAGTCAAATCGAAATCCAATGCGACTTTTACGCCACTCTAGATCAACATTCATCACAATTCTGTGTTCATGGGAGTCACTTCAAAGATTTTACATACCAAAAGTTATCAAGACAGTTGCGAAAGGTAGTCAGTGAAGGACACTGATGTGTCAGAGCTCATAAGTGTTACGATGACAGGCTGACAGCTCTATATACAATCAAAACATCGTAAATGTTTAAAAACTCTGCTCTCTTTTTTAGCATCCTCGTCTTTGTTTTTTTTATATTGCCTGCACATAAATTTGCTGGCTTCTGCGGCAGATTTCTCAATAAATAAATGTATAATCATTTGCTTTAATGTGTGTTTATGACTGCGGGCTGCATGAAGCCTTTTTATCGTTCTTTTGCGCGTACTGGTCAGTTCACGACCATGATCTGAATTTGATATTGGCCACATTTAAATCAACAATGTGAACAGCTATACAAAAAAAAAAAATTAGGCATTAAAATCGGAATTGGGCATTAATGCTTGCAGTGTGAACATAGCCTCATGTTGCTCCAGGGTGAATGTCTCTCTAATAAGTGTGTTGTGCTGTGGATAAAAGGACCAACTAAACGACTAATTAGTGGGGCTTGCAATGGCATGATTCCTAAAATCATGCAGCTTGTTAAGAAGAGGTGTGATCAGACATACGCAGACAATAGAACAAGTGATTAATAGAGTTACATTGAAGCAGGGACCTGAGCCATAAGCCGCATTTCCACTGCAGGAACTTTCCCCAGGAACAAGGGACTTTGGGGTGGTACTCGCTGTGTTTTAGCTGCAGGAACCAAGATCTAAATGGGGTAGTACTTTTTCAAAGTTTAAAAACTTTCGGGGGTGGGAGTTAGGCGCTGAAGATGCTGATTGGTTGAGTTCACGCAGCATTTTGATTGGTTGAGTCATTTTATTTCAACCACTAGTCTGTCGCGGTGGATGCAGTAAGAGTTGTTTGCTATTCGAATCAACATTGTAGTTTAAAAATTACGTCCGATGGACCGACGACAATTAGTATTAAGCTTAAATGCTGAGGACGAAATCCAGCTGGAACTGGAAAGTCGCGTGCAGTCCTACGTCACCGGACTAATTTGCCTAATCTTCACAGTACTTTATACCGTCATGCAAACACAGACAGCAACAGGTCTGGGGGAAAAAAGTTCCTGGGAGAAATTGTTCCGGGTAAAACTCGGCTATATATAAAGACCAGAATATCATAGGGAAGTGGGCTTTTTTGACTTTAGCCAGTAAGCAACCATCTAGCAGCAACTCTACCATAGATCCAAGGCTTTCAAACTGTTTTGATGCGAAGGACCAAAATATGGTGTTAATCAAATTGCAGAGGACCTGTTTTCTAAAATATAAAGCCAGCTATATATTTTAAGGCTCTTTTATTCTATGTGAGAAAAAATATAATTAGAGAACATATTTAAAAATTAAGCAATTGGCATTTATGTTGTAAAGAAATTTTATCTGGAAAATATTGTTATTTTAATTAATAATTAATCATTCAAATGTATTTACATAGCAGATTTAACAATACATATTGGTCCAAAATCCTAAATGCACCTAATTTTTTTTCTTTGAAATTTCCTACAGATCGCATATTATGGCCTTTTTTGAAAAAACCCTGCCCTAAAAATGCATAGAAACATACTAAAAACACCCTTAATCCCCTAGAAACCACTGAGCAAAGTACTTAAAACCACTAAGAACACCTTAGAACCCTCATAGCAACATGTAGAACACTAGAAACTGCAAAGTTTTGCACTGACAGGTAGGTTACATTCTGTTGAATTTTATTCAAGCCCTCTGAGTAGCAATTCACACAGATTCTGCTCACAATGGGGGAATAAAGATTGGATTGAACAAGATTAGAAGAGACTTTCATTGCAGATACGTCCTTTTAAGGTCATTATTTGTTATTTTTGTGTGTTTCTGAACAAATCCTCTTACACAAGCAAATGGTTTGGTGAGGAATTCCTGGCTGACAAGGCAGTGAGAGCCTGTGACCCAGATTGAAGGATTCCAGTCCAGCTTTTTGCCACAGCTCTCCTGTCTATGGAGCCAGTGCCCTCTCATGGGCTGGTGTATGATGTTGCGCTAAGCACGAGAAGAATGTCATTGACGTCAGTGCAGTCTCTTTCAGAGAAAGTGGCACCCCAGCCCTGTGTACTTCACCACACATGCAGAAAGAGAGAGAGAATGACACAGACAGGCAATGAATAAGATAATGCATGCTTTGTTGAAGCAGTGTACATGTGGCACATTCATTCCGTCTTTTGTTTTCATAGTTGCTTCAAGTGTGCAACATGTCTAGCATAGCTATACTTACCTTTGTTTTGTCAGTCTTTTGTTATTTTGTTTCACCTATTTTTTTGCCCTCATATGGTCATCTTAAGTTACCCTTTTCGAAAATACACATGCAACAAATGTTTGCTAATTTCCATAAGCTCCATAAACCATAAAAAGCATCTAATAAAGATAGCACAAATTTTTTAGATGCTGACCACAATTTCAGTAGGAAATGATTTACTGTCTTTATAAACATAAATCACAAAGCATTCTCTTTGAGAGCAAAAGCACAACCAGCCTTTCTCAAAGTGTAAGCTGTGAAGGACCCAAGCTCCTCAGCTCTAAATCCTGTAAAGTTCATGCCAGGTTTTAGCTGTAGTCCTCTCTCTCCTGCATGCAGCAGCACTGCCAGGCTTCAGGCTTCTGTTTCAAGAGGAAGCTCGGCTCACGTTCGGCTAGCGACGCTCCACGGCTGCCCCGCGCTCGTGCAGGGCATCCACCGCTCTGAGAAAAGGGGGCAGGCAGATGCGATCACCTTTGTTCATTTTTGCGGCTGCTCAGCTTGAGGACTGGAGACAGGGACTAGTCACTCATCTATTGGCGTCAGCCCTCTCTATGCTTTGCGTTAGTGCTTGCATCCGTGTATGAGCGAGTATACGTGTGTGTTATTGTTATGACACTTTGCCTGTATGCTTTGTTATGGGCCGGATCACATGCTCCTAAGGGCTCCTGCACGCTACTCTTCTTCTTGGATGTAGACCGGCATCTGTCACACAGAGATGGGCCTGCCCACAGCAATGACATTCTCTCTGTCCCGAGATGAGAGGTTTCACTCCGGGCTTCTCGAACATGTAGGAATATAGATTCTGCAGTCGAGCGCGTGTTGTCGTTTTGCTTGTGAGAGAGTGTTGATTTGTGTTGCCCCTTTGTATGTTTTCTTAAGGGATATAGTGTTCCCCGCTTCTCACGAGATCTGACTCCCACTCCTGGTCGTTACGGTGCCTCGTTCGGATTACAGCTCAGCTGTTTTTGGAAACCTTGTTTTTTGGCTCAATTTGGAGCCCCATCATTCACTGTGGAGGGCTTCAGCACAGCATGAAGAATCACCCATGCGTTCTGTCGGGATATCCCAACATGGCGGTCTACAGCAGTTTGGGCCCTCTGCTGGGAGCCTCAACTAGACACCTAAAGCATCTGAGATCTGACTCCTTGCCTCCTTCTCTTCCTCCAGAGGAGGCCTACCAGAAGCTGGCCACAGAGACCCTGGAGGAGCTGGACTGGTGCCTCGACCAGCTTGAGACCCTACAGACCAGGCATTCGGTCAGCGAGATGGCATCCAACAAGGTAAGAAGGTCTTGGTGTCTTTATCTTCTCTATTACTGTTTAAGATGGTTCTGCGAGTGCAATAATTGATATATCAGTTTTACATATTCCTCTCACAATCACAATTTGGACTTGTATTGACTATTTAAAACTTTTTTTAATTATTATTATATTTTATTTGTGATTTTTACTTTATTTTTCATTTTATTTTATTTTACAGTTTTATGAGTATTTTGCACTTGTGCACAATATTATATTGTTATAATGCCTCAAGATGAAATTACTATTTTAAGACTTTTTTTTATATTGTCACAAATGTTTGTTGTTGTTTGTTGAGTCCTAGTAGACCTGATCACCAGTAAATAAATGCGCATCCCACCTGACTGAGTTTGCTACTCCATCATACTGTGATTGTAGCCTTAGATGTCAGTGTTGTGCAATGGTTCAAACATGAGCAGCAGGTGATTAATATTCTAAAATGGCAATCAGATCATATAATAAATAACTAACGTGTTTAGTTGTTTCGAAATTGAGAAGATTTAGCTCATTTGGTGTCTTTTAACCAGCTCACTGTTTGCAATAACAGCAGCAGAATCGTCATTCAGGCTGCACTGAGCATGCCCACAGTCTCCAGCAAGGCCCTAGTACACATACAGCATGCTAATCAGCCTGTAGTGTGTATCTCGTCCTGTCCACTCGGCCACAGCACCTCTTAAAATAACAAAATTCGAGATGCTTCTAATATTGCTTATGCAACCAAGCTAAAGGTCTGACAGAGGTGACCAGACATGAGTAACAGAAGAGTCAAATACTCACATTTTCATATGTCTCACTTGAACGAACCCCCACCCCCCTACCCCCTACCCCCTTCCCTCCTCAATACCCAGTATCCATGGAAACGCACAAGGCCTGTCAGTTTGCTTTGTTGCTTTAGCTCAATAGCAATAGTGGCGTATCCCGTATAAAACTGCCTCACAGTCACCACGCAAGTGTTATATCCTACCCGACGGATATAAATAACACTGTTTTCGTGCTGTTTTAGAACAGAAATAGCTACTGCTAATCTGTTATGAAACAACTTTTTTTTGTTGTTGTGTATAGATGTCCAGCTGCCATTGTTTTCATGATTTATTAGCTGTCATAATGTTTATATTGGCCCAGGTGCTTGAATAGATCTTCCATTTCAATTACAGAAAAACGTCATGTCTATTTCATCCCAAAAATCCAATGTAGATATGTTTTATAACTCTAAAATGTAATTATTATCTTTGGGGATTACTCTGTGAGATAGTGTTTCAAGCAGAACTACACTTTTGTTCACTTTTATCAAATTAGGCCAGATACATCATGTATTTGAAATATTTTAATGCTCAAACTTTAGCATGCTTTAACATGCACATGTTACCTTATACTGTCAACAATTATTTTAATAATATAATATTTATTGTAATAAATTATTATGGTATTATACTGTAATGTATACAAAAAAATATTATTTTATAAATGGTATTTTTCATTTTACATTTTTATATTATTTTTTATGTTATATAATATATATTTTTTTATTATATTAATAGTATGTTTATATTAAAAAGCTATTGTATTATCTATATATTGCTACAACCAAGTCATATCAAAGTCAGTCTAGTGCTTCAATAATACAGTAAAAAGCATTTTATGTTAACATTTTATGTTTTTATTAATTGTTAATTGTTTATTATTACATGCAACTTTTTTGTTAGTTCAGTTTGTTGGTAGTGAAGTCATTTTACTGTTCATTTTGATTAACTTCATTTAATTTGCTGATGTGGATGATGTACAGTGTCACTGAAGAAAGTATGGTTTACATACACTACTATATGATCTAGTATTTAGTCATATTTATTTTGTTTTATTTTTCTATTGTTTGCTCATCTGATTTGCATCTGAGAAAATGGCCTTTTTCAAAGCTGTATAGAGTGTTACGGATATTGTAAAAAGTCATCAACTTGATATCATTGTGATGCATCAAAGAAAGCTTAATGGCTTTGTGCAGTTCAGTCTGCTGCAGTATGTTCGGTTCATATTAGAATAAGGATTGTTATTTAGACCTGTTATAATTAATAGATGTCAAAGCCCCCTGCAAGGTTAGAAGAAATAATGAATGAATGTTGCTTTTGAACTACAAGGTGTATTATTAAACTAGAGGGAGGGATCCAGGAACAAATCATTATTTAGGCCTGTCCCAGAAAACACATTTTCAAGAAATCACAGCTACAAATTGTGTGACATCTTCCCATTTTTAGCTTGGAGACGTGTTTTAACACCCTCTAGATGTTCCAACAATAGAAACACAGTCACCTCTGTCCGCGCGGACCCGCAACAGCCTATTACCGTCGACTCATCTGCTCCAGTAAAGCTGCAAATTACTCGGCATCCCACTAGTGGTACACAGGGACCAGAAGTGTGAAATAATCCCTGACCATGTTCTGTCAGCGCCACTGCCTCAGCTCTTTATTTGCTGCCGTGCAGTACGTACTTCTGCCACCAGTTCTGTCCAGCTCAGTTTAAAGAAACCTCAGTGACATTTCTAAAAATGTAACTGGCCTACAGGTACATTTTTAGTTACTTGATCTCAGGGTACAGCGTGGTTTGTCGATAGTAGGCCATTGGAAGTCTGTAATACAGTTATCGTAAATTTGACAAAATAATTTTAGTTCATAGCTATACAGTTCATAGCTGTCATGGATCTACATTAGCTATAAAAATGTCATATATTATTGCAAATTAAAAACTGGTAAATAAATTTAATATATATAATTTATTCATTTTAAATTTGTATTTAATGTATGTATAATCAAATGGACAAGTGTATATTAAATATAATGACATTTTTGTGCTAGCGTAGGGCTAGAAAAAAGTCTGGGCGAGTAGAAAAAAGTCAGTAAGAGAATAAAATGGCAGATTTCCCAGCACAATTTTTGCTTTATTCAAAGGCTCATTAACAATTTACCAGGACAAATCTAGAACGGCGTCATCAGTTTTATTTTGTTCTTGTTCATATCACATATGGTCTCCATTGACTCCCTTCTGTGGATTTATGTGAATGAACTTCACTGAATATTTTATGAGTCTGGTTGACACAATGTCCACTTCCAAACATCACGTCATGTCATGAAGATTACCTCAGCCCTCTACACATACACATGACGTGAATACTCATTAATTCAAACCACACACAATGACTGTGTGCCCTTTTGGGGAGCTATCTGCTGTATTACAGAGCTCTAGTACAAAGAACACATCCTCCAACTGAGCTGCAGACATCCAGAGGATGAAGTGGGAGGGGTCCCGTGAAACGAAGCACTCCCAGAGGATTTACATGCGAGCTCAGCTCGGCCAATCGGCTGCAGTGATGAGCTCATTCTAATCCGAAGGAGCAGCCTGATTGGCAGGACTGCACTCAGAGACTCTCACCTGAATGATTGTGTGAAACGCAGCCTTATTTGGAAGCTGTTAACTGGGCATATTTTCCTTCCAAGGCGCAGGCATTTTTCAGTCTGTTTAGTTTGAAGAGTGCGCAGCATACGTGTAGAGAGAGATGCTATCAGACAATGCCGTGGCTTCTTCACGCCCTCCTTTGTCGTAGATGGAATCTTGCCAGGTTTCTTAACAATGGAGTCAGCCGTCGTGAGGAATGCCCTGGAATTTCTGGACTTTTCGGATAGGGTTTAGCATAATATCGCAAATGTTAGTTCAGGTGGATTAAAAAATAAATGGAGCTTTGAGACCGTCTGTGCTGAGCGGTTTGTGTTTATCTTCCCTATCAGCCAGTGTTTTCTAATCTCATCTGCTATCTGGACTTACTCGTTCAAAATGCCTGAGGCAAATTATTTGCTGTCAGTTTCTTGGGGGTACATAAAGGTGAGTTAATTAATCATGAAATACTGTATTCTAATAATGGAATGTGGTTGGACAGGCTTCTATTGTTTATTATTGGTGTTCAGTATGTGGTTGCACAAAGAAAAAAGGTTGCATAAAGAACGTAGATAATGACAGACAGGTATTTAAATGAATTGGTTTGTTAATTAATGGCAGTTTTGTATATTTTTGTTTATTCTTTACCGCATCGAGTCATTGTTAGTTTTTGCTTCCCCATTTTCATCTGGCTATATCACTATTTAAACCCAAACTACTATAAAAAGCACCAGGAGAACATGAGCTGTTGCTAGGCTTTTTTAGTTGTTTGGGTTTATCTCAGTTTTCATCTTCAGTTTGTTCCTGCAAATCTTTTTAGAAATGTGGCGTCAATCTGGTGTGACCCAGCAGGTCATTTTGACCTGACATTCTTAACCGTTTGAGAGGATTCATATGTTTTGGGTTGTTTCAAGGACTCGGCCTTGAAATCGTAGCATATCTGCCAACTGATAGCGACACAGCTGACGAGTTAAACCCCATTAAATGATCATAAAAAAAGAGATAAAATGTGTCTTTTTCAGCAATTAATTATAGAGGGAGTGTTTCAAACAATAGCACAAAAAATATTACACAACACATCCTCACAAGACATTTTTACTGTAAATGAAATATTTTTTGTCCAATATTTCATTTTTTTCTTTTCTTTTGCATGAAATAGGTCTAAGTGGCAAAAAAAAATAATTTAATTGTTTGTTTATCTCTCAACAGTTCAAGAGGATGTTGAACAGAGAACTGACTCACCTCTCAGAGATGAGCCGATCTGGTAACCAGGTATCTGAATTCATCTCCAGTACATTCTTAGGTGAGTGTCCCACATAAAACATAATAAAAATCAAATATGGATGTTAATATTATGGTTTTACATTGAATGTATGTAATGTAGGAATATGCATTGCATTGCACAATGGAGTTCAGAGGAATAGCATTTTGACTGGAGGAGGGCAGCTATGTGAATTTTTGTTGGTAACTCAGAGAACTAGGACAAATGAAGAGCTGATTATAAGCAAAAAAAACAGGCCAACAGCAGCTCTGTAGCCTGACGGCCATGTAGCTAAATAATCACACCACAAGTAAGACCATTAAATGACCATAGCCCACTATTACAAAACTGCAAATCAGTGGCTGTAATGAAATGCTGTGCTTTTACCCATGAGAGTCTCTGATTTCTAGAACCTTCCCTGAGCACTTTCTGTGTTTCTGTAGACAAGCAACACGAGGTGGAAATGCCATCGCCCCAGTCCCAAAAAGACAAGGAGAAGAAGAAAAGGCCGATGTCCCAGATTAGTGGCGTAAAAAAACTAACGCACAGTTCCAGCCTTACCAACTGTAACATTCCCCGGTTCGGGGTTAAAACTGAAACAGAAGATGAGCTGGCCAAGGTAAATAAAGCAAAAAGAAAATTAAAAAGAAAAATGCACTACAATTCGAATGTTTGAAATAAAGGCATTTAAATAGTAAAGGCATTACATAAAAAGTAAAGATTTTTATAAATAAATGAATAAATGCTATTATTTTGTATTCATCAAAGAATCCTGAAAAAATGTCTCATGGTTTACACAGAATTATTCAGCAGCACTACTGTTTTCAACATTGATAATAATAAGAAATAAGATGATAATAGTAAGTGTTTACTGCATTTTTGATCAAATAAATGCAGTCTTTATGAGCATAAGAGACTTCTTTCAAAAATATTACAAAATCGTACTGACCCCAATCTTTTGAATGGTAGTGTATATATAATTACAAGACTTTAAATAAGAAATTTACAGAAAACCGCAATATAGGACATCTAATAGCATGTGTTTCACTTTGTCATTTCAGGAGCTTGAAGATGTAAATAAATGGGGCCTTAATGTCTTCAAAGTGTCAGAATTTTCTGGAAACAGACCTTTAACGGTTATGATGCACACAATATTCCAGGTACTTTTTTTTTTACAGTATTGTTTCATCTCAATCTCGTGTTTGCTTTGGTGTCTTTGTATAAGTTGCTCCTGCTAACAAGGACAAACCATGTGGGTCGTCTTTCCACTGTAGGAGAGGGACTTGTTAAAGACATTTAAAATTCCCCTCGACACGTTTATCACCTATCTGATGACTTTAGAGGACCATTACCATGCTGACGTTGCCTATCACAACAACATCCACGCTGCTGATGTCACACAGTCCACTCACGTCCTGCTATCAACCCCTGCCCTTGAGGTACGATACGGCTGTGCCAGTATGCAGTGCTGCGAGAATGCATTTGTTTTGATTTTTGGGTATTAAAGAAAGTGGATAATGATATGACATTTTAGAAAATCTGTCTGTGTCTGTTATTTTCAGGCTGTGTTTACAGACCTTGAAATTCTTGCTGCCATATTTGCCAGTGCGATACATGATGTTGACCATCCTGGCGTCTCCAACCAGTTCCTCATTAACACTAGTAAGTCTCTACCTCTCTTCCAACATGAGTTTTTTTTTTCAACATGATCATTTTTTTTTTTTTTTTTTTTTGCTGCTATAGCATTAAGACAGTACAGTAAATGATGTCTTTTATTCTTTAAAATGAAAAGTTGGCCTAAGTGGACTGAGCAAAGTCTATTCTACCAATCAAAAGTTTGGGATAATTCAGTTTTTTTTTTTTTATGTTTTTAAAAGAAAATTCTTATGTTCACATTGATCAACAGTAAAAACAAACTGTTTAGTATTTAAATTAGTGCTGTCAAAATTAAGGCGATTAATTTCTTTCAGTTTAACGCGTTAAAAATATTTAACGCATTTAACGCAGCATCCATTTTTTCCATCATAATTAGGCTAACGTTACGTTATATGATCGCCCTTATATTCATACAAATGCTTTTAAACCATCCAAGCGCCACAAGACAAACATGCTTTTCGAATTTTCAGCTGCCATTAATCCAGGCTTCAGTGTCACATGAAAGATTTCTTATTATTGTTTTTTTAAGATTATTCTTATTATTCTTATTATGTTGAAATATCCATATGAAATTAATATTTTTTATATCTTTTAATATATTACATTAATCAAAGGTGGCATTAAAAACGCTTTTATTGTTACAAAAGATTTCAAATAAATGGTTCTTTTTAACTTTCTATTCATCAAAGAAAAAAAATCATGATTTAAATAAAAATATAAAGCAATAAAAAGTGTAATAATAAGAACCATTATGAATAATTGTGTACAGATAATAATTGAGCACCAACCAAATCAGCATATTAGAAGGATCATGTGACACTGAAGGCTACGAAACATAAACGTTTTTATTTTAAAATATTTCACAATATTACTGTTTTTACTGTAGTATTATTATTATACTGTATTGAAGCGTCCTTGAGCGATGGAAAGGCGCTATATAAATAAAACTTATTATTATATTATTGCATTTATTTATGTCTATAAATGCAGCCTTGATAAGTGTAAGAGACTTCTTTCAAAAACATAAAAATAAGTTTGTATTCGTAAAGGAACCATCATGTTGCTTCCAAAAGGCTCTTCCTACAATTCATGTTTGTGTGATGTTTTTCACAGCTGTCAGAACCACTTTTAGCTTAATCCCATCGCTCAAAGTAGCAGACCCGTTCAAAGACGAATCAATATGTGTTTAAGCTGTTGTCACGTGCAGTAAACGGTCAATCGGGCGATTTTCACATGCTATCGATGCATGTGTTAGGTGGGCTACATGTGTCTGTGATTCACAAAGCTCACGTGTCCCACCCACACAGCTGGTAAAATCCCCTCAGTGACTAATGGAGGGGTCAGTAGTGCTTGTCACAAGCTCAGCAGGATCTTGAAAACAAGAAGAAGGATGCAGGTTGTTCCATTCCTTCATGCTGCTGTTTTTATCCGTGGAATGCTAAATGAGACATTTTGATGAATCTTTACGCTGTTCTGAAAGGTCAAGCTCCAAAAAGGGCAAAAAAGAAAGTATCATGAAAATGATTCATATGACTTCATAAGTCTTCTGAAACCCCACAGTAGCTTTGTGTGAAACTGAAAATTCATGTTACTTCTCATAGACAGTCCACATAGAAATACAAATAAAAGAGCTGATGAAAATAGTACAGTATGTAAGTAATCGTGCTTCCTCTTTTTTTCTCTCTCATCCTCACTCTCTCTCCTCTCAGACTCTGAGCTGGCCCTCATGTATAACGATTCGTCTGTGTTGGAGAATCATCACCTGGCTGTAGGTTTTAAACTGCTGCAGGAAGAGAACTGTGACATCTTCCAGAACCTGACCAAGAAACAGAGACAGTCACTCCGCAAGATGGTCATTGACATTGTGAGTCATGATGTATCATTGGTCTATAAGTCAGTTATCGTGCTTAATTGCACTGATACTCGTAATATGGAACTAAACTTTCATTTTACAGTGAAAATAGGTGTAAATTAATTTAAGGGCTGATAAATTGTCCTTTTAACTCTTCAGCCATAATTGATGACCCTCCATCTTTTTTTTTGCAGGTTCTGGCCACAGACATGTCTAAGCACATGAATTTGTTGGCGGATCTGAAAACCATGGTGGAGACCAAAAAGGTGACCAGTTCAGGGGTACTACTGCTGGACAACTACTCTGACAGGATACAGGTCCGTCCTTAATGTTCATATTGCATTGTATACTATGATTAAAAAATCATATATATATATATATATATACACACCTGGCCACTTTATTAGGTACACCTTGCTAGTACACGGTGCTGGAAGCATTCCTCTGAGATTTTCCACATGCAGTTGTTGCAGATCTGTCGGCCGCATATCCATGCAAGTCTCCCATTCCAGCACATCCCAAAGGTGCTCTATTGGATAGAGATCTGGTGACTGTTGAGGTCCATTTGAGTATAGGGAACTCATTGTCATGTCCAAGAAACTAGTTTGAGATGGTTTGGGCTTTGTAACATGTTGCGTTATCCTGCTGGAAGGAGCCATCAGAAGATGGTCCTCTGTGGTCATAGAGAGATGGACGTGGTCAGCAACAATACTCAGATAGGCTGTTTAAATTATGCTCAAATTGGTACTAAGGGGCCCAGAGAGTTCAAAAAAGAAAATATCCCTCGTACCATTACATCACGACCACCAGTCTGAACCATTGATACAAGGGAGAATGTTTCCATGCTTTTATGTTGTTTATGCCAAATTCTGACCCTATCATTTGAATGTTACTGCAGAAATCGAGTGTGTTCAGAGATGCTCTTCTGCAGACCTCGGTTGTAGCAAGTGGTTATTTGAGTTAATGTTGCCTTTCTTAGTTACTGTCGGCTCGAACCATTCAGGTCATTGTCCTCTGACCTCTGGCATCAACAAAGCATTTTCACCCACAGAACTGCCACTCACTGGAAATTTTCTCTTTTTCGTCTTATTCTCTGTTAATGCTTGACTCTCTGTTAATGCTAGAGATGGTTGTGCATGAAAATTCCAGTAGATCAGCAGTTTCTGAAATACTCTGATTAGCTCGTCTGTCTGATGCTCAGTTTGAACTTCAGGAGATCTTCTTGACCACATGTACTTTTCTAAATGCATTTTAGTTGCTGCCATGTGATTGGCTGATTAGGTAACTGCATTAACAAGCATTTGAAAAGGTGTACCTATTAAAGTGGCGATGTGTGAATGTGAATATATATATATATATATATATATATATATATATATGCATTCACAATTGTATTACTATATTTTAATAGAAAATATCGTAATACAATTTACAGTTATTTGAAAAATATTTCATTGCTACAGCTAAGCTGTACAGCTGTTTTTATGTGGCTTCATGGGTTGGTTGAGTGTCTGGGTCTATAAAGCTCAACAACCTCTGCCCGAATTTGAATATGATAATATATTTATGAATGTGCAAATGAATGTAAATATTTATATGCATGCATAACTGATTTTGTCTGTATTTCAGGTCTTGCAGAACATGGTGCACTGTGCAGACCTCAGTAACCCCACCAAGCCGCTGCAGTTGTACAGGCAGTGGACGGACCGCATCATGGAAGAGTTCTTCAGCCAGGGGGACAGAGAGCGGGAACGCGGCATGGAGATCAGCCCCATGTGCGACAAGCACAACGCTTCAGTCGAGAAGTCACAGGTAAGGCAGATCAGGGTAGATAAAGGATGACTTCAATAATGAAATGTTGAAAATGTTTCCTCTACATATATTTTTTTAATTATAATTTATTCATGATAACATAAATCCCACATGGCTGACAATATATAAATATATAAAATGTAATATTATATTTTTATTTAAATTTTCCTTGTGATTTAATAATTTGTGCATAAAATGGTTAACATTTTTGATAATGTACACTACCATTCAACAGTTTGTGTTGGAAAGATTTTGTAATGTTTTTTGTTTTGTTTTTTGAAAGTCTCTTTTGCTCACAAGGCTGCATTTTTAATCAAAAATACAGTTAATCAGTAATATTGTGAGTTATTAGTTTTTTTTGTTTTTTTTTTACTGTTTTTATTACTGTTTTCTATTTTAATATATTTTAAAATGTAATTTATTCCTGTGATGGAAAATCTGAGTTTTCAGCATCATTACTCCAATCTTCACTGTCACATGATCCTTCAGAAATCATTATATAATATGCTGATTTGCTGCTCAAGAAATATTTCTTATTATTTTCAACA
Organism: Zacco platypus; assembly: GCA_038088235.1. Taxonomy (NCBI): domain Eukaryota; kingdom Metazoa; phylum Chordata; class Actinopteri; order Cypriniformes; family Xenocyprididae; genus Zacco; species Zacco platypus. The sequence goes on from CM076073.1 coordinate 8,736,910, forward strand.
TTGAAATAAGTTATATAACTAAATAGTATCTTTGTGGAAACTGATACATTTTTTTACTGGTTTCTTTTAAAAAATTCCAAAGTGCAGCATTTATTTAGAATAGAAATCTTTTATAACATTATAATTGTCACTTATTATACTGTCACTTTTTTTTATCAATTTAATGTATCCTTGCTGAATAAATTATTAATTTCTTAAAAAAAAAATCTGAATGACCCCAAATTTTTGACTGATAGTGTATATGCCACTATTTTATAAATCCTTTCAAATATCACAATATCACAATTTTTAAAATCTTTTTTTCTAGGTGGGCTTCATCGATTACATCGTGCACCCACTGTGGGAGACGTGGGCTGACCTCGTGCATCCAGACGCCCAGGACATCCTGGACACGCTGGAGGACAACAGAGAGTGGTACCAGAGCACCATCCCCCAGAGCCCCTCTCCAGCACTGGACACCAACAGCGAGGGCAGACGCGCCGCCGGCCAGGAGAAGTTCCAGTTTGAACTGACTCTGGAGGAGGACGGAGAATCTGACACAGAGAAGGACAGCGGCAGCCCTCCTGATGAAGAGGAGGAGGAGGAGGAGGAAGAAGAGGAAGAGGAGGAAAACAGCTGCAGTGACTCCAAAACCCTTTGCACACAGGACTCCGAATGTACAGAGATCCCCCTGGACGAGCAGGTGGGGGACGGACAGGAGGATGAGGAGGATGAGGAGGACGAAAACGAGGAGGAACGGGAATTATCAGAACCCTGTGTTTTAGAGGAGGAAGAGGAGGAGGAAGATGACACTGCCAACACATAACACAGTATGAAACTGCACCTGAACTTTTTTATATTAGAGATGAAAAACACTTATTTATGGTTAAGATATTAGTTTTTTTCATTGTCTATTTTGCGTACGTCATTCAGAAGTGCTTTTTAATGTCCGTCTTTAACGTGTTTTTCTTTTTCATTCCTCACTCTTTTTTGAGTTTCAACCATTGTTACACTCAGGAATATCTTTTCCACTCCCACCTGTCATTCATACAAACAAATGAAAGGTTAAAAAGCTTGTCTTTTATTCCTGGTTTTGAGGTACTTTTTTTTTTTTTTTTTTTGACTGAAGCAGTATTTTAGAAACATTTAACTTAGAAAGCAGCTGTTTTTTCACCAACAAGACTATTTTTTCCTGCAATTCGAAGCATTTTAGCAGACAAACACTTTAGGAGTGAATACTTCATGCTTTGAACTTCACGTCTTCCTGATGCCTTGAATGTGTTATTAATCTGGATTTAGTTGTCTGTTGTGTTTGTGTATCAAGGATTATTTGAAGTGAATGGACATGGTACCAAAGTGAAAAAAACAAACACGTGAGACTATTTTCACATTTTCATTTAAATTACATTATTTGGGGGTAAATATGCAAATGTGGTAAAAATCTTCTCTTTTTCCCCCCCTGAACTTTATTTGTTGCACCCAATCTAGATCTGAAAATAATTGATTTAAAGGGATAGTTCACCCAAAAATGAAAATTCTATCATTTACTCCCCATAAACTGTATAAAAGTCTTTGTTCTGCTGAACACAAAGGAAGATATTTGGAAGAATGTTTGTAAACAAGCAGATCTCAACCCATTGACCATAGCAGGAAAAAAAAATACTATGGTAGTCGATGCAGAGCGAGATCTGCTCGGTTACAAACTTTCTTCCAAATATCTTCCTTTGTTTTGAAACAACTTTATGGGCAGTAAATGATAGAATTTTCATTTTTGGGTGAACTATCCCTTTAAATCAATACACGAGTTCCTCAGTCTCCTCAGCTTGATAATACATGGCCATATTTCAACTTCAAAATTTTAGTCCCCCAAGAATATCGCATGATTTTCTTATGAAACAATAGCCTTAAATGTTTTTGGTGCCTACCAAAAATGTACAAAAACATGCTAGTAATGAAGTAAAATTATTCCTGGGTATCAATTCATGCATTAACAATAATTAAATAATAATACTATTGATATGAACAATAATAACAATAATTTATGATGCCCGTAACTATTATTATTACTATTGGCCTGCTCAAAAACTGTTTCGCAGCTGTTTGGTGCCATATGTCTCTGGCCAGTTAAACAGAAAACAACTGACATTAATGATGAAGCTCAATTTACTGGTTTCTGTTGTCACATGATCACAGGACAATCAGCTTCAGTGCAAAGCCTCATTGTGAGTGTGAATCTAGTTGCACTGTTCTTTTTCATATCATTTTGTTTGTGTGTGTGTGTGTTCATTGTATTTTTGTTTTTTATTGATTGTATTTATTTTGTTTATTTTTGACATTGCCAAACATTTCCTGTGGTAATGATTTTAATTGCTGCTTTACTCATCTCTGTCAAGTGTCCTACTGTACAAACATCCTCTTCTTTTTGTTCTATTCATGCTAGTAATATTTATTAATGCTCTTTGATGTGCTTGTAGCATATTAAAGCATTGTAATCAAACTGTAGCATCAGCAAGGCGGGCTTATCAGTCAGTTTTCCTAAATATATCGTTTTAATTATACATATGCAGTAAATATACCTAATCAAATGTGTTATGATATTGAAGCCTTTTGAAACTACCCCTTTTTCATTGCTTTATTTAAAACGCATTCTGTTGCCAAGTTGTTGTTCTTTTTTAAATTAGTAGTTCATATTTTTTGAATTGTCTCCATTCCCTACATTGTTTCTCATTTCTCTCTGTTTACATACATGTATTTATTGTGCTGTACAGTACATATTGTTGCTCTTATTATGTTGTTGTAAATGATTATATCATCCCTTTTGGTGATGGTGTTGTATTATGGAACTCTTACTGAGAGAATGTTTGTTATTCTTAGTATGTAATGATCCCATTGATATGTGTCTCTAGAGAGATTGCGTAGAGAAAGGGGAAAGCCAAATTATAGTCATTACTGTGTTTATTTTTCATTCTTTCTTTTTAAAAGAAAGTGGTTCCGTGGCCTGAGGGTTGTGCCTTACAGATAGCTCTTTAGTTTTTATCCTCTTGCTGCACTAAAGAAACTACTGGCTGGAAACTGACCTAGATGTGTTTGTCGTGTTTCTCCTGTTTATGTGGCATAAATGCTCCAAGGAAGGTAAAAAAAATAGACAAAAGTTGTCAGACCTCATCGGACAGGGTAAAAGCAGGCCAGTGTGGTGGGTTTGGATTTGCAACCAACTGTAAGTCCATCATATTTTTGTCTATCCTGTGTTCATCTGAATGAAACATTCAAAAACGTTTGCGTTTCATGCAATATGAGAGAGAACATCTTTCTGTTGGGGGATATAACAGGGCATTTTGATTTCCAGATCCAGAGAGGGGTTAGAGCATCCTTCACAAAAAAACCCTAAACGCTCAATTTGGGACTCATTTTGACACGTATACTGTAGATTCTTAATGACCCTAAATGGATGAAATCAGTGTGTCCTTCTCGTCTCTTTTTAAATCATGAGAGAAATACACAAACAAAATTTGACGTGATATTTAGGGATAACTTTTTTTTTTTTTTTTTCAATGTGAATTGAATGAGAAAATTGTCTGGAGGTTTCACAAGACTGTGTAGTTGTTTATTGGACTCCTTGTTTATCGCAGTCTATTGGATAGAACTGTAGAAATCAAATTTACGTACGAAAACTGGTAAAATCCAATAAAAATGTTTTTTATATGCACCAAAATAAAAGCATGGGTTGACTCTATGATGATGTCTCTTGTTTCCACTAAATTAAGAATCTGTTGTTTGTCTAGCTTTTTTATTTTTTAGATTTGGAATGATCAGATTTTATTTTATAATTTTTATTTATTTTTTTATTTTTTTTAACAGAATTATTTTAGAGTTTGGTTGGGTGAATTCAGTGTTGATTGGGACACTTGAAAAAAATGTCCCAATCAACCTCAATTCACCCAACTATTATGTTTATTTTATATATATATATATATATATATATATAATGTGTTTTTGTCATTTTAATGTTTTTTTTTGTTTTAGTATCATTGAGATACTATTATAGGTTTTATTAATTTTGTTTTTTGAGTTTTAGTCATTTTGTTGTGTTTTGTCATTTTATTTATTTATATTTTTTTTAAAATATGTCAGTATAGTTTTTATTAATTTTATTTCAGTTTTAGTTGTGGTAATTTTAGTACATCAAGTTAAACTAAATGAAAATCAGAAATATTTCCTTGGCAGCTAGCTGAGCTAAAATAAGTTTATTTAATTTTTTTATAACTATAATAACCCTGGTTCAAACTGACATTTATTTTATTATTTTGAATTTAAAAAATAAATACCAATTCAACAGCAGCTGTCTGGACGGGACCGTGTGAAAGACGGGATCTAGACATCATTTCAAGGCTACATTTATTTTTTTTCTCATACTTTTTAGCTTTCGCGATCATTATCCGTACACACAGTTGCACACAAACATATCCAACCAACATATCCAGTCAGCAAAATGCGAGTACAACATCCTCTCATGTTACACATAAGTTAGACAAGTATATAGAATTTAGAAATTTGCAGAAGTTTATAATTCCCCTGAGAGACATGGGAATGATGTGGAGCATCTAAAGTTCAGCTCATTTCTGTTTATTACTGCGTATTACTAATACGAGAGATATTGCGGTATAGGGGATTCAGGTACACTAACAACCCCTGAAATAAGACCTGTATACTGGTATAATGGCATTAAGGAAGGACAAGGTTTGACACTTGTGTTTGGCACAATCTTGCTAGTTTGCTATGTCATTAACACCAAAAAACTAGGAGTTGAAGCCAGGTCAAGGACTTTGCGGTTCAGTAACTTATCCCTGTCTCAGAATACAGAAGCTTGGCAACAGCGCTCGAGCCACGAAAGCGAACGGCCTGGACGGTGAACACTAGCAGCTACAGTCAGATTGTTGCGGGGGCGTCGTGTTGTCCGTCAGTCTGGTAGTGGACGTTCCCGTGGTGACGGCAGGGTCGGCCTCAAGAGTGTCTGACATCTTGTCGCAAATGATGTCCACCAAACGTTCAAATGTCTGCTTGACGTTCATGTTGTCCTTTGCGCTTGTCTCAAAAAACTCGAATCCTTTTGGGAAAGAGAGATTTATGGTAAGTGAATGAAATATAGAGGTTCAAATGTTTTTATAACATAGAATGCTTATAATAAATATAAGTCCCTTCTGCTCACCAAGGCTGCATTTATTTGATCAAAAAAACAGTAATATTATGAGTTATTGTTACAATTAAATAACTTTTTTCTGTTTTAATATATTTAAAAATGTAATTCATTCTTGTGATGGCAAATCTGAATTTTCTGCTCAATCTGCTCAAGAAACAATGTTATTATCGATGTTGAAAACAACTTAATATTTTTGTGGAAATTGAGTTGTTCTTTTTTTTCAGGATTTTTTGCTGAATGGAAAGGTCAAAAGAACAACATTTATTTGAAATTGAAATCTTTTGTAACATTATAAATGTCTTTACTGTCACTTTTGATCAATTTCATGTGATCTTGCTAAATAAAAGTACTAACTTTTTTCAAAACAAATCTTTCTGACCACAAAAGTTAATCAGTTAATCTTTTCGTTGGTTCTCAATTATGCTTGTGTTCATAATTTCTTTATATGACAGCAGGGCCAAAATTATGTCCGTACAATTTGGCATGTTTCATTTGTGTTACCACAAATAAAACAATTGACTCCAAGCTTGACTACGTCACAGAATCTCTGAGATGAAGGTGAAGATATGAATTTTCCAAGGCCAGACATCACTTTTTATATATATATATATATATATATATATATATATATATATATACATATATTACTCACCCAGCTGTTCTGCTAGCAGTCTCCCGCTGTCTACAGAAACTATCCTCTCCTCATCCATGTCACATTTGTTTCCTGCGAGGATCACCTGGGCATTGTCCCAAGAGTATGTTTTAATCTGGGTCGCCCTGACACGAGACGAGACAAAAGCGAACAGACATAATTGCCGTCGGTACAAATGCCACTGGAACATCCTCTAGGTCAAGATGTGCCAGACTCGTACCAAAACTTTTAGTCAGTTTTATTGTATGAGAATGTCATCATGCCACAGAATCAAAGGGAACTTCATGTCAAACACACTTGTTTAGATTCTTTCCCTCTCTGTTCCGGTTTCTCATCTCTTCAGAAGCTTGTTCTTTGTGTTCTATAATCCAGAGATGTAATGGCACTTCTTTAACACTACAAAATCACTCAAAGTATTGTATTTCACAGGTCATCATGACATAAATCTTTTTCTTTTACAAAACTATTAGGATAAAACAATTTCTTGTGTAATTTAAACAATCAGTAAAATGTTTGTCGTTCTACAGAGACCCTAAAGGGACATGGTGGTGGAAAAAATCTATGAGATGGAGGGAAAAAATCAATGCTTTTGCGTTCTCTCGCAAATGTTTTCCGTTCCCCCGAGAAATTTTATGTTCATTCACAAAATGCTTGCGTTCCTCCGAGAAACATTGACCTTACTCACAAACCTATTGAGTTCATGCGAGCAAACGCAAAGTTTCTTAGGGAAACGCAAACATTTAGAGAGCAAGCAAAAATATTTACATCTAATTTTTTTCATCACCATGTCCCTTTAGGGGCACCGTAGTCACACAAATCCACTGTAAGGCTTCAGAAGACATGAAGGTTGCAATTTACAATAAGGTTCCATTTGTTAACATTATTTAACTACATTAGTTAACATGAACTAAGAATGAAATACTTCTACTGCATTTATTAATCTTAATTCTACTCCCAACATCTACTAATACACTTTTAAGATCAAAAGTTGAATCTGTTAAAGTCCCCCTGTAATCAATCATTTTATCCCTTAAAATTAATCTTTGATCACCAAAATGACATATTTACACGTTGTTTCCCCTGTAAAAAGTCTTAAAACAACTTGAATGTAACTCTACACCCTTGCTTCATTTAGTATACGTGGATCTATGAATATGCTAATTAGCCCCGCCTCCATTCACTTGCACGAGCTCAGAGATCCACTCGGTCAACTTACTGAGTTAAACGCAGCACAATAACGCTTTTTACAGTGTCGGACACATAACGGGAATTAATATGATAAGCCTTTGGTTTGATTACGCTATCAAACAGCTAATAATGTTTTGCTAATGTAACACAAACCATGTTCCCGTTCACGAGTCACACAGCTGTTTTCTAAAAATCAGTGTCATTGAACAACATCGTAAGATCGTAATGTACATCCTTCACCCGCTATATTGCTAAATCTACCCAATTTTTCATAGCAACAGAAAAATATACCAGGATAAGCTTCTCTTGAGACTCCCTCGCTTCAGAGCGATCATAGTTAATGAGATGCTAAAGCCCGCTGGCACATTGACGTGATTGGTTACAAGGTAGTTTGTGACATCACAAACACCAGTGTTTTCATACCGGGTTTTTGAAACTGTCTTTAGATCACTGCAGTTTTAAAGAGAAAATGTTTGTGTTAAAGCATATTAAAAAACACCATATAGACATATAAACAACATCAAAAACTTGATTTTCAACATTAAAAATATTAAAAATCTAATTTAAAACAATAAAATCATGGATTTTTTTCAACCTAAAAAAAAGTTTGCTTTTTACTTTGTCAAACTTGACAACTCACATTTTGGGCTAGTCACTAAAAATCAAATACAAGTTTAACACAAGCCCATGCTTAAGTAATATTTGTGTACTTTTTTTGTACTATATTTACAGCATTAGAAAGATAAGAAGACATGAAATTTCATTTATAGATTTTGAGCGCAGGATCATCAGGCAGACGGAAACTGCAGGATCACCTCTGCAAACCCACACAGTGGTGATCCTGAAAGCTCATGAATACTCCTGTTGAAAGCAGGAGCTCTGCCTGTCATAATGTAAACTTTACATCAACTTACCAGTCCTGTACGGCGGCAAAAGACTCCTCGTTAGTAATGTCATACATTAGGATGAAGCCCATGGCCCCTCTGTAGTAGGCTGTGGTGATAGTCCTGTACCTTTCCTGCCCGGCTGTGTCCTAAAATATAACAAGACCAGCATTATAATATGTAGTGCATTAGTCTAAAAGAGGTGCATCAATACATGTATATTGACCGAGATTCACATCAAATTTACAAGAACTGATTGAGTCCGGGACAGACAAATGGAGTCAATACAGCAAATGTGTGAATGAATGAACGCTCGAGTCTGAGACGGTGCTTTGTCACTTCTAAAAGTAGCAGCGCTTTCACTGCGAGACCAAAATAGAAAAGTGTGCCACGATCTGATGAACAGAACATTTTTCTGATAAGGTGACAATGGCGTATGTTCTCTTTCCGTAAGCCAGTGTTAATCATCACCCCATGTGATGTTTACATTGCTCCATGTGTGATTATCCACCCCTTCAGTGCTTCACCAACCGTGAAACATTGATGCAGAGTTAAAAAAAGAGTTCATATTATTATTTAATCGTGGCCATCATGACGTAAATGAGACAGAAATTACCCAGATCTGAAGCTTGATCCTTTTGTCGTTCTTATAAACAGTTTTGACCTTAAAGTCAATGCCCACTGTACTGACAAAGGCAGATGTGAAAGTATCGTCGGCGTAGCGGAAGAGGAAAGATGTTTTTCCAACGCTGCTGTTCCCGATGATCAACAGCTTGAACATGTAATCAAAGTTTTGATCAGAGTTCTCCTTTTGTTTGTTGTCTTGTGTAGCAGCCATCTGTGAGAGCACAAACAACAGCGTTATTAATAGAGCTCTTAAAATAGTAAAGTCTAAAAAATATAATTATAATATGTCATATGAGAGAAATGAATTTTAAGTATGGTTCAGTGAGAGTCAGCATCAGGAGTGCGTCTTAAACCTAATGAATGTCCTATACAGCATTTTTGAATTTAACCCATTTAATCCCACCTTTAACATTTGTAACAAAAAATGTATTTTAGTTAAAAACTGAATACGTTTCGCTCAAGAGCTGTTAACTATAAATTAATGTACATATTGTCTTGATTTAATTTTTATATGTTTTGTGCAAAAAAGAGCAGATGTGATGATGATCAAAGACGATGTTTGTTTTTAATAATAATAATAATAATAAATTGATTGATTCACAATACAAGTACTGTAATATTAAAGAAAATGTGAAGCGATAGGCATTCATTTTCTTAAAATATTGTTACTTTATTGTTTACAACTTTCTATTGAGTCTCCTCCTTGAGTAAATAACAACTTTTGACACTGTAGTTCACACTGTAAATAATCAAATGTTCACTTAGCTAGGAAACAAGTTTGATGAAATGATTTTCAAACACACAATGTTGTCTAGGTAGGCAGCTCACTAGGTTTTGAGACACAGCCTATTGCCTGAGAGCCTTTTTAAAGGGGTCTGTCTCTTTTCAGCCAAGCCCTGGATATTAAAGGCTGATTGCCTTCAAACACTTAATGCTCATAATAATGTCTATACTTGATGTGGACCATAGACAAAGAGAATTTTGAGTAGAACATAACCAACAATAACTCATAGTGACGATATTCATTCATATAAACAACCAAGATTGTTTGAATTAGCAGCTCCAGCTTTTCTCTTCACTAATGTTGCGTTTCATAAATTTTAATAGCCTAAATCTTTAAAGAAACGGTCAATATGCTCGCTGTCAAAATCTATTTTATGTTATTTTATTTTTACAGTATGACTAAATTAGCCATTTATTTCTCTTTTTGCGTGGCTCACCATGGAAACATTATAAAACGCCGTTTTCACACTTACCTTCCCGTACAACTCCATTGTTTCACACAATAAATAAAACCAATACAATAAACGGAGCTTGATTCTGATTTAGTTCTAATAAATTATAGTTTTATTTCCGTTTTGGAGAGGTGGAGTCGGCTGTTAGGATAAATGTTGGATGCGGTGATGCTCGCAATGGACGTCAGCAAATACTCTCCACCCATTCATCCACTAAAAGTGTGAGTGCGGTCCACCGACAGCAGGGGGCAGTAGTGTCGCGCTCTCTCATTATCAAAACAATAGGGCTGTATAATGAATAACCTGATAAACATTACAAAAAGACTCAAGAATGAATAAATGGGTGAAAGTTAGGTAATAAAGTATACATTTTTATTTGAATAATATTTCCGTTCCAATTAAATGTAATGTTGCTTTATTTAACTCAGAGCTTCCCAAACTTAAGAGGGGTAAGGCCCCCCCCCCCAAAACATTGCAAAAGCTCCACGACCCCGCCGTTAAAAAATATATACCGACATTTACCAACAAATACATTTATTAAAAAGTTTGTAAAAATTTAATGTGAATTATGAGAACTATGATGTAAACATTCTTTACAAATATAGTTAAATCCATAACACTAACCTTACATACTTTCAAAAAATCTAATTTTAGAACAATTGGAATATTTTAATTATTTTAATATATTGATTTGGACTAGCTACGGGCCCCTGCAATACCGCCACGGCCCACAGTTTGGGAAGCACTGATTTAATTAATGTACTTAATTCAATATGGAAGCTTGTATGTAACTAATATTCATAGGATAAGCCCTCGCCATTGGACAGTAGCATGATGTAATTAATATTAATGAGCTAGAGCCCCTCCCACTCTCGCATGCGCCTGTGTTGTTTACACGAATGTCACGTATTCCTCGTACTAAAATCACGCACTGACATGCAACAGGTAAACCGACTTTTAATTGTCAAATATGTTGTCGGTAGATCGTGCAGGTTGGTTGTTCGTCCAAGAGTTTTCAAGTTATATTACTTCTGTTATATTACTTAAGGTCACATGTTCTGCTAAATATTAATTTCTTGTGGTAAATACGGTAAAAGACGTTGTTTCTATTAAAAACAATGGATTTGTATCGTTCTGAAGTGGCTGAAGCACTCATTTTTGACTTAATATTTACTAAACAGCGACCTATATGCGCGTGGAGAAGAACTATTATATAAAATGTTTACTTTCTGTTGAGATATATTTGTTTGTTTTTTCCACTAGTGATCCGTCATGGAGGATTCGGTTGAGGTCATCCTTCTGCATAAAAGTTGCAAGCTTTCTCACCATACTCAGGAAAAGTCACTTTTCTCAGCAGCATCTGGAGCTTTGCTCATGGGTGTTTATGGGCTCTGGACATATTTTGCACTTCCTGGCTTTCGGAAAGTACCCATATGTCTCAAGGTACTGGAATTAATATACCATATAATGGCAGCAATACACAATAAAAAGCTGCCAATATTACTGTATGATATATTTTTAGATGGCAACAATCTGCACTTTACCGTGTTGCCTGGTTACAGTGATTGTTTAGGCTCATCACTGATGTAAGTGAAATTAATATTGTCCAGGTGCCTTATTTGCCCTCCAGCAGAACACAGACCCAGAATGTAATGAAACTCCTGCATGGGAGAGCAGGGTGTCTGGCAGATCTGGGATCAGGTGATGGGCGACTGGTGAGTCTTTAACATTGACAATAAATTATATTACATATATGTTTGCTTAATATCATTTTGCGTAATAACAATGCATATATTTGTCTTCCTTATTAGGATTCTTTTAAATCCTAATAATGTATAAAGCATTTAACATGCTAATGTCAAAAATAATCTCCAAGTGCTATATAAGATTTACACACAATTTTGTTTGCAGATGCTTCTGATGGCTTTCTGCAGATGACTGCTTTCTCACCACAATACATGGTGAGATGTTTAGCAACCGGGTGGGAGATAAAATATGGAAAATAAAGCAAAACATTAAAAAAAACAGGCTATTTATAATTTTGCATGACTTTGCTTGTAGATGTTGAGCTAGGGGCTTGGCTTTCTGAGCTGAAACGACTAATCTGTGGGGTATTTTTATGGTGATTTCACACTATGATAATGGCCACTGGGCTGCCTACCTGGAGCTGCCTCTTTTGTGTTCCAAAATAGACTCCATTAGCATTCTATGAGGCTCAAATTTTGATGAAAAAATATTTTTCTCCAGTTATGTCTATAATTGCAAGAATTATTGTTCTTGCAGTTGACAATATTCCTTGTGGCTTCTTTTATACATGCAGAGCAACCACATAAATGTCTCAGAACCTGGTTCTCAAAGTGTAGGTTTGGCCTGGATGTGTTTTGTAGGTATTTGCCGCCACTGTAGAGGGTTTCCAGTGTACTGGCTTTGAAATCAATTCTATCCTAACTGGATATGCCAGAGTCAAAGCAAAGTGGAAGGGAATACCATCCAGCACTGCCAGTTTTATAAACCAGGACTTTTGGAAGGTAAGGTATTGTTAAAAGTGAAGAGTGTTATTCCTGTGCCACCCGCGGCATCCAATGGAATTATAAAAATAATAATATTTAAACTCATTTTTAACTTGACCAGTCAAACAATTAGCCCCGCCCCCAATTCATGCCATTGGTTGAGTAAATGTTGCTCTTTTAACGATGCTCAAGCAAACACAGTGACTGCAGTGTTGAAAAAGTTTTTTCTGAAAAAAGTCAGATACATAAAAAGTTAGATCTGGTCTAATTTGAATCAGAAAAGTGAGACTGATCTGAGACCTCTCGTCTGACTGCTCTTTGGCCAAACTAGTTCTTAAGACACAGTCTAAGTTCATGCACCCGGCTCCAGTGGTGTTGTGCCAAATCACGGATTTAGAGAAATCTGTTACTAGAGGTCGCTGTTCACTGAATGTTTATGCGAGATTGTACCTGCCACTCATATTTGCACCTGAACTACTGATTTCGGTGCAACCCCTGTACTAGTTCTACAACCGTGCTACAATATTATGTGCATATTTTATTTCAGTTATGATTTCACATGTTCAAGGGTTGATGATTCAATTTTGCCATTTCTTTTCACAGACCAATTTGTCCAAATATAACAATGTGACTGTTTTCTTGGCACCCGGAGTGGTATGTACACGCAGATGTCCTTGCTCCATTTATACTGAGCTGATAAAAAGACAGTTTGAGAGTGGTTTTAAAAATAGATAAGATAGTACAGTATCTTTAAAAATTACTGCAATGAGTTACATCATCTAGACATATATTTTACTTTATTGTGCAATGATTTTGGTCTGATCATTGGGTTTTTTTTTGTTTTTTTTCCGTTTTTGAAGAAAGAAATCAGATTAGGTTACCCTGGAGAGTTTTTTTCATTTTAAACAGTATGGTGTGTGAGACAGATGGGGATGAACACAGTCACACTTCTTGATAGGAAACACTAATGCAACAAAATTACCTGTTTGATTTGCCAATAATAGCCTTGGTCAATTCAGTGTGCTTTGTGGTCTACAGATGGAGGTGTTGGCTAGGAAACTGGAGCGGGAGTTACCAGATGAGGCTCGTGTGATTGCCTGTCGCTTCCCAATTCCTGACTGGACTCCTACAGCGACTGAGGGTGAAGGACTAGACCAGGCCTGGGCATATGATATGAATGCCATTCGAAAGCTTTCAACGCACGCTGTCATGAGATGAGGAGAAAAGCACCTTTCCTTGTGTCAAAAAGCTTTGTTTTGTGTTTGAGCGACTGAGAGGTACCTTTCACTTTTAGAAGACGTATACAAATAAGTATAAAGCATATAATAATTACTTGTTTTTATGTTGAACACAACATATGTTTCTCCTGTTCTGTTAGCACAGGTGGGTTTGATGACAAATGGCTTGTGTGTGTTGTAAAATTCTAAACTAAACTGTGAAATAAAAAGCCAACATTACCTTACTGCCAACAAACTGCTCATATGTTTCTTTCACCTAAAAATAAACATTTTGTTATTATTTACTCAGCACCATCTTGTTCCAAACCTGTATGAGTTTCTTTCTTCCGTTGAACACAAAAGAAGTTATTTTGAAGAATGTTGGTAACCAGACAGTTGTCAGTAGCATTGACTTCCTTAAAGTTTTTTTCTCCTATATGGAAGTCAATGGCTCAACAGAATAAAGAAAGCCAGATTTGGATAGTTTATTCTTGTACTCCTGTCATGCTGTAGAAAGTGTGTAAATAATCTTATGTCTTGGGTGTCACGTTTGACACATTTAAAGGATGTTACACTTTTTGAATGAAGAAAAATAATGCAGTAATAGGTTGCACACAAAATGCACACTAAATATTATGTTTGGTTAATTAAAATAAAAATTAATTATACTTAAAACTACTTTGATCTTAATGTAAATAAAAAAATATTGCTAAAACTACAACATTGCATGATTTTAATTATTAAATACAGCAGAAAAGGTCAATACCTCTGATGCTGGACAGGTCAAAATCCCCATTTAAAGGGGGAATACTGATATTTCATATGTTTAAACTATGCTAGGTTATAGTGCATCTAACATATCTAATATTTCTCACAACATGGAATTTTTACATATAATGCTTTAAATGAAAAAAATGGTACATGCCAGATGTTATATCTCACTTTGACCACATGGTGGTGCTCTGACTCTCCTCCACGAATCAGAAGGTTTCTTTCAAACGTAAATGTCTTAACGATGGTTAATTTATTGATTATTAGTATTTTGTCAGTATCTCGCCTGTGCTTATTTGTATTGCATACATAACCTACACCTTTTTAACCGAAAATCAAGATCTGCACGTCAATTCATCACTGTCTGTGAGAGATTGAAGTGTAGCTATATGAACCATTGCACAGATATACCTGATTTTCTGAAGTAATCTTTGTCTAGTAGGTGTCTGTGATGTGTCTAAGGTGTTTAATAATGGATTCAGTGAGGTAGTTCACAGATGACAGCGTTATACGCCAGACCTCACGCTCCATATAGGGTCTTCCCCTCTCGTGACGTATTTGGGCTCGAGGAGAGGTGCGCGAGCGCTGCGCTATAAGAGCGCGTGAACACGCCGTTACAGCAGCACTGTGGCAGCGCACAGTATCAGAGTCATGGAGACACTAAGGAATACCTCTTACCCAACTGTAACGGCACACAACGAAAAGATGTGTGAGCTCAATAAAATAAGTGAGCAAGGATGGAAAAAGCCAGAGGATAACACTCGGACGAGCACAGAGTATTCCAGAATCATTACAGACCCCAATACTGGGAAGTGTTACTGCCGGGGAAAAGTTCTGGGAAAGGTAATGGGCTCGATAATAATCCTGATATTATTTTATGTGAAAAATATTATTCATTGCATTGTTTTTGTGTACTGTGTTTAAATAGTATCTATCTGACTACATTGCTTCCTTCTTGGTTAACTTTATCGTATACTTTCTATATGCCATAGGGAGGCTTTGCAAAGTGCTATGAAATGACAGACCTGTCTTCAAGTAAAGTCTATGCAGCCAAAATCATCCCGCATGCGCGTGTGTCAAAACCGCACCAGAGAGAGAAGGTAAGACACACACAGGACATTTGAAAATACAATTGCATGAGTGATTGATCAAGACCAATAACTGATGTTTTGTATTCCAGATAAACCGAGAGATTGACCTGCACAGAGCTCTCAGCCACAAACACATAGTGCATTTCTACCACCACTTTGAAGACAAAGACAACATCTATATTCTGTTGGAGTACTGCAGTAGAAGAGTAAGTATCTAAGTGTTTTAAAGTGAGGAATTCTATCGTAATAGAAAATGCAAATGACTGTGTGCTCCCTAACTGACTCCTGGTTATCCTTTTTAGTCACTGGCCCATATACTGAAGGCACGTAAAGTCCTAACAGAACCTGAAGTGAGGTATTACATGAAACAGACCGTGTCTGCTTTAAAATACCTTCACGATTTAGAGATCCTGCATCGTGACCTGAAACTAGGTATGCGTGCATTCCCGCACTTACATGCTCTATATTAACATTCCATCAGTTCGTAAGTAGTTAAAATTTTTATGTTTTATCATTCTAGGCAACCTGTTTGTGAGTGACTCAATGGAGCTGAAAGTGGGAGATTTTGGGCTGGCTGCCAAACTGGAGCCAGTCAGCAACAGACGCAAAACGATCTGCGGTACACCCAACTACCTGTCCCCGGAAGTGCTGAACAAACAGGGCCACGGCTGGGAGTCTGACGTGTGGGCTCTGGGCTGCGTCATGTAAGTTTCTCACCATCAGATCCGAGGCTTTCCTCTGCACACTATATTTGGAAACTGCTCGGTATGAATAGGCAATGATTGCCGATTCAGCCTCTCTGTCTATGAATGAATGTCTACTTTATTTTCTTCTCGTGTATTCGGCTAACATGCTGTAGATTAGAACTTGAATATCATAATAGCAGCAGAACATGTTTGTCTCCAGTGATGCCCTATTCTAGCATCATTTACTAAACCTCAAGTACTTTGTCATCCTAAGAGCACAAAAGATGAGTTTTTGAAGAATGTGCTGGCTGCTCTTGTCAAAATAATAAAAGTGATTGAAGACTGAGCTCTAAAATAGCAGCATAAATGTGGTCTTGTGCAATATTTGAGGTCTTTTGAAGATTTAAGTTGTGTTTTATATTGTTATTTACTGTTAAATAAATGAATAACAACTTCTGTTTGTCAGACTAGCTATCATATTACTTAAGAGGACTTTTATGGTGCTTTTGACAGCCCCAGTCCTTCCTCAGTTAATTATATTAAAAAGAACAGTCAGACTATAATTAAAAATGGTTCAAAAATTGACGGAACTATTATTTTAAGAGCCAAACCCTTATTAATCTTAGATTCATCTTCCTTTTTTAGGTACACCATGCTTCTGGGAAAACCTCCGTTTGAGACCACTAACCTGAAGGAGACGTACCGCTGTATCCGAGAGGCCCGTTACACCCTCCCGGCCTCCCTCTCTCTCCCTGCCAAACAGCTCATTTCCGGCATGCTCGCACAGAACCCTGTGGACCGCCCGCACCTGGACGACATCATTCAGCACGAATTTTTCACCCAGGTAAGTTTATTTGTTACAGCGCAGGTTTCAGTATAGCCAACCAAGCAGCTGGACTTTTCGTCAATGTTTTTGTCATGATTTCACCCCAGGGATTCATGCCAGAAACTCTACCTGTCAGCTGCTGCCATTCTGCCCCAGACTTCCACATTTCCAGTCCAGCCAAGAGCTTCTTCAAAAAGGCAGCCGCGGCTCTTTTCGGCGGCAAGAAGGACAAAGCCAAGTACTATGAAAATATAAGTAAGTGCTCGCTTTATTTAACTATAGCATCATTCATTTCAGATGAACCCGTGAATAACTGTTTATCTTCCGACAGATCGCTTAGCCAAAGAAGAGGAAGACATATTCAAGCTCCGGCAAGACTTCAGAAAGACTGCCATCAGTCATCAGATTACTACACACTCATCCGAGGTGAGTATTGTTCCCTTTATAGCAAACTATAATAAGGAATTCATCACCAGCTTGGAGATATTAATGAAGGTTAAGTGTTGGGTCATTCATGACACGCATATGCTGCAATTTCTCCTCTTTAGGAAGGAGGAAATCCGTCAGCACCTACAAGAAAACCTGTTACCCTGGCAACTGCCGGAAAGCTGCAGACAAGAGATACCATTCACTTGATTGTTAGAGGCAGCTTGGGCAGCAGCAGCAGTGAATGTAAGCTTGTGTTATACGTGTGTGTGTGTGTGTTTCACCTGTTCGTTCTGACTCCAGCTCATTAGTATCTCAAGCTGATGCAATGTATCCCGCTGTCTCTCTGTAGGTCTTGAAGACACCACCACTGGCACTGTGGCAGAGGCTGTTATTAGTGTTCTGAGAGGCTGTCTTGAACACATGCCTAAAGGTGAATAAGACACATTACACTTCACTCACTTCTATATCGAATCCATTCTATAGAGCAGAAAATGTGCAACCTTTGCATTAAAAAGTACTCTTTTTTTTTTTTTCTCCACAGTGGACAACCTTCCCAGAGGAAATGGTTGTAATAGTTTGAAGTGGGTGACTAAGTGGGTTGACTACTCCAACAAATATGGCTTTGGCTATCAGTTGTCTGACAACACAGTGGGCGTCCTTTTCAACAACGGAATGCACATGAGTCTCCTCTCTGACAAGAAGTAGGTGTTTCAAGTTGACTGTTTGCTAACTCGGTTCCGCTTACATATGAACCCCAAACAATTGTTCATGTGTAATGCCAATTTGATTAATTTCTGAAGTAGCAAAAATGTTATGCAATACATATTCATGAAGAAGTTGCTTACTCATTTGCATAAACTAGGGATGCACCAAAATTCAAATTCTGGCCTTTAATTATTTTTACATTTTATATATGTTTTTAAATGATTTAATATTTAATGAGATGAATTAGACATCACAATATTATAATGTTCAGTATGAAAATGGATCAGTAAGATTTTTTTTTTTTTTAAAGAAATCGAACATTTAATCAGCAATGATGCATTGATCAAAATAACAGTAAAGATGCGGTTCTGCTGAGAAAAGAAAAAAATCTTGGTTTTCACAAAAAGTCTTCTTTAGCACCAAATCAGAATGATTTCTGAAGGGTCATGTGACACTGAAGACTGGATTAGTGATGCTGAAAATTCAGCTTTGCCAACACAGAAATAAGTTACTTTTTAAAATATATTGAAATAGAAAACAGTTATTTTAAATTGCAATAATATTTCACAATGTTATTATTTTACTGTATTTGTGATCAAATAAATGTAGCCTTGGTGAGCATAAGAGACTTCTTTAATAAAAAAACATAAAAAAAAATCTTACTGACTTGACTTCTGAACGCTAGTGCATATCCAATATGCCCAATATTATTCTTTATGATTTCCATCAGTGGTTTTCAGCCTAGATGATCTTCAGAAGGGAAGAAAATTACACCAATATCCTGGAAATGTCAGCTGAATGACAAATGGCATTACACATCAAAAGCAAGCATTAGTCATAGACCTCATATATATACATATATAGAGAGAGAGAGAGGGAGGAATAGAGAGAGCTGTAGAAACAAAAGTTGATAAATCTATTATTTTTGTTTTTAGGACTGTTCACCAGTATGCTGCGCTCGGACAGAGATCTGTTTTCTCTGTTATTGAGGCTCCCGAGTGTGCTGTGGCCCAGGTCACCATCCTCAAGTACTTTGCCCACTACATGGAGGAGAATTTGATGGATGTGAGTGCACTCTTAGTTTAACCCCTTATGTTTGTATTCAGCTCTGATACAGATCTAAAAGTAATAGACTTGATATTTTGGTCTAGACTTGTACTAGAAGCTGTTGTGTTAATACTGTCTATATTGTTTATCCTTATTTTTCATTCAGGGAGGGGATGTGATAAGTGAACCAGATACCCAGAAGACCAGAATATATCTTCTGCAGTGGTTGAAATCAGACAAAGCTTTATTGATGCTCTTCAATGATGGCACATTTCAGGTAATATTATAGTCATCATCTGTATTTATTACAAAGAAATGGAAAATTCTTTCATCATTCTGTCGACTTGCGTTCTTCACAAAAGGAGATGTTAGGTTAGGCAGGATGTTTATGTTGCTCTTTTCAATACAATAAAAGTTAATTATAACAAGGAACAAAAAGCACCATCAAAGTATGATAACTTTTAGCTTTTTTGTCATTTTGGAGCTTGGCACCACCTGATCACCATACACTTTCATTGTATAGAAAACATAAGAGTGAACATCCTGTCTAACATCACCAAAAAAAAAAAAATACATGAGAGTAAATAATAACAGAATTGTCATTTTTGGGTGAACTATTCGTTGAATGCGTTGGTCGAGCTTTATTCCCCATGTAAAAAGCTACTATCTAGTGCTCTCTACGCCCATCAGAACCCCTGGGTAGTTATCAGTCCAGTCTGTCTGTTCAGATAAAAAGCTGTGTACATTATAGCACTGTAGAAAGAAGAAGGTCACAAACCCTGCTGTAATAACATCCTTCAAGTGTTCAAGTGTGAGTGTTTCAAGTCAGTTCAAGAATAACAAAGTCTTTTTCTTCATCTCCCAACAGGTGAACTTCTACCACGACCACACCAAGCTCATCCTGTGCACACAGCAGGACGAATACCTGCTGACGTACATCAACGAGGAGCGAACTTCCACCACCTTCCAACTGAGCACGTTGCTCGGCACGGGCTGCACCGCGGACCTGCGGAGTCGTCTGGAATATGCCCTGAACATGCTGTTGCAGCGATGCAACTGAGACTGACAGATGAGGAGAACAGTTGGCCTCTGACTCAGCAAGAACGGATGATTTCTTTCAATGCAAGGGCGCAGAGGAGGAGTTGTTGAACTGAATGTCCAGTGGATGTGAAATGGATGGAGCTACGGAAAGCTCTTCAATTGCTAAGACAGACTCTGTAGATTTACAAATGCTGAAATTCAGCTGTAGTGAAGAGGAATGACGTGATAAAAAGATTATAGAGAGGAAATAAAATCTGGGCTGGGACCAGGGATTCCTTGACAAGTGACGGACTTCTTGTGTGTATGTGTGGTAAATCACACATGCATATAATAATCTGCAAAAATGATTGTTTGTTTCTTGATTTTCTTCCCTTCCTGTCCTTACCGAATATTTATTGTGTAAATAATTCCTTATTTATTTATTTAATGAATAAAACCCCAAAATTCTAAAATTGTGATTTTTTTTTTCTTTTAGACTAAGTACACTCTCTCTCTCTCTCTCTCTGTACATTATATATATATAATACAAACTGTTATGCACACATATGTCGATATATTGAGATTCACATGGGCTTTTACTCAAGGGGGTGGGATCAAGTTGAGTGACAAATGTCCACAGCCAATCCTTGAACAAGAATACTACACCCTATGCCATGGGTCTTCAACCGGGGGTCCGCGGGAGTATTGCAGGGGGTCCGTCAATTAATGTTTGATCACAAAAAAAAATTAAAACATGGGTAAAAACATCACAGAGTCAAATTTTAATAAAATATATTTGATTTTACAAATTACATTAACAGCTTTAATAAAACCCTTCCATCCACGTGCAGTCACGTGATCTCATGATACCGTTAACACAGACTATGAGCACTTTAATCTGAAAATACAACTGGCTAATAATTTATATACAATTTAGCTCACCAGAATGGATCGCTTTGTAATATCAGCTTACAGTTCAGGTAAATGTATAATCGTCCACCTGAGAGTAAAATTAAAATGTGAAGTTTTATTTAAACGTAAAGCTGAAGTTCATGTAAATGTAAAATTGTTCGCCTGACAGTAAAATTAAAATGTGAAGTTCTGTTTTAGCCGACTGTCAACTAGCGCGCGCGTTCTGCGCCTGCGTATAGAGGCGATAACTGTCTATTTAAGCAGATATATTTGTCTATATTCGTCATTCAAAAGGGGAAAGCAAAACCAAGACTGCAAGTATACAAACCATAAACAAAGCAGCGCTTGCTTACCGCTTTGAATATCAGTCATGCTGATCAAGTTATTATTTCACTCCGCTCATGTTATTATGAAAATATTCGTGGATTCGAGTGTTCAGGTAAGATGACGTGAAATTAGAACAAGCTTCTGTCTGTGCCGTCATGACTTCTTTGCTTGCTTTCATAACTTTTGCTTATATTCTCGTGAACTGACTCGTCTGCTATCTACACCGCCAATCAGAGTTCTCTCACTCACTGACGGCCCGACGCCGATTCAACATGTCGAAAAACACCCGACGAGGACCAGCTTCAGCCGACGGTGCGGAACACACTGAGAAAACTTAGTCGGCCGACGAACAAAAACTGCCGGAAGGGCCGACCGTTGGCTTGATGTGTTCCGGGCTTTAAGTTGAAGTTCAGAGAAACGTATAATTGTCTACCTGACAATAAAATTTAAGTGTATAAAACTGCAAATTTATTAAAATAATTGTGTTCAAGTCAACTCTGAACTTAATAAACTGTGATTTTAATTGCAACAGTTTGTTATGATGCATAAATCTCTTTAACAATGAAAATATAGCCTACAGACAATGTACAACAACATGGTTCTAATCTATATTGTCTCAACATAATATTACTATCGTAATATGATTGATTTCTATTAATATCAGAGGCTCTGTTTGACACATTTCGTGTCAGGGGTCCCTGCTCCGTGTCTCGCTCATCTAAGGGGTCCTTGCCCTGAAAAACGTTGAAGACCCCTGCCCTACGCTATTGTTTTTGTACTGGAATCAGCATCACGTTCACTTGGTCAGAAATCTAAGCCTGTGTTTTCAGACCACTGGGACATTTGAAGTAAGTTAGTTTTCTATAAAAATAACTGCAAAATGACAAAGAACACATGACTAAGTAACCATGCAGAGTCAAGCAAAACCAGGATGTTGTGGAATTTTATTTAAACGATACTAAAATTGTAAAATTGAAGCGATAGCTTAGTCTTTAGTAGCGAGTACCGACTCTATTCGGTCAAAGATGTAGATAAGGCTGAAATAATATAGATAAAATAGTATTATATTACGAATAGACCATATTCACATTTCCGTTTTTTTTTTCCGGAGCGGAAGTCAACATAGTTGGGTGAAAGTCTATGGCGGTGAATGAGAGAATTACAATAAATATTTTTGTGTGTTGACATTTTGTCAAATAGCAAAAGAAAAACTCAACAATGGTGTTTTCACAGTTTTCAAAAAGACGAAAAATATAGAGAGAGATTGATAACAGCAGTCAGAGGAGAGAAAGATGTCAACTTTGCTGCTGTATTAGAAACGCCCTCAGAGCAGCGTTGACTAGTTTATTGTAATTTGTTATTTGTTGAAAATGTAATATTTATCTAAGTATAGTGTTATAAATGTACATACATATATTTAAAAAAATGAAAATATAACTTTAGTAGATTTAAGGTTTTTAAGCCGATTTTAGAGCACCTGCACATGCGTCAAGACATAGTTGGAGATTAATATGTTAATAAAGTAGTAAATTATGTTTTTGCGCTAAAAAAAAACACAACAACAACAACAAAAAATGTGTTGTTTCATAAAACTGAGGTTAAACCACTCGTGTCACATGGATTACTTAAATGATGTCTTTACCTTTCTGGGACTTGAAAGTGGTAGTTGCGCAGGCTGTCAATGTAGGGGCAGACAGCTCTCAGATATCATCAAAAAAATCTTCATCTGTGTTTCGAAGATGAACGAAAGTCTTACAGATTTTGAACAACATGAGGGTGAGTAATTAATGACAGAATTTTCATTTTTGGGGTAAACTAACCCTTTAAAGGCTGACACTTGCTTACACTGGATGTGAGTGTCAAAAGTAAATAGAATCCATTCTAATCACTGATGCTCATTGGATACAATATACAGAGGCGCGTTCAGTTTCTGACATACTCCACGCACTTGAGTTTGTCAACAGGATAAATGTAAGAGTGAAACAATGTTCGCTTTGACGCATCCAGGTTAAACAGGTTGTTTAGCATCGAAAACAAGCGTATGGTTTATTTTAATGCCATCCCGGATGATGTCGGAGGATTATATGTTTGTTCAGAGCATTTTGTTTTGTAAATGAGGAACAGCATGGAGAGTTTGCAAAGAGACTTGTTGAAAGTATTGGATCGACAACAACTGCATCACAAACTGTAAATGATTTCATAATGCTTTGTCTGTAAATGATGGTTATATGTGAACCTCGAGGAACAAATTAAAATACTAATAAAAAACAAAAATCCATGCCATGACTCCTTTAAGTACCACCATTGGACAGTTTACATAGTGACAAAGAGGGCAAGGCACGTCGTCCAATAGCCAATGTAAAGTTACTTAAGCACATGATGAACAACTATGATGTTGATTATCTAGATAGTTATCAGATGAATAATAGAAAGGCGGAAAGATTACAGTTATTTTGAAAGTGAAACAAGTCAAATGAATGACACATGGCATTATACAACATATAAACTACTTCCATCTTACAATTAAAGGAAGCTTTTGAGGCAAACTCCCAGGAAGAGTAAGGATATTACCTAGCCACACCTCAAACGGAGAATCACGAATATTACTGACACATCTTATTATGTCAGTGAAGTATATTTAGCCACTTTAATCTTAAGATCTAAAACTCCACAATCAAGTTGTCTGAAAGACTTCACAAAAGCTCACTATGTTTTGATGCCAGTGTTAAAGTGAATTTCTTTTATCAGCTCATTTGACAGGTTATCTTGAAAGGAAATGAATTAGCTGTTAAAGCTAATTTTAAAACTAAACAGACAAAATATTAAAAATAGGCTGAAACTAATATATATTTGTTTTTGTCCTCGACATAACCCCAAGACATTTGTACAGACTTTAAAACAGTACAAGAATACTGAAATTTGTTGTTCACTATATTGCTCAATATTAGCACATTAACATTATCATCATTCTAAAACTCTTTCTCTTTCTTGTGAATTTCTAGCATCAGTACATCTATAATAATTTCATGGTTCTTCATCATGAATTCTGCCCTTTTAAGGGACTAGATTATGTTACTCCCTGACCTGTGCAAAAAATAAATCTGGCAGACATTTAACAACCCAAATCTCTGGCAAAGATGACTCACATTAAAATCCTCTGCCAATTCCTCTGCTAAGCAAGTGTCTCCATAGATGTGAATGCTGTGTTTGCATATGCATATGTACACCAGCATTCATTCTGGTGTGTGTTTATGCATTTGCGTATGTGTGCGACGAACCTTCTGAAGTCATGTCACACCGCTGTGCTGGTTACGCACGTGTTGCGCTGATGTGTGGGTTTCACAGATTCATTGCAGGCTTGAGAAGCTGATGAAAGAATGTTTCCAAGCTCTCTATCATTTCCCAAACTGATCCATCCCTCAGATTTCACATTTGACCCTGTAAGGGTGGAATACATCTTGAAAGGAAAGCAGAAGGGGAAATAAATCAATAATCAGAAATGCTCAGGCATTTGAACTTCAACCGAAAATGTTCACAAGCCCACTCTCTACCACACTGTGAGTTTGCTTAGGGAGAAATATAATGTGATTGGAAGTTAAAGAAAGAGTTAAAAGTGAATGGATGATACATTGGAGCAATCCGATGCAGGAAGATGAAACATTTTTAATTGAATTTGGACAAAGCATTGCAATCACTCGAGAAATCAGCTCCAAAAGCATACTTGACATTTCGATCAAAGGAAAATACTCTCGGATACTAGGAAAAGAGGTTCATACAGTGCTGTGAAACTCAAAAAGGGATATTTCACATTGGTTCCTTGCCTTCAGTCTTGGGAGAAGAATTCCTTTGGGCCCAAAATCACATGTATTCCATGTGGAACCAACCCAATTGGCAACATTGTCTTACTATGAATAACTTTCTTGTTTCTGAAAATGCCAAAGCTGCCCACATACGCACACACAGTGGCTTCCCATTTGTCTTACAAGTCCAATCTAGTCGCTGACGTCTGAAATCATATTTTGAAAATACTTATTTATAAAATGGACACATTTTTTAGACATCTTTTCTTTGTAATACATTGTCAAAGATGTTCAGTCTAAGGCATGCCAGAACAGTTTTTAAAATTGTAAATCATGATGTCATGTCTCACTTTAACCTTATAAACTGATGAATACGGTCTCGTTGTTAAAAGAGAGCTGAGCCTTGCAAAAAAGTTCTGCGGTGCTACTTTGATACACTGATGGAATCAGATGGTGATGGATTCATTCAAATACCATGTTACTAAATGATATATTTAAGCGTCTACCATGGTAGCCAACTGCTCTTTAAAGAAAACCATGGTACTACCATTATATACTGTTTTAAGTTTGGGGTTGGTAAGATTTTTTGGTAACACTTTACAATAAGGTTCATTAGTTAACATGAACTAAAAATGAACTGCACTTCTACAGCATTTACTCATCTTTATTAATGTTCATTTCAACATTCACTAATACATTATTAAAATCTTGTTAACATTAGTTAATGCACTGTGAACTAACATGAACAAACAATGAACAACTGTATTTTCATTAACTAGATTAGTAAATACAGTAACAAATGTATTGCTCATGGTTAGTTCCTGTTAATTACCAGAGCAATGTAATTAATACATTAACTAATGTTTAACCAGGGTTGAGGAGTAACGAAATACAAGTAACTTAGTTACGTATTTAAAATACAAAATTTGAGTAACTGTATTTCATTAGTTACATTTTAAATGGGTGGTAATCAGATTACAGTTACATCTGAAAAGTATTTTAGATTACCAAAGTGATTACTTTGAATTTTAATGTCATTTAAACAGCAAATGGTGATTCTCTGACTCTGACAGTCTGAAAAAGCGGAGTTAAGTTTCATGTTTTCGACTGTTTTCATGTTTTGTGATAGTTGTTTGTGAGTCATTTTATAATTCACTCGTCACTGCAACTTTCTCACAATTTGTTTTTTCCCCTCTCAATTGTGAGTTTGCATTTCACAATTCTGACTTCTTTTTCTCAGAATTGCGAGATTTAAACTCACAATTACAAGTTATAAAGTCAGAATTGGGAGAATTTTTTTCTTGAAATTGTGAATTTAGTATGCAAGTTAAATGTCATAATTCTGACTTTTTTCAATATGGTGAGTTTATATGTCATTTTTTTGACTTTTCTCAATATTGCGATTTTATAACTCACAATTGCAACTTTATATCACAAAATTCTGAGGGAAAAAGTCAGAATTGTGAGATAAAAACTTGCAATTGCCTTTTTTGTGTTTGTTCCACACTTATTAGTATTCCAAAGTATTCTAAAGTATTTAGATTAAGTTACTAAACTTGAGTAATGTAACGAAATACATTACAAATTACTTTTTAAAGCATGTATTTTGTAATCTGTAGTGAAATACATTTTTAAAAATAACCTACCCAGCCCTGTGTTTAACTAATGAACCTTATTATAAAGTGTTACCGTTTTTTTTGAAAAAGCTTTTAAAGTCTCTTATGCTCACCAAAGCGGCATTTATTTGATAATGCAGTAAAATATTACAATTTAAAACAGCTGGTTTATATTTTAATATATTTTAAAATGTAAATTATTCCTGTGAGGGCAAAGCTGAATTTTTCAATTTAATGCATGCTTTCTGAATAAAAGCATTAATTGCTATAAAAAAATGTACAGTTCCCAAACATTTGAACAGTAAATGTACAAAATAATAGGGTTATTGCAAAGATATAATGTCCAAAAAACATAATGATATAATGATGGTAATACCAGGGTACATTAATGCATATCATTAAAATACTAAGTGATTACCATATAATTTGGTAATAAAAATACAGTGGTACTACTATGCTACAGTACATGTACAAATAAACATAGTATTACCATGGTATCATGTAAAAACACACACACACATTTTTGCTAGTGGAACCAGCACCAAACCAACTTAATATTATCATTCTTTTTCTTTTATTCTAGGTTCCTCGGCCTTAAAAATACCTGAGGTTTCTAAATCCCCTGGGCATTTTGACTTTCTGAACCATTTGAGTTCAGAGAAATACCATTTCAAATGTTATCAGTGAACAGAGTTTAATGTGTGTCTGTTTTTGTCAGGGCTTTGGGTAAGAGCGATCCCCCTTAGGCCACCAGTGGTCTGAACACATCTCAGAGGATTGCCATTTAATTACCAGAGAAGGTTCTGCAGTTGCTCACAGGAGAAAAGCTGCCACAAAATAACATCGCATACCACAAAAATATAGGACGGAATCATGTGGCATATGGGAGTCTGTGATAGTAGAGCAAAATATTTTGGATTCTGAAACTTGTTGTTTTGAGAGTTATAAAAGGTTACTAAGGATCTTAGTTCTGAGCTCTACTTTTGCTCTTGTTGTTAAACTGTTAGCTTACAGAGGAAAATTCCCAACGACACATGCCAGCTTAGATAATTTCTCACTGAAATACTGGAACATTTGTGCAGCAGCTCACTTCTTAGCTTTGGATACACCCAAGACAAACATGCTACTTGTACTGTTTCTGTCAACAGTAGCAGAACTGACAATATTAAAGTGTGTTTATTTTTCTGTGAAATCCTGGATATGCATCCTAGTGGATATCCCTTGTTTGTCAGTCAGAGGGAAGAACAATACAATGGGTGTGTGTGTGTATGTGTGGCATTCAGCTGGTAAATTTAGTTTCATCATAATTTTGTATTGCATTTCTTATCGATGTGCACGAAGCAAATTTTTTTCAGATCTCCCAGTTTTACTGACCTTTTGCTTTTGTTTCTCATTAGGTTTCACATTTTGTCCTGTGGGGAAGTTTCTCATTACTGAAAGGTAGGTTGAGGGCGCATGGACATGCTCAAATTTTACTAGTAGAAGTAGAAGGAAAAGATCTGCTGGCGATCTTCAGGGCTGATGCTCTATAATTGAGCACAGATGATGCTCAGCCCACTCACTGATTTGTGTACAACACGGTGCCTCTGGCAGGTTCGTGAAGCTTTTGAAGATGTGACCTTTTGTTGCCCATGAACAACCTCAAATCTGGCCAATATTAATAGAAAACTGGACTTAAAAAATAAATGCTTATTATGCATCATTGATTACAGCACATCGCTCTTACCTTGACGCAAGGGGGTGGGTGTGTGTGATTCATACAGAGCTCTTGCTGTGGGCAGAAATTGATCTTGTCTGCTTGAGCTTTTAACGGAGGCAGACAGAATCCTGGATCTTCCTCATTAAGGTCTGGGAAGGATGTTTCAGGAACAGACATGTTGAAGCCCCCCTCAAATGACACACAACCCAAACAGCAGCTGAAACATCGCAAAAACCCCGGGAGCCGTTGTGCCGTGTCAGTGTGTCACATCTGGTTTGCGAGCTCAGACTCTGTGGCCAGAGGCTTTATCTTTCAATAAACTGATGTTCTCACAGCCGTGCTTATGAAATACTCTTTGGCTGGCACTCTGGTGTGCCAGCCCAGGTGCTTGGAAACTGTAAAAAACAAAACACACAGCACCGGGAGCGGGATCAGCAACTTTATGTACTTCATAAACCTTATGTAAATAGTGAGATGCGTTGTGTAAGCACGTTTATGAAATATTTATCTTGCCTGTGTTTGGAGGGCTCAAGCAATGTTACACTCTTAGCATATATGGTTTGGTTTGGCTCGGCTGACAAAAGAAACATGACAATTCTAGTTCAGGAAGCCAAGGGAAGTAACTCACTACAATGAAGAGCTGCAGTTCCTCTCACTAAATGGCATTTAGAGTGACCAAACCCTTCAATTGTGTCTGTGTATGAGAATGCCATAACCTTGTTGACCATAGTTTTCACCAAAATAACGTTGATGCTTCTGTAAAACTGTGGTAACTGCTTTGTGTTTGTCAAATCATATGGCTTGTTGTGGAGTGGTGTGCGCATAGCCCTCTTAGCAATGGCCTAGCAACTACATAGCAACATGTTAAAAAAGCACTCAAAAAACTTTTGCAGTCGCATAGCAATGACTTAGCAACCACATCGCGACATGCAAAAAAAATTACAATTTTTGAAACCACATAGCAATGTGCGAACAACCACTTTGAAGACCTTATAATCCATGTAGAAATGCACTAAAAACCACACTGAACTACACAGCAACGTTAAAAAACACCCAGAAAACCTTTGTAACTGCATAGCAACGCCCTAGCAACCACTTCGCAACATTTCAAAAACCACCCTGAACTCCAGAGCAACATGCTAAAAAACACTCAGAAAAACTTTGTAACTGCATAGCAACACCCCAGCAACTACATAGCAACATGTTAAAAAAGCACTCAAAAAACTTTTGCAGTCGCATAGCAATGCCTTAGCAACCACATAGCGACATGCAAAAAAAATTAATTTTTTTTAAACCAAATAGCAATGTGCTAACAACCACTTTGAAGACCTTATAATCCATGTAGAAATGCACTAAAAACCACACTGAACTACACAGCAACGTTAAAAAACACCCAGAAAACCTTTGTAACTGCATAGCAACGCCCTAGCAACCACTTCGCAACATGTCAAAAACCACCCTGAACTCCAGAGCAACATGCTAAAAAACACTAAGCAAAACTTTGTAACTGCATAGCAACACCCCAGCAACCACATAGCAACATGTAAAAAAAATTACTAACAACCACTTTGATGATCTTATAAATCACATAGAAATGCATTAAAAACCACAATGTTTTTTTTAGTAATGGTATAAGCCGTTATTGAATGAAATGACAGCAAAATTAAATAAATAAACGAATAAATGAGCACATTGATGCCAGTGTAGCAATGTGCCAGTCATGTGTGAGAGTCGCTGCCAGCAATAATCCTCTCAGGAACACATTTCCTTTTATGTGTGATTCTAATTAAGCCATGATTGACTATGTAAATTTCTCCATAATCACACCTCATTTTCATTCTGCTTAAGCACGTTTTTTTCCTCGTTTCCATGAGCTCAGAAGCAGAAATCCGATGTGTCTCCCACGGCAGACCGTGAGTCAGTGAGTCCCAGCGTGAAGCACAGCAGTGCAGGGCGGCAGGATCTCTTGAGTGCTGGAGAGCTGTGGATTGTTATGGTTTGCAGTGGGTGTATAAGGGTCATGCAGAAGTGTGGCAGGGGCAGGAAACAGGTGTCAGAAATGACGCAGAGAGTGAGTGAGAGTACTTCAGACGAGCACATGTTCACTCACACACACACAAATGGCAATCAACGCTCCTGTCTTCAAGCTGTCTAATATTTTCAAATAAGGTAAAAACTAACATTTGTCAATCTCTGGTGAATGTGATTTCACCAAGTACAACATGTTCTTCCTTGTTGATCCTGGAACAACATTCCAACCAACCAATCAGATTTGAGGGACGAGCTTACAGTTTATAACAAGTTTAGGTTTACATCCGGGGTCAATTCCCTTTGATTTTAGGGATAAGCTATGGGTAGGGTCAGGTTTAGCGGTAAGGATACGGTTAGAACTAAGCTTTTGGACTGGAATGTTGTTCCAGGATCAACAAAATATGTTGATCATGGTGGTAACCGTCAATCCCCCTCCCCCTACACACACGTAAACATTCTGTTTTTTTTTTTTTTTACACAGCTTGTTCACCAGGATTATATTACTTGCTAGCGTCAATATTGCTCATATGTAGGGTTACCGATCTGAATAATCTTCTAAGTATCAAACTTTCAAACTTGTCCTAAACCGTTTGTACTGTGGCCATAAATAATACCTCAAATCATACAAACTTTTTAAGCCATCAAATTTATGACTTTTAAATGATTAAATATGGGAAAAAAATCCCATAGGCTTACACTGAAGGAGAAGAGTCATGAGTAGATAACATTTTATAGAGATTTGAGGATGGGTAATCAACCACATAGCAACAAACAAAAACAACCTTAGCAATGACCCAGAAGTCCCTATAGCAACTGTAAAGCAGTGTGCTTAAAACAGCACAGAAAACTTTGCAAACAGTTAGCAACAACATTGTGGCTGCAATTATTGCATGGCAATGCACTCATTTAAATGAAAATCATTTAAGCTAATGTAAAAATGTAGTTAACAGATCTGTCATTTTGTTGGCAAGCCGATTATTTGCTATTGGCTCAGGAATTTCAAATGTAGCATATATAGCAGTTTTGGATTTATGAGTAAAATACAATCTGTGTTTAACATTACTTACATCTACAACACAAATAACATACGGTCATATCTTAAACCTATATGTTAGACTTAAAGATACTTTGTGTTTTAGTTTTTTGCTGATAACCTCTATCTTTAAAGGGGACCTATATGCCCCTTTTACACGATGTAATATAAGTCTCTGGTGTCCCCAGAGTAATATAAGTCTCAGATCATTTATTATAGCTTGTCAAATTTTTTTGTCCCTTTAAATGCAAATGAGCTGCTGGTCCAGGCCTAATTTTCCCCAACAGACGGTGGAGCTTAAACAGCTCATGCTAGTTGCTCAACAACAACAAAGCTGGAGAATCTCACGCAGCCAAAATGATGATTGTCAGTAACAGTGTTCATCCTTACATTGTTCAAACCGGAGTCAGACTCTGATGGAGAGACTCAGGAAGAAGTTACAACTTTTAAAATGCGACTGGATGTTTCTGAATGTTTAGTGGATAAATTCATGAAGTTGCTGTGGAGTTGATTCAGTAAATCGACTAGCATGTTCCGTCATGTTAATCTTTTGAGCAAATCCAGCGTTAATGTGTGGAGCGTAAAGTGATGACATGGCAACAACACTCTACAACAACTCTTTACTTCTCTAAAGTAGCCCAAAATGGCTTTTGCTGTGTGTTCTTGGGGGCAGGGTGTATGTAAATGTTGGAGTTTGTGATGTCATCAACCTGGGAAAAAGCTCATTGTAGTCTCTACCAGCCATTAGTTGTAGTCCTTGGAAATTGATTTCTGTAAAAAATAAAATATATAAAAAATAATATCTCCCTTTACATTGAATTTTGAGAGTCGTAACTTTGCAGATGTTGTTTATGCTGAAACAGCAACATTACACACTAACTAAAGTTAAAAAAGTGAAATTATTTTTTTACATTTTTCATCATTTAGCAGACGCTTTTATTCAAAGCGACTTACAAGGGGAGCACTTAGGGGTTAGGTGCCTTGCTCAAGGGCACTTTAGTCATGGTATCGAAGGTGGAGAGAGTGCTGTTTGTTCACAATCCCTACTTTCAATTCCTGCCGGCATGGGAATCAAACCGGCAACCTTCAGATTACAAGCCCGACTCCCTCACCACTAGGCCACGACTTCCCTATCAATTATAATCAAGGTCCCCTTTAAAAGCTGATATTTTTATGATAATGACACAGATAATTTCAATGACAATGACACTGAAAAACGATATCATTGGAATCACTTTCAGTAACTTTTTTTCCAGCTGATAAACAATAAAAACATTGAGGGCCAATCAGAATCCACCTGACATTAACGAGCTCAAGCATTTAAAGAGGCAGATGACATGACTGCTTTTAAAAATCAAAATGTTGTCATCCATTGATGTGGACGCTAATATAGTTATCGTTCTTGGCCTTGATTCTTTTTATATAACTTTATATCTTGCAGTTGAAACTTGTGTCTCGTAATTGCAACTTTATATCCCCCAATGTTATCTTTTTTCTTATTATTTTATCTACCCTGAGGCGGAAGCAGGCATCCATAGTGCCTACGTGGGCTTCATTAATTGAGAACACGTCGTGGTTATTCTGTGTCACTGAATACATGCGATAACCCACAGCAGCAAACGATTCAATTAAACACACAAGAATATTCTAGCAGCAATTTGTGGATGAAAGGACTTTCTTGTTATTCTCTGTTGATCCAGGTATATGCTGCCCCACTCACTCATTATCAGTCGACTTCCGATTTTTCTGTTTGTGTGGGATGGCTAGGATATTTTCCTTCTGTGCGTCTAACAGGAAGAGAGTCGACTGGGGGTGGTGCTTTCTCCCTCTCTCTCTTCTAGTGACTCATCAGAACAACCAGCATCCACTCAAAGCACACTGTGCTGTTCAGCTTTCCTGCGCCACAATAGGACTCACGATCACTCTCGCTATCATTCTGGCCTTTATCCCTCCCTGTCTTTCACAAAGACGTACGCACTTTCTAACCGTTCTTTTTATGAGACCGATAAAAGAAAACAGGCTCCTCGTGTCAGAACATAATTCTTATACACATTATTCCACAACTATGCAAAGCCGGCTGCTTTTGAAGTTACCAACATGACGTAACCCCTCTGAGTTCATATAAATTTAAAGATTAAATGTTGCAGTTTTTCAAAGAGTTCTGGATAATTGCGTTGCTAAGGAGAGCATGGGGAGTATGTGTTTGTGCGTACTTGTTCAACAAGAACAAACATGTTCAATTTATTGGTCTGCCATTGTGTGTCTGTATAATGTCAGAACCAGAAGTCCTGCTGGACTTGGCATTGTTTGGACTAGGTCTCAGGTAGAGCTGCTGGCCCAGTTGCTAGACAAAAGCAGAGAAGCATTTTCATCACACTGAAGCCTGTTTCTTTACTTGTATCTTACTCAAAATCCGAGAGAGACTGTTAATTATTCAGGCATGACTAAAAACGTTCTGGCACAAACTTTATGGAGCTAGAATATATAGACGTTTGTCATTTAACATTGTTAAGTTGTTCATGTTTGTGGCATATTGTTTTTAATTTTGTACATTTGAATTTCAGATTTCACCAAATTGTATATTTACGGGTTCAAGCGCATAGTGCTGAAACCCTATTGTAATAGTTAGCAGTTCCAAGGAACAGCATTGTCCCCTAAAAGTTATCGGGCAGACCAAACCATAAGTCTTAGGGTTCACACTTGTAGTTCGGTTCGTTTGGTCTGGACCAAAAAACAAAAACAAAACATATAGTCCTGGTCCGCTTAGCGTTCACACTGGCATTTTTAACAGCGAACCTTAAGTTACCGAAACAAAGGCATAGGGATACGGTCACAACCTGATTGGTCGGCTTTTATGATGTATATTTCGCGACGGAGCTTGCTTACCGAACATTCAAAACAATGCTGTGTTCTGGATTAAATGCGATCATTTTATGTGTGTATATATGCTTTATTTTTACCAGCTAAGAGCTCATAAAATGTTCAAAACATTCTTAAATCAAAAAAGACGGCACGGACCACTCGTCGGACCAAATATTGATGAGGCACTTTACCTCCTCATTGCTCCACGTTTGCCCTCGACTCATTTTGTATACACCGATCTTTCCGCCTCGTCAAATCTTGTAGCATCACATCTTGTGACATCACATCCTGTTTTTGGTTCGTTCACATGTCTTTGGTCCGTGTTGCGTTCATATATCAATCGAACTCCACCAGAGTTCGTTTGGAAGCAGACCGAGACCCATCTTTTTAGCGGTCTCGGTCCGCTTGTTTGGTGTGCACCAGGGTTCGGATGGCAGCGTTCACATATGTTCAAACGAACCGCACCAGGGTTGTTAACTGAGAAATCGCACCAGGGTTTGTTTTAATCGAACCAAACATGACAAGTGTGAACGCACCCTTAGAGGTACTCACCCCGCCTACAACGTCAGCAAGGCTCGTCCCAGTCTGCCTGATGGTGGCACTACAGCGATCAAAAGTACGTAATGGCTCATAACTCCTAAACAGTTCGTTGCAAGCTCAAGTGTGTTAAATCGTTGGAATCCTTGGCTCAAGATGTATGTCTCGCATTGGACCATCACCCTAGCGAAATTTTCAGGTATTTTGAATTTTTCAAAAAAGTCGAAATTTCAGATCACATACGCGACGGAAAGCCAAAATGTTCGAATGTTCGATGTATCTCTCCTGAACAGAATGAGATCATTTCACCAAACTCAGTACATCTATGTATGGGCTCGGTCTATGGTCTCGTGGAAAGGGACGTGGCAACTGGCCACTTGGTGGTGCTATAAAATGAAAAATAAATGAAACATGAAAACTGGGATGCGGCGTATTTGTTCAAGGTGCCACGATTGTCTACATACATATCTCGAAAAACACGGCCACCATTGGCCAATTAAGTTCGAGTGGCTGTCAGACAAGGTTAATGGCTGCGGATCGGAAAGAAACTTGATTGGCCAGTTTGACTCATGTCCCTAGAGGCCTGTGAGAAATTTGAAAGAAAACGCCCAATGCCTTTGCATTTTTCTTGTGCGTAAAGGATTGTGTATATCACACCATTTTTTGTAAATGTTCCTCATTCTGAGCAACTTTGCCTTTAGAACCACCACTGTCAATCAAATTGTTGACTAAATATTGAAGATTATTTCAAAAACCTACTTTTGCGAACTAGTCCTAGGTTTTTGGTTCAACCTCGATAATATATTTCCTTTTTTGGCTGTAAATGGTCTTTTCTATCTATGATCTGGATGGTTACAGGCTTGCTAAATAAAGCAATACCTTTTTACGCATGTGCTCAAAGGCTTGAAGGCGATTGAACCCTGTTAGTTTTTTTATAGCTAATTTTTGTTTGTATTTTTAAATAGCTTATTTTTTTGTTCTGAGTTTTTTAGAGGGGAAATTAGTGCAGTCAAATCGATTCATCTCGATTAATCATAACTAACATAAAAGTTTATAAGTTTTTTGTGTGTGTGTGTGTGAATACAGTGTATATGTGTATATATTAAATATTATTATTATATATTATGTATACTATATATATATACACACACACACACACTAACACCCATTGAAATTTTACAAATATTATAGCAAAATGACAGCTTCAGGTGTTGAAGATGGATTCAAAATTCTAAAGTCAAACAGGAAAGCGAGATGAGGAGGAGGAATGAGAGAAGAGAGGATTTATGTGTAGGTCTCAGGATCAGGCGGAGACTGAATGAGCAGAATACTAATGTGATCGCGTGAGAAAAACAGATCTCTTTGAGCATTTTTTTACACAGCTGTGATTTGTTTGGGGTTCGTCATCCACACTAATACTGATTCAGTGTTCTTCTCCTGCAGTCATCCACTACATCACAATGACGGCAGGCTCCACGGCAACCAGTAATTTTAAGCGACTGAGAAAGTCACAGAGGGAACATAGAGATATAATTAGAATAAATTTTCATGCACTTCTGTCTTACTCTAGAGACAGAAAATAAGTTGTATTGATGTAACGCTCACAGGTGTTATGACATTAAGATTCTCGCTCTAATCAAGACATGAAAGGAAGTAAACTGTCACACAGGAAGTTGAGAGAATGAGGACTGGACTGTTTGTTCCTTAGAGACTGTTACTGAAATCTCACCACTCCATTTGTTGGTCTGCCACACTGACAAATAAAAGGAGGATGATGTTGATTTGAATTTCCTCTTGGAAGTATAAGTGCAGTGCTTGTCAGGCAGCAAAAGAATAGCATTAAAGTTGAATAAAAGTTTATCTTTTAAGCTGTGCTTCTGCGTAGATGATTTTGCATCAGAGCGTTGTCTTGACGCTCATGCAGCGTAAAAGCAGCTATAAATGGCTGAATATACGCAAGATGAGCCCAATCACAGCTCAGTATGCAAATTGATGTAAATTATGATGCTTTCACACTGACCTCAGTCCATTTGTCATCAGAGTTCAGGTTTGGTTGGTGTTTTACACATCACACCATGTCAGGTCGGATTGAAATGTTGGTCTGGGCTACGAGTCACTGTTCGAAAGCATCTGAAAGTGATCTGCTATTAGTGGCATATCATTTGCATGCTTTTACAGTATAATGCGTTTCTCATTGCTGCTTGTCGTCGAAATTCCAAAAACAAAGATCGCATGGCACTTTCAATACATTTCTTTGACTTGGCTACAGACAAGCTTAGAATAATGCACATCATCAACAGACAAGCCCTTCTCTGTTTGTGTGTAAAGTTTATGTGGCAAATCTAAAGTGACAAAAGCATAAATAAAACAGTCTGGAATCTTCTCGTCCTGAGATGTTACCGAGTGACATCACCACAATGATGGTGATGCGGTTCAAACCCAAAAGTAGCCTATAGTTAGAAAAGCTGAACAGGGGCAGGCGAGAGAGGAGAAATTATTGAAATGTCACCTATATAAATCTGGGGGCCAAAAGTTGAAAACACTTCATTTCCCAAAAGGAATTTCTTGTATTAAAACTCTTTGAATTAAGAGTGAATTCCAAATGGCATTTTTGCATCCTTGAAGGGAACTTCAGGAAGGGGATGGCTTTTTTTAGGGGCGTTCCAAAGGAAAGTTAACGACTAAATCCTTTCACCAAGATCCATTAGCAAAGGGTACATGTGATGGTCAAGAGAGCAATTGTATTGTTTGTGGTCATGTGACCCAGAGTCTTTGCCATTCATTTTAAAGCACTTCAGACTGGAATTTGCCCTGAATTCCTCTTCCTTTCTTTCTGATTCATATTCCAAGTGAACTTACAATGTGGTCAATATAATTGCAGTTCCCAATGCATGAATTGAACGAAGCTAGAAAATGAACCCTTTTCAAAGCATCTCTTTTATGTTCCAGGGAAGACAAGAAACAGTCTTGGAACGACATGAGAGGAAGCAAATGATTTTTAATTTTTTGTGTGAACTGTTCTTATAATAGTAACATCAATTTTGTTGGTCAAAATACGAACCAAATGTACTTTCATGAAGAACAAGAACAGGATTACTGCTAATGATACTTCAGACACAGACATGCACTATAAAGTGTCAGTAAGTGTTACTCCAAATTGAACACATTTTTCCTGCACTCATAGCAGTTATGTTCTTTGTCTTAGTCCTCATTAAATTAATAATCAAACTTGAAAGGAAAGGGTGCAGGGCAAGTCTGTGCAGTCCTTTCCAATCGTCTCTCCCTTCCTTCCACCCTTACATAAGAACATAATGTCTGTAACCTGGCTGTGGTCTGTTATATAAGAGACAAGAGGAATCAAGTTAAATATGGAGAGGTTTGTTTGCGCGTCTGTCAGTTTGAGACATTAGAGGCCTGCTCTTCAATTTCTTGAAGTATGTTCCATATTAATGACTCCTTTGAACAGCACAGATTCCCAAGCTTTAATTATTTCCATGAAGTCCATTATGTGGATAAGCAGTAAAGCTATTGGGAAATATTTACATATCGAGGACCAGATGATTTAAGAAGTGTTTATCTGGGACAAGAATAATGAAATACAACATGGGAAGTATTTTATCTTGCTATCTGACTGATTAATGCTCATGGTCAAAATATTATTTTTATAATTAATAGTTAAATTAATGGTTGGTAGAAGCTTACCTAATCCTGTCTATAACAGAAATATTTAAAAGCCGCTACTTCACTTCTGAGATAGTACAACCACAATCACACCTTTATTATATAAAGCCTATAATAGCTCAATTTTTCTCAATAAAAAATATTCATATTTCACATTTAGAGGTTTTATCCTTTGCTCTTACAACAGTGTTTTGCAGTTTTTTTTTAAATATATTGTTGTTTTTAATTTCTAAATCATACAGTTGTAACTTTCATTACTTGTAGTTTGGAGTGTGACAAGTCACTCAAATAAAGTCTGAAAGCCTGTGTTTCAAGGTGTAGATGAACATGTGGTACTTGTAAAATGCACTATATGTGGAAAAATATTATATTAAAGGGTTAGTTTACCCAAAAATGAAAACTATGTCATTAATTACTCATGTTGTTCTACACCTGTAAGACCTTCGTTCATCTTCGGAACACAAATTAAGATATTTTTGATGAAATCAGATGGCTCAGTGAAGTCTCTATTGCCAGCAAAGTATTTAACACTTTCAGATGCCCAGAAAGCTACTAACAGCGCTTCAACCTTAATATTATAAAGCGACGAGAATATTTTTTGTGCGCCAGAAAACAAAACAAAATAATGCCTTTTCAACAACATCTAGTGATGGCTGATTTCAAAACACTGCTTCGAAGCTTTATGAATCTTTTGTTTCGAATCAGAGGTTCAGGGCGTGTATCAAACTGCCAAAGTCACGTGAACTATTGAAATTTCGAATTACTTATGACTTAACGAAGCCTCGTTTACTGAAATCATGTGACTTTGGCACGCCGAACCACTGATTCAAAACAAAAGATTCGTGAAGCTTCGAAGCAGTGTTTTGAAATTGGCCATCACTTGATGTTGTTGAAAAGTTGTTATTTTGTGTTTTTGGTGCACAAAAAATATTCTTGTCGCTTTATAATATTAAGGTTGAACCACTGTACTCACATGAACTGTTTTGAGCAATCAACAATGGAAAAATTGTTTGACTTAAATGTATGGAAGCCCGTTTCCCTAAAGTTTAAAATGGGAAATAAACAGAGATATAAAGTCAGATTGTGAGATAAAGTTACAATTATGAGAAACAAAATTACAAT
Organism: Zacco platypus; assembly: GCA_038088235.1. NCBI lineage: Eukaryota > Metazoa > Chordata > Actinopteri > Cypriniformes > Xenocyprididae > Zacco > Zacco platypus. The sequence continues at coordinate 8,776,594 of CM076073.1, forward strand.
CGTAAAATTAAATGCGCGCACACATGCAATTATACGTATTTATGTACATTACTTCTTGGATAACAACCTTATGTGAGCCATTTGCACTCTCTGCTTCTTTAATTATAGCATTTCAGATTGGACCTTTTATACAGATCCATTAATCACTGGGCAGCAATGAAAATTATTCTTTTATGTTGTGTTATTCCAAAGAATGCTTCACTTGAATACAAATGTGATGTTCTCACAAGAAGGAGAAAAAATCTAAGCCCAGAGATACAAGAGAGAGACTATCTGTATCCTTAATGTTCCTCAGAACCAACCAGCTGATGCTGTGTCTCAAGTACTGACCATTAACAAGTCCAGGGAACAAAATGTTCTGAGGTTAGTAATCAGTGTCCAAGCAGCATAGTGCTTGATGTATCAGTTTCTGGATGACATTATTGTGTTGGTAGAACCATGATAACATGCTTTGTTTTTTAATTGACCTTGCATTTTTCAGAGAGTGAACTGATGCGGATCAACTAATGCTGGTGATTTGCTTGTTGGTAATTACTTCAGTTACAAGCGTTTATACAAACAAAGCCTTGCTGAAATCTTACATAAGAGTCTTATGTTTCTTTTCGCCTTGTTGACAGATGACGGACAGATTTTTTTCAACAATGACATTGTCTTCCTCCCATATGCATTACTGCAGCTGGTTCCTGTTTTGCTTTACTGCTATTTAAACAGCTTTAAGTTCAAGTTCACATTCGCTTTAGTATTATTCATCACTTAGGCTATTTGTGTACTGGAGAGAAGCAAAAATCTATATGCAATTTAATGCAATTTATAACAATTTTAAACAATTTTTTAGGCATTGTCGCCATGATATTTTGTACCACCATGATATATTTCATTTGTACCACAATACTATGGTATTCTTTGAATTACCTTTGAGTATTGCGAGTAAATTCTGGCATATGAATTTGGTAATCATTCAATATCATGGTATATATCAAAGTACAATGGTGTTAGCATCTGACAGCATCATTGTACCAAAGCACCACAACATAACTTCTTTGTGAAATTTACCTCAAATATAACTTGCTTGGTTGGTGTTTTTTAACACAGTGTGCAGCCAAAACAGACAGAGGGAGAAAAAGTTTAGCTCAGTGCCACTGAGTCAGAGCTGAATTGCACATTGATCTTTGTGTGTTAGAGAGAAGTGCCAGTGTGAGAAGGAGGTGCCAGTGAAGAACATGTGTGAACTACACATCGTCATGCATGGTTCAGCGCTCTAACTTGAAGGTTAATGTAGTGGAAAGAGAGTTTTATTATTTTCATCTTTAGAAAACTCTAGAAATCTTTGCAAGAATGGAGAGTTATGCTTTGTATCTTGAACCGTAACTAAAGTCACCATGAAATTAAGATTGACAATTGTTTTTTTTAATATTGTATTTATTATAAATGATTTATCCGTCCACATCATCATTAATTTTTTTTAAAATTATTGTGCCCTTGTAACGTTTAATCTGTAACTTCCTGTCCTACTTACAGCGCCATCTCTTCTCTTCTCTGATGATGTGTTTACTGGCGTGAGGGCGGGACAACCTGTCAGACACAACCTGTCAATTGATTGATCCAATCAATTTCCAATCATCAAAATCGAAAGGAAACTTTTTGAATTGGACTTTTAGAATCTGGATACATTTTATTTTATGTTCTGGGAAATATATACATATCTTATGCAGCTTCTGAAGGGCAGTACTAAATGAAAAAAATTAAGATCTTTAAAAAAATAAGAAAAATTTACGCCCCTGGCTCTTAATGCATTGTGTTGTCACCTTCAGCATCGGTGTTTCCAGCTTTTGTAATAGTTGTGTCCCTCAGCTGTCCTTAATGTGAAAAGATGGATCTCAAAATCATACAGTCGCTGCTGGAAAGGGTTTAAATATGCTTTTGAAGATGCTATAAAACTAAAGAATGTTGTCACGGATGGTTGCAGCAAGGAGAGATTAATCTATTTGCAGCAGTCACATTTATTCACAATTCAAAAAAACAAACAAACAAATAAAAAAACATGGGAGCTCAGATTAATAGGAAACGCAGCAGTAAGCAAACCAGCTATATACACTTGTGAGAATAGACCAAAAGCAACTGAAAATGAGGGCTATTTATACACAGGTTAAGAAAAGGGAGAAAACAAGGAACAGGTGGAATTAATCAATTAACAAAATGAGTAACCATAGTAACGAATAAAAACATACACGACACTGTTTTCAACTGAAACACGGAAACTTTTTATGCGTTTTGACCGTTCATTTACACACACACACACACACAGACACAGGTTTGTTTTGTTATCTTAATGACGACATTCCATAGGCGTAATGGTTTTTATACCATACAAACTACATTCTTTCCCCCAACACTACCCCTACTCCTAAACCTACTCATCACAGAAAACATTCTGCATTTTTACATTTTTAATAAAACATTGTTTAGTATGTTTTTAAAGCTATTTTAAATATGAGGACTCATGAAATATGTTCATATTTCATGTTTACGTCATAATACCAATTTAATACCAATGTCATTATACAAATTTGTGTCCTCATAAATCATGGAAACAAACACACACACACACACACACACACACACAAATGAAAACCTGAAAATGAAAATGTTTTGAAAACGGGTTTCAAACTCCTTGCTTTTTAAAAAATCTCCAACTACTAACTTGGCATGCATAATAGGCCTTATGTCGAATGTCATGAATGAACAGGAAAACAGGTCTCGTCGTGAGAGAAAGTGTTAATGAAAGCACAAACTGAAGTTTGGCGATATCTATGGACATTTAAAGTAATCAGCTAACCCAGCTAGTTCTTTTTATTGTTGGCATTTTATTTGATTTTAAAATATTAGTGAGAAGAAGACAAATAAAAAACATTTAGGTATCAATCAGCGATGGACATTGATTATGCTCATCTTTGGTAGCTCCTTCAAAGGCATCTTGAGTAAAACAGCTCTATATTTAACAAAGTACATAAACAAAGACCTGAACTGGGAGAGATGCAACCTGTTCTACATAATATGGATATTTGTTGCACATAACCGCTTCAGCCTTTTCAGCCATTTTCACGGATCCATGTGAACTGGGATAATGTAAACATTCCTAATGTAAATACTATAAATGTGTGATCTATAAAATTTATAAACACAATAATCTGTGCGTATTTTGCTGGGATAAACCTGTGATAAACACTGACTATGACTTTCTGTGATCTGGTGTCATTGTTTTTTCCCACCAAAGGCCTCTAACCCAGATAACCGTGTTGTAATTGCAGGCAAAGGGAGTTCCCAAACTGGATCCTGTTTTCCCTTTTCCCATTTCACATCATTGTTTGCTGAAGCAGCCGGTCATGCTGGATGGTCAGGAGGTCTCACCACAGCCTGGCCTTCTTTTCCCAGCACATATTACCTCGAAGGAATGACCTCACCTATTGTTCGATCTCACACTGAAATACATTGAGACATGATGACATTATTCATGTGTTTGCTTTCATACCAGCAAATCTAAGCAAGCTACATTTAGTGCAATTTTAAAAAGTAAATAAATAAACATATATTGCAAGATTCGTTTTTAACAGGTAATACATTAAAACAGATGTGCGCACAGAAAGTCTTCTATTAATAAGCATATTCTGCACTCAATATACTAAGCAGCATTATAAAATACACTAATGGGATTCAAACAATGCAGTGGTACCAGCTGTGTGGACAGAAACTAGCATGAGTGTTTTTCATTGTTTAGATAATTGTGATTCCATCCATTTTCTATTAGACGGTAGCATCCTGTAAACTCTTTCTGCTCTGTTTGACAGCAGGAATGTACATGTTGTTAAGGTTACAGTAAACTCAAGTTAAGTTGCATTCCGTTAGTACTGGCCTGTCAGAACAGTCATTCACAGCTTTGTTTGTGAGAACATACCTGTGATGCCATAGATTGTGGCATGAGTGCAACAGTCATTTTCATTTCCCAGTTTGGGTATCAGCTTAACTGCAAAACTTTTGATCAAAGAGAAGAGCAACTGCTCTTTGCTGTGATCTTCAGTGGTTATTAAACTTTCATCATAAACCTCTCAGCTAGACATGTTTGCTTCTCTTCTCAACACAAGCCAGTAAATATATGCATGACAACAAGCTTGCATGAAAATATGACATCAGCGCATTAACGGCTTCCCCGTTTGCGCTCGGAAAGTGATGATGACTAACCAGTGTGCGCACAGTTTCATGTCAGTCACAAGTTCCTCCATGGTGCTTTCTCAGGACATTCCCACATATGTGAGGTCACACCAGGAACACAGATGGCTGATCTTTAGAAATGTTTTTAAACGTCGGCAGCAAGTTCATTCTTTCTTCATTTGAGTTTATAATCTCAAAAAGAATTAAATGGGTAGTTTTTGCTTATACCAGCCACTGTGATTTGTGGTTTTCCAAAGTTACTAGCCTCAGCTTTTTCACTGGCCACAATTTTTACCAATACCATGGAGAAAAACTGCCATATAGATAGTTTTATAGATATTTGACAGCAGGTATTTTGGTTGCTGTCACTCGACGCACGGATCCATTATACTGTTACACATGCATTTTCTTTCTCAACTGTTTACGTTCACTTAAAACATAACTGACTGTGTTTACGTATACTTGCCAAGACTGGCATTTTGAGAGAGCCAGATGAGAGAGCTAGAAAATGCAGCTGTATCATATCTTTTTTGTGGAAAAGGAGTATTGGAAGCTTTCCAGATATTGCAGTATCTATGAATCGAAATGTCAATATTTTTGACATCACTACACAGCACTTAGTTTAATATTTCAGATACCTTTTTAAAAGACTAAAACTGAAAAATGTATCCTATTATATATTAAATTCATCCCGCCAAAGTGACTAGTGGGAGTGACTACATTACACGCCATTTCTGAAATCTACCCCCATTTGATGGGTGTTAATGTCAAGACTTGTATGTACATATACAGCCAGAATAGCTATTTTTGTTATGACTGTGTACCTGCGATGTATTTTAATGTATTAAATACTTACAAAACAACATTGGACCCCAATAACTTTCATTTATGGACAAAAACAGTTTAAACATTCTTCAAAATATCTTTTTTTGTGTGTTTCACAGGTGAAGGAAATACAGGCTTGGAGAAAACTGTTCCTTTAAACAGGCATACCCTGAATTAACCTTGACTCAATGAGATAACATTTCCGACTCTCACAGCATTAAAATGATTTAAACTGGCACAGCATGTACAAATAGGCATTCCTACACCTACACTGGCCGAGTACATAGTCTCAGAGTTCATCAAGATATGAATTTCCCAGCTATAGCCTGCAGTGGTGTGATTCATAAAGGACTGGCTGAGAGTAGCAGCGCGGACACTGCAGGCCAGCTTTGTAAACTTGGGCTTTATCAGGGATCTGATCTCTATGGATACAACAGGGAGATTCGCCAGCCCACATTCTCTCTGATGTTCCAGTGAAACAGATGAGAAACCCGGTAACCCTCAACAGTTTCTCAACTTCTTTATGTCGTCTCAGCTATTCTTGCTTCATCACAGCTGTCACTAAAATTCACAGGGTCCGGGACAAGTTTTATGGGAGGGCCACCTTATGCCCAGAGGCCAAATAGCACATGAACTACAGGGCAAGCAAAAGTTTGGGGTCAGTAAGATTTATTTATTTTTTTTTAAGTCTATTATTCAACAAGGATGCATTAAACTGATCTAAAGTGACTGTAAAGACAATGTTACAAAAGATTTATCTTTTAAATAAATGCTTTTTGTAATCAAAGAATTCTGAAAATAAATGTTTCATGGTTTCCATTAAGCAGCATAACTGTTTTCAACATTGATAATAATAAGAAGCAGCAAATCAGCATATTAGAATGATTTCTGAAGGATCATGACACGAGTATGCTGAATATTCAGCTTTGCCATTACATGACTAAATTATACAAAATTTTAAAATATACAAAAACACTTTTTAAATTTTTTATAACTTTTTACAGCATGACTTTATTTTACTGTAAATAAATGCAGCCTTGGTGAGCATAATTTTAAAAAAAAACAGGAATTATTGCAGCACAAAATTTTATTAGTTTTATATTAACCTCAGACCCAATTTATTGTGCTATTCTAAAAACCCATTAGAAAATCTGGGGAAGCTGTGGAGAATTCCAGGTGGGCTACAAACTGACATCACGACTAGCTCTACATAATTAATTTGATTACATAAATTACAGGCCTATTACAAAGAACACACAGGTATGGGAAAATGCATAAGACTGCTTTTGTGTTGTAGACATTGTTTGCATTGATGACAGGAAGTGGGTGTTTCTTTTATTCTGTAATTGCCACTCACACACACACACACACACACACACACACACGCTGGGCTGAAAGGGAGTAAAGGAAGCTGGAAGCATCTGCAGAGGATATGTGTGGCATCCTTCCTCAGTTGTCCGGGAAACAGACGAACGGAAACCTGGAGGAAGTTGCCCCCATGTGATCAGTCCATAGGGAGGATGTCAACTGCAAACAGCAAAACAAAGCAAAATATACACTTAAAAACATGATCTAATAAGTGTAAAAAAGTCTATCTATCTATCTATCTATCTATCTATCTATCTATCTATCTATCTATCTATCTATCTATCTATCTATCTATCTATCTATCTATCTATTTATCTATCTATCTATCTATCATGTTCTGTGACTAAATGTTCTTGTGTACACACACGTATTTTTCATATTGTTATTGAGATATTTTTGGGCTTGGGACTTCTGTTGTTTATAAGCATTATAGGGGCAAAATGGTCACACAAAAGCTCTATCTGGGCCACAGTCACATTTATCAACACAATGAAAGTAGACAGCTTTGGGAAGATAAGGGATGGGAAACTGTCAAACAGGAAGCAAGTGACAATCTGTTGATGTTTTCTCGCTGTGAGGCAGACCCTATTTTAAGCTCAGATGGCTGAGTGTTAAGACTACAAATCATAATTGCGTCATCTTGACACTAGAAAGTGCAGTAAAATTGTACCTCACTTCCTTTCATCTGATGCTGTTACACCATGGGAATGGATATACACGACTGAAAACCTGACGAACTAGATTATTACACTGCCACTGTGATTTCAGGGTGATGGTTTTTAGATAGTTGCTAAACTGGGTCAGGTCAAAAGTATATTCTGATACTGTAGAGCTTTCAGTGAAAGTATATGGGCCTGTTTTATCTATTGCCATGTGAAAATCATAAGTTTGATCGTGTGGAATAGTAATAGAACATCTGCCCTCAATAAGCAGCACGAATGAGGTATGATTCATGCTGTAGCACAAATGTGGGATGAGTAAGAGCCGTTTACACCAGGGATGATAACTTGCCTATAAAGTTTTAATGTTCTAATTCTAAGAGAATAGGAAACTCCACAAAACAGCTATAACACCTTTTCTTCCCGATTGTGACATATATCCGGGGGAAATGGCTTTTTGAGCAAGAAAAAATGTAGGGTGGGATTTGATTTTGTCCATTGGAAATTGATTGGATGGTTGTGGCTTGCTATTGCTGTGATGTCATGTGAGTGACAGGTTGCCCCGTCCTCACACCAGTACACACGTCATCAGAGAAGAGATGTTGTTGCAAGAGGGAGGGAAGTTATTTTGATTAAAGATTTTGAGGGCACTTGAATTATAAAAAATAATGATGAGCACGGATAAATCATTTATAATAAATGCTGCAATATTTCATTAAAAAAAATGTTACATGCTGACTTTAAACAGAACTTTATCGTCTGTTGGGGTGTGCACTATGACACTTCAGTTATCGTTATCGCTCTTATATTTATATTTACATAAGTATATAATACATCTTTTGTGACACATTGGTGGTATACCAGAGTAATAGTTTTCTATTATTATGAAACATAAAGGGGCTGGTGCCTTACCGGAGAGCCTGACAGAACAGAAGTGACAGTTTGACATGCGTGATGATAACCTCAGCTGAGGCGGGGGTCTTTCTGCATTTCCCTGCTCCTGGGGTCATCAAAAGCTGGGCGAGGTGTCCTGAAACGTTGGGGTCCAAGCTCAGGTCAGTGTGATACATTGCAGCAAGACTTCCTACCTTCCGCAAGGAACAGCACAATGGTGTGAAATGTAACCAACACCCGGCTGTGCTTTGGATGTATTCACATGCCATGAGTGAGCCACGCTTTTTATACATTTTAAGTGATTAAAGTGCATTCAATTGATCAGAAGTGTCAGTAAAGCCTTTTACATTGTTACAAAAAATATATATAATTCAAATGAATGCTGTACTTTTGATGTTTCTATTCATCAAAGAACCCTGAAAAAAGGTATTACGGTTTCCACAAAAATATTAAGCAGAACAATGGTGTTTAACATTGATAATAAATGCATATCAGAATGATTTCTGAAGGATCATGTGACACTTAAGTTTGGAGTAACAGCTTTGCCATCACAGGAATAAATTACTTTTAAAAATATATCAAAACAGAAAAGCATTATTTACTGTTTTACTGTATTTTTGATCAAATAAATGTAGCCTTAGTGTGTATGAAATACTTTAAACTGCAAAAAGTTTTAAACCCCGAAGTTTTAAACAGTAGTAGGGTATATGCACAGAAGAGCCAAAAGTATACACACACATGTTGTGTTTTCATGTTTTATGGGGACATTCCATAGGCGTAATGGTTTTTATACTGTACAAACTATATATTCTGTCCTCTTATCCCTAAACCTACCCATCACAGAAAATGTTCTGCTATTTTAGATTTTCAAAAAAGATAATTCTGTATGATTTATAAGCTTCTTTCCTCATAGGGACCATAAAAATGTCCCCACAAGATCAAAATTTACTTGTATTACTATACCTGTGGGGACATTTGGTCCCCATAACATAGGGAATACCCGCCCACACACACACACACACACACATATCCTTTTGGCTCTTATGCTCAAAACACCACCTGCTGAAAGTACCATGTTGTGGCATCAAATATACAGACTATCCTGCTGAAAACATGATACTGATGTGCAGGTGCCCTCGCCAGGCTTTTTAACATTAACCGGCAAGACTTATAACTGTTTTCAAACTGGTTAACCAGAGGAAAATAGCTCGGCAATATTGGTCCACCAGCTAAACCAGAACTAAAACAGCACTAACCAGCAAAAAGTAGCCTTGACCAACATGGAAATTGATGCTGGTCTTTTCAACAGAGCAGATCTTTTATATTTTCTACTTAAAATTACAGTGGTGCTCATATATAAACAAATACTGAGAGAGGAAATGTGCACAAAAAGTAGCAATTAGTGTCTAAACCCGGTGAGAGGAACGTGTTGCTAAAATAAAGACCTCCTGTTTCTCACGGATAAGGGAGGGCATGGTCTATATTTAGAATGTCTGAAGCAAAATCACAAACTGAAATGCAGATACCCTGCAAGGATATCAGATTATTATTTTTTATGTCCTTACCAGTTGTTTTATGCAGATTTACAGGACACTTGGCTGACATCAGAGCATTTAAAGTTCCATGGATAACTTGATTTGATCCAGTGAATTTTTTGAAATCTATATTTTAAAATAATTGGCAAAGAAAACATTTGCATATTTCTTGCATTTCAGTTTGTATTTATGAATGAATAGCTTATAAATAAATGAAGAATCAATCCGAAATGCAAATCTGTCAAGATGGAAGATTTTACCAGTGACTTCTGGGTCTAACTATTCTACATGTAATAATGCTTTTATTCATAGTGCTATAGGAATGTGATTTCAGCAGTCGATGTCATGCTCAACTAAACAATACATCTGTATTATTAAGTATACATGACCTTGTGCTACTACAATCTGGGACTGACGTCATTGCAGAACAAAATAACATATCAAGACACTTCCTGTGAACTGAGGGTCAAAGTAATCCCAGAAAACAGTGCTGGCAGAGATTAATTATAGAGGTAGCGATTTTAAAACAACAATAGTAGAAGAAGAGACAGAAGCTGTGCCCTTTCTTCACAAGATGACAAATACTCTGAGAGATTTTACTCATCAACAATCTTCTGGATAAAGAAACTGGTAAAGAGCAACTGTAAACGCATCAGGTGCTTCTCTTCTTGAAGAACATATCAAATATAACGAAAACATGAAATAACTGTGCTATTGTTTGATACTACTGCCACCCCGTGGAATAATGCTGCTGTGACACTGCTGTGACCTAGCCTGCTATTGCAAAGCAGCGTCATTTTGGTGTTTCTATTATAGTTATTAATAATACTTAGTGTTTATTTTTTATATTTCGCTTTTATTTTGATTAAAGTTTTTTATTATTATTGTGTTTTTGTTAGTTTTTGTTTCATTTTATAATATGCATATACCATCATGCATTTGCCATCACAGGAATAAATTACTTTTAAAAATATATCAAAACAGAAAAGCATTATTTACTGTTTTACTGTATTTTTGATCAAATAAATGTAGCCTTAGTGTGCATGAAATACTTTAAACTGCAAAAAGTTAACCCCAAACCCCAAAGTTTTAAACAGTAACGTATATGCACAGAAGAGCCAAAAGGATACACACACACATGTTGTGTTTTCATGTAAATTTTTAAGTTTTATTTTAGTACATCAAATTTTGGTGTTAGTGAGGCTGTGTCCTAACGCCCCAGTATAGTGACACTATACTGTCAAAAAGCACCGTTCTTTGGATGAGACGTTAAACCGAGGTCCTGCCTCTCTTTAGTCATTAAAAATCCTAGGATGTCCTTCAAAAAAGATGTTAGGGGTTAGAAGTTAGGGGTGTAACCAGGCATCCCGCCCAAATTTGCCCATTAGCCACCTTCTGTCCATCATGGACTCCTAATCATCCCCATATTTGCTGATTGGCTTCATTACTCTGTCTCCTCTCCACCAATAAGAAGGTGAGTGGTGCAGGCTGCCTTCGCATGATCCAGGTGGATGCTGCACATTGGTTGATTGATTGAGGAGATTCCCCCTTAAAGCGCATAGCAAATTAATGTAATTATGAAATGAAATCTAAAATAATAACTAAAATTAAATGTCATTGTTTTATGGCATAGGTTTTTCGTTAACTATATGAACAGTGTCGTAAAGTAAAATCTACAAAAATATTCATTAAGACAGAGCCTTATCTGGAAGTTGAAACCAGTTTTAAGGCTTTATAAGTCTTATGTATAGCTTAATATTTGGGCAGGTTGATAGAATACTGTGGAATGCTCATTCTTGTTATGATGGATGTCATCAGAGGTCTATCCCCAATATTAATGGTCATATGTAGAAATAATAAACATATTATAAGCTATTGTTGTGTACATAAAAAGTGCACTACATGATTAATAATAATTATGCATAATTATTAATAAAAAATGATCTTAGAATTATTTCTGATGATGTGACACTGAAGACCAGAGTAATGATGCTGAAAATTCAGCTTTGATCACAGGAATAAATTACATTTTAACATATTCACATATCCTTCTGACTACCTCTGTAGAGGACATTATATTTTAGTGAATTTCTCTGAGACCTTACATGTCATAGTTTTAATTCTGGATGTCCTGTATAGAGCACATTCAGGGCTTTTCAGAGAGACCAAATGATCAGAGGTTTCACCATAATCACTCCCTCTCCTTTGTCTTTAAAAATATCTGACATTTATTTAGTGATTAAATTTAACACCCTTATGGAAATATGATAATATTTTGTTATTATCATTTACATCTGACTAATTTTCAAACTGTTTGTCATAAATCAACATCTCAGGAAAATGTTATGGGGTTTCAAATCAAAATATGACTTTCTGTTACGAAACAGGACATTGATTTTATGTCCACTGTAGAGGACAGCAGTAGTTAATGCATGTTTATCGGGCATTTTGGGAGACACGACAAGAATAGGGAAAGAAATTATAAATCAAAATTCATATGAAATAATAGATGTTATTAGGAAAATTATTACTCCCATAATTACACTTCTTTTTTCATAACATGTTGCTCCAAGAACACATTAATATGCAAATTACTTACAGCGAAATACATTGTAATGGCGAAAAAACATTTATGGCCATTTTACTCACATGTTGCATAAAGCAAAATGGTACATCAAATCATTCTGTTATATCTTTCATAACATAATTGAGAATCATCTTTATACAAAGTTTGGTATAAAAATCCTGAAACCCAAAAACTGATTAAAGAAAAAAAATCGAATTGTTTTTGCCTTTTCATGTCTATTCATGTTTAATTTTTTAAACAACTGAGTCCTGGTGTCCACTACAGAGGACATAGCATATAAATAAGATATCATTTTTCAAAAATTATATTTTCCATTTATTTTTTTTGTTATTCTTTAAACAATGTAATGGCATAACTAAATTCACAAAACTTTTTTTCTTTCTGGAAGTCAGAGGGATATAAAAGAGTTCTTTAAAATAGTATAATATTTCACAATATCACCGTTTTCACTGTATTTTTGATCAAATAAATGCAGCCTTGGTGAGCAGACATTACAAACCTTAATGTTGCCAAACTTTTGACCAGTACTGTACACTGATTTGCTTCTTTTGCATTAGGAATTAACTTGTATGTATTCATTTTTCTATAATAGTATGATACCGTTTATTTTTCATTAGAACTAATATAACTAATTGTATTCTCATTCACCTCAGGATATATTTTGTTTTGTTTAGTCTGGGGGCTTGCAGAAAACACATTTCACCTTTGTAAGAATGTGTTACTGACAAACGTATGATTGTGTAAATGTCTATACTAATTAATAAGTTGGCTATAAACAATGCAGACTACTGTGTGAGGTCTATGAACAGCCCTAAACAGCGCAGCTGAAAATCTGTTTGAAAAGTGTGCCAAAAGTTCTGCGTGCATCATTGGCTCCCTGTGTGCATCCGGGTACTGCAGCACAGCCAACCTATGAGGCCAAAGACACCAATATGGCGGAGGTAAGCTGGATAGCTGGAAAAAGTATTCGATTTTAAATCCATCTCTTTTACGATTATTGTGGTAGATATGGCTTTCGTTGATATATATGCATAAATTAGAGTCTGTTATGTCTACGGCTGGGGTTTTAGTTATAATTGTGTAAAACTGAAGAGGGTAAACCGGTTTAAGTGAAGAGTGATCTATCAGGACCGGAGAGGCCTCTGAATTTCATCCCCGTTAGCTCAAAAGAAAAACAAACAAACAAGAAATCGTCGCCTGTAATTTATACATTATTCGATTTAAATGTCGTTTTCGTGACTCATTGGACTATTTTTTAAGGCTTCATCGTGTTTTAATATATTGAGGGCAGGCATATGAGCTGTTAACGTGCAGGAAAGGTTTGTTTATGATGTGAGCAAAATGGGATTTTGCAGTGTTTGGAGAGGATGGCAGCATCCGTATATACATGATGACTGTTTGGTTTGTGTCAGTAATTTTGCTGCATTAATAAGCAGAAAAGTGTAATGATGTTTAATATGAGGGGACACCGTCTTGTATTTACATCGATGTACATTTACTGTCATGAGTTTTAATTTAAATTTTTGCACGCAGGCGGATGTAAAATTCGATATTCATTCAGTTTTCTTGTGCTGGTCATTGTAGACTACTTTATATTTTACATTATGTTATAAATCATTGTTTTTTCTGCTTTACTTTTCTTTTTCTTTACATCTGTCTGTACAGGCTTCCTTTGGGAGTTCGAGCCCTGGTAGGTTTATTGTTTTGTTATATTTATTATTGTTGTTGTTATTATTGATTTTTATGGTATTGTTAGTAGTAATAATTGTAGCATTATCAATTGATAATAGTTGGTAGATATTGGAGGTGTGTGTGCATGTATGTATGTGTATATAAATGTGTGTGTGAATGTGTGTAATATATATATATATATATTAGTTAACATTAGTAATGCTCTGTGAACTAACATGAACAAACAATGAACAACTGTATTACCATAGTATTAGTACATAGTACATACCAAAGTATTACCATATATATAATAATATATATATCATTTCTTTTTCCAGTTGGCTCTTTGTCCTCAGAGGATCATGATTTTGATCCAACAGCTGAGATGTTAATTCATGAGTATGATGATGAGAGAACTTTGGAGGAGGAAGAGCTTTTGGATGGAGAGAAGAATTTCAGTGCAGAATTGTCAGACTTGGAGAGGGTAACATGCTTTCATAACAATCCAATTGTTTTCCTCATTCAAAAGTGTATGCATTGTGTTTACTCTGTTACATTCTGATTATAAGGGTCATATATGTGCTGTAGCAAATTCCTTTTTTTTAACGTGAACAGGAGGGAAACATGCCGATCGAGGAGTTGTTGGCTATGTATCGTTATGAGGCGTCAGTCAGTACAGGGGCGGGATCTAGCATGGACAGTTCTTCTGTTGAACTAGCTGATGATTTACCTGACATGACCCTGGATAAGGTAATTGGTATGATTTCATGACTTCAGTGCCAGCCAAGGTAAATTGTCAAAAAGATTAAATTACTAATGGTCTTCTGCTGCAGGAGGAGATAGCGAAAGATCTCTTGTCAGGAGATTATGAGGAGGAGACCCAGTCCTCTGCTGATGATCTGACCCCTTCTGTTACCTCCCATGATGCCACAGACTTCTTCCCTAGAACACTCAGATGTGAGAAAAATCATTACAATCTTTTTATAGTTTGTTTTACTTAGTACTTAACTGTTCATGTTTTCTTTTTGAATGCTGGAGGTGTTTTATAATGTAATCATTTAATTTATTATAAACTTATAAAACACAATATAGAAAGTGGTAAGGGGTCATAATAATATTTTCATTTCTTTTGATTTTTTCCACCGAAAATTTAAAAATTACGTAGTCTGCATGATTTATAATTTAAAAATGCAATAAGACCCCTTCAAGCAAGTTTTTTTCTTTTTAAAGGCATATGCAAATATATTTAATACACTAAATTAATTTTAAAATTGACTTTTGTTCCAGCCAATGCAACATATGACGGTGATAAAGAATCTGAGGGGGAGGAGGATGGTGTGAGCAGTGAAGATTCTAGAAAGGTTAGTCTCATTTTATTCATATGTTGTACACAATTTTTGAATATAAATGATTTTTTTACAATCCAATGTTTGTGGGTTGGTAATATTTTTACAAATATTTTATTTCAAATGCAAAATCAATAAATTTAAAATGCAACATAACCATTCCCCACATCTGACTATTATGATGTTAAAGATACACTATGTATCTGTTTTTTTTGTTTTGTTTTTTTGTTTTTTTGTCCTGTCCAAAATGAACAAAATTTAGATTACGAGACAATACGTCATCAATGCTTCTTCCAAAATGTGTTTTGTCTTACCTTGATTCACTATGGTAAGCTTGTTATAATTGTTTATATTTTAGACCTGCCGGGATGGTTTTCACAGGAAATTATGTCCATGCGTCAGGTCTCGTCTGTCTTGTCATATCCGTAAATAGAGAAAAGTTGTCCCAGCTACTTTGCCGTGTTTATGGTGAGGCAGTGGCATTGGTTAGTTGTCACAACAAGTGAGAAAGGTTGACAAGGAGCACGCTAAATCTTGAACCTGAAAAAAAAAAAAGAAGCTGAATAGAGGAGAATCTGCTGGTAAAAAGAGAATGCGACAGAGTTCGTAATAAAACCAGGATCAACATTGGCTTTTCGGGGATAGCAAGAACTGAGGGAAAAATTGTAGTAAAAATTTTTATTACTTAACAGGTGCGTAATGTATTTTATTGAACAGATAAATTTCTGTTTGTAGCTCTCTAACACAGTTCATTGTAGAGGATTTTCTATTGTGAAGGGTCATTTCATTGTGGTTGTTGTAGCGACGTGCTGGACTTTGTCTTCATGGATGTACCGAGTTTAGTTACTATAAAGTCTTTAGTAGGGCTGGGACAATAAATCGTTGAATTGCAAATAGAGAAATGATTGTGGATCAATTCTAAGATTTTTCGAATGCATCGCAATTCTTCCTCGAATCAATTCTGAGCTTAGTTTTTAACAGCAGGTGGCACTGTGTGTTTTGGAAACAACCGTACTCTGCTCTTTTCCAATTCCTTACATACATGCATTCGGAAAATCTCAGAATCCACGAATTGAGATCAATCGAGTTATTCTCCCATCCCTAGTCTTTAGCTAGTCAGCTTGAGATTATTTCCAACTACACTGTTAAATCTCTTAAGCCTAGTAGTGAAAGTATTGTGAGCAGCAGGATAACCATATTCATCCACACAGTCAGAAGCACAACCAAAACAGTGTTCTTCTGTAAAATGCATGTGGCTTTGTTTTCAAACCTCTAGGTCTCTTTTGAATGGTCTTTGTAACACGTGTGATACCGTGGAATGCTAACAGGAGCCCAGAAGTTATATAGTTTACCTTTTATAAATGGTTAGATGTAGGGATTGGCTTCATTGTATTTTAAATTCTTTGATCTTGCATTTGTTTGTGTATATGACTGATGAAGGTCATGGGACTGAAATTTTGATAACTTCTGCAAGTTGGAATAAAAAAAAGAAAAAGAATTTGAAATATAAATATCTTGAATCTTTTTTTTTTTCTCAAAATACAGGAAATAATGGTTGGATCTCAGTATCAAGCAGAAGTTCCCATGGGGCTCAGCCACTATAATGATAATGAAAAAGGTGAGTGTTTCAGTTGCTTAGTGTGACTTTTAACTGAAATAAACCATAGTAAACACTATGAATCATCAGGGCAGGGTTGGAAATATTGATTTCGCAATTTTAATCGATTCTGGTTTTGATGAACCGATACTGATTCTTAAATCCCGAGAATCTATATTGTTCTCAGTTGATCTGTGAACAAAACTTCACTAAACATTATTTGTAGTGCACCTCTCATCCAATAAATGGCAGTAGGTTATTTGCTTTGCTACTTTTGATACAACACAAAGTCTTAGCTCTCAATTTGTCATTTTTAGTAGGAAATGCAAACAATGAATTGCGTTCTGGCATTCTTTAATGTGGCGTGACAGATTGTAGTGCCTCAGTGCAAGTGAAGCAGCAGTGCTGAGTGCATCTGAATGGATCGCCTCTTCTGCTTTACTACTGGTTATAGCACAAAACAAACATGGACGAACGTCAGAAGGTATGCTGAACGATACAGTACAACTTACCGAAATGTGATGGCTCCGTTTTTTTAAACCATGGAAAGACGTCAGTCAAACGGCTCATACACAATATGTAATGTTACATTTACCTCAGAAAAGCCATTCAGTGTCCATAAACTCATTAGTTTGCTAGAAAAATGATTGAATCACATAGAAATCACTGTGAATAAGACCAATTTGAATGTGTATTGTGTATAAAGTGTACGAGGAGGACGATCAGCTGCTGTGGTGTCCTGACGAGCTGTCAGAGTGTAAAGTGAGAGACTACCTCAGAGAAGCGCTGTCACAGTCTACAGATGACTGCGCACAAGATTCCACATCTGAACACATACGAGATAACGAACAGGTCTGTGCTCTATAAAAGCTCCTATTAATTAAAATAATTAATGTAAAAATCTTTTGCCCATGTGAGAGCTGCTGCTATGGTTTTAATTGCATTTTTTTCGATGACCTCCTTTTTAGGCCTTGTTTGAGCTTTTGAAATGTAATTACGACACCCGTGAGGCACTGATGCGATACAGCAGGAATGTGAAGACCTCGAAGGGTAGGCTGTTCAGTACAGGACCAGCTTAAAATTTTTTTGTACCTGTAGTGGCATAAATGTTCACTTCTCTTTATGTTGTTTTGATAGAAGAATCCCCACCGTGGTCAGAGGATGAATGTAGGAACTTTGAACATGCGCTGCAGATTTACGAGAAAAACTTCCATCTTATTCAGAAACACAAGGCAAGTAACTCATGTTGTGTTTTTCTCTAAGCTCGTCAATTGGTGGAAAGTGTCACTTGATCAAGGTTGTTGTTGTTTTTTATTTTTTCTATCTACACTTTGTTCCAAAGTTTGGGGTTGGTAAAGTTTTTGAAAGAAGACTATGCTCATTAAGTCTGCATTTATATGATGAAAAATACAGTAAAAACAGTAATATTGTGAAATGTTGTTATAATGAATAAATATAAGTTTTCTATTTCATTTTTAAATATCTTTTCTTAGCTGAATTTTCAGCAGTCTCAATTTTTTTTTCTCCAATCTTCAGTGTCACATGATCCCTCACAAATAATTCTAATATGCTGTTTTGCTGCATTAAAAAACTTTTCATATTTTTGTGGTAGCATTTTTTCAAGATTCTTTGAGTGGAAAGTTCAAAAGAACCACATTTATGTTTTTTCTTGTAAAAATGTAAAAGTATACTGTCACTTCAGATCAATTTAATGCGTAATTTCTGAATAAAAGTAATAAACTACTAATAAAGTACTTTAGTAAGTAATAAAGTCTTCCTGACCCCAAACTTTTCAGTGGTAGTGAAGTTAAAAATGAAAATTTGTGTTTTTGTTTTTTTAAGTCTTAAAATTTTAGATTTTAAGATTTAGAATTTTTAATATAAATTGATGCATATGGATAAAATAATATACAGTGATAACTACATTGTACAAAGAACTCTGGTTAGTTTTGCACATGTTATACACTTCACCTTTTATTTTCTTTTTCAGGTCCATGACTATATTCTCTTAGCTTCTTTTTTTCTTTTCAGGTTCAGACACGGACTGTAGCAGAATGTGTGGCTTTTTATTACATGTGGAAAAAGTCCGAACGGTTTGACTACTTTGCTCAACAGAACCGTTTCGGCAAGAAGAAGTACAGTTGTTACCCGGGTGTGACGTAAGTACTGGGATGCGAAATTGATGCTTGTGCCTGTTAAGTAATGTGTGTTTCAAAGAAAATATATGTTGGTTGTGTCCTCAGAGACCTGATGGACAGGCTGGTGGATGAGGCGGAGGGTCTGGCGGTGGACAGCTCGTTATCCGTGTGTTCAGCAGGAGCGGGTGGAAGGATGGAGGCGTCGGCAGAGCAACAGCTTGGACTGCTCAACTCCATAACCGCCAGTGACCTCACAGGTGAGCTCAGTTGTAGTCATAATTCATGAGAAAATGATTTATTCTTATGATTTTTATTTATTTATTTATTCTGGTTCTTTTAATGAAACCCTCAAAAAGATGACAATGATTATCAGTTTGAATCGGATAAACCCTTCACTGAATCAATCAGAGCAGTTACTAAATCACTGATTTACTGACTGATTGTTCATTCATGTAACAAAATATTGTTAAAGATAAATAAAAAAAAAAAAAATAATTAATTTAGAACGTTTAAACGTTTTGATTAATTTGAATAAAGATTTTTTTTTTTTTAGTTTATTAAAGAAGTCTCATGCTCACCAAGGCTGAACTGTAATGTTGTGACATTATTACATTTTATTTTTACAATAACTTTACTATTTTAACATTTTGTGTAATTGATTCCTGTGATGACAAAGCCAAATCACTCCAGTCTTCAGTGTCATATAATACTTAAGAAATCATTCTAATGTGCTGATTTAATGCTCAGCTTTTATTTGAAGTAGAAATCATTTGTAACATAAATGTCTTTACTGTCACTTGAATCAATTTAATCTGTGTTTGTGGAATAAAAGTAGTCATTTCTATTTTTAAATACCTTTTTTACACTACCATTTAAAAGTTTGTGGTACCACTTTTCTACAAAAATATGAAGCAGCACAACTGCTTTCAACATGGATGATAATAATAAAAATGTTTCTTAATAGAATGATTTCTGAAGGATCATGTGACACTGAAGACTGGAGTAATGATGCTGAAAAATCAGCTTTGTCTTCACAGGATTACATTACATTTTTAAATATATTAAATAGAAAACAGTTATCTTGAAGTGTAATATTTCACAATATTGCTGTTTTTACTGTATTTAATCAAATAAATGCAGTCTTGGTGAGCATAAGCAGCTTCCTTCTAAAAAAATGGGGAAAGAATTGTATTATTTCAAACTGTTCCAGTGTATAATTTAAAAAAATCTTATAAATGCAGTCATGCATTTTGACATGATACAAAATGATAAATAGGCTGATGTATAAAAATTCTTTTTTTGTTCTTTTTCTTGCAGCCCTTAGTAACAGCGTAGCAACTGTGTGCAATGGTCCAGGAGACATGAGCTGTTTGGACTCCCCTTATTTCTCCCCTCTGGAGGGTTTACACAGAGGAGCCATGAACCATGATGATCAGGTCAACTACGCCACGAATGGAGACAGCGGCTGCCTCAACATGCTGGATTCTAGCTTCTACCGCTCAGATCTGGGCCAGATCAGCATGTGCAGCACCAAAGACTGCGAACGGCCCTCCAAGAGGCTCAAGATGGGCCTTTCGGATTCCTTCATTAACGATGTTTCTGTTACTAACCTGGGCGTGGACTTCGAGAGCAGACGGCCACATCGCATTACAGGCGCCACAATGGCGGTGTCAGTCACAGACTTCAGCAGCATAGGGAGCGGTGAAGCCAACGGTTTCATTGGCTCTCATTCACGACACCACCAACACACTGCACTTCAGTCCGACTGACTCCTTTCTGCCATCCAGACACATTCATCTGCTCACTGACCATTAGTTCTTTTTTAAATTAAGGAAAAAATATCTATAAATGAATATACTTTTTGGTCGTTTTTGTTTTTGTAATATGACATCAGTGATGTCTTTATTGTACAGAGCTAAGAAATCTTGATTTCTCAAGAGGTTAAATAGCCATTTATTTTTCTGGTCCTTCAGATATTTAATATTCTTTTTGTTTTCGATGATATACAGTTAAACCTAAATGCTGGAGCTAAAGTCTCTTATTGTACTTATCCCAACGTCTGCATCTTTCAATTTTATTGTCTCACGAAAGATTTGCTGCCGCCAAAACTGCATTTTTCATTGCCGTTGTTTTAGGCTTATCATGTATGCGTGTCTGTTTCAAAAATGGGTACTTTTTTCAGAGTTTACACCGCCCAAGATAGACTAAGCCTTGGGAAATGTAGCATTTTGTATGTCAGGAAACTGGCTTTTGTATTTGAAAATAGTGATTTCCTTGGAGCAGAAGACTTACATGTTTAATCAAAGAGCACTTTGTATCTTGTTGTTGGTTGGTGTTCGAGTTAGGATGCTTTTACGTGGAAGCTTTAATAACTCCCAATTTATTGTGGTAATTCGAACATTTAATAACTTCTTTTGGGTTTGATCTTTTTATAGATTTTTTTTTTTTATTTTTAGCATTACCAAAATTTTGCAGGAAAGTTCTCTTCTCTTTTACATTTTGTTTTATTGTCAAGTTTCACGTTTAAGAACGCAGATTGAATCTTCCTCAGCTGTGCGCTGTTAGAAATTTAGATTTTCCAGTCCCCAAAGTTTTCTGCTATAGATTTTTTTTTTTTTTTCTTGGTCAAAGATTTGCCATTCAATTAATAATATAATCTCCAATGAGCAACATTTTATGAGACAAATTGGCTCTATGGGGCAGTCGTCTACACTTGACAGTATTAACATAAATCGTGTATAAATATTAGAGTGTGAGGAGTATGCAGGGTGTGTATGATTCCCCTTTGAACATGCTAGTCATTACCGTCACAGGTCATTTTTAAAAATCATCAATTACGCCTGCTGGTGCTCTAAACTGCAGGCGCTTTATTACCGATTGAACCAGTGTTATTTTATTTTTATTTTCAGCTATGCATTATGTATATTTTGTAGCTGCCAGGGGTACTGAGAACACCTGAATGTTAATTGAGCTGATTAATCACTCTGGACCTCTTTTTATGTTAAGCTCTCTGTCTTAAGTTCTTTACCATTGTTGTATATTGTATGCATGAAGCAGACTGGACTCTTGTTGATCCTTTGACATATTTCAAGCTGATTAATACTAAATGCCAAAAAGCAATCAGCTTACCGCACTGTATCAAAAACCGATACTGCCTCTGAGCTCGAGTCCTTCCTGCTATTTGCATTTCAAAACAATTTACCATAGAATTATATTGTATAATTAAAAAGCCCTGACTTTGATTAGGGTAATGCAAAAATGCTAAAAAAAAAAAAGTTTTTATGGCAATAATATGTAGATATGTATAGATTGTTGTACTTCTGTAAGTCTTACAGTATCCATATCTTATTCTTGCCTTTGATTCTTAACTGCAGTAAGAGACGTCAAAATCATGCATGCTGATGGTGGTCGTTTGGAAAAATACCACAGCATTTTTTTATTTTTTTTGAGAGAAGTGTAAAAATGGAAATCTGTGGCACATGCTTTTTGGACACTCCCATTTAAACCCATTTGTTCACCTCTTGGCTCAGTAGATTGAGGAGTTTCATTCGTTCACCGTGATTCTGACATCCTTGATACTTAACGGCTGCTAATAGTAATGTGAAGAGTCTATTTTCTATTGAATGCACTGCAGTTGCAATTATAAGTTGAGTTGAAAGTCTTGTGCATCTACATAGTGAAAACATACTCGTTAGTAGCATGTTTGGAACTGCAATTACAGAAGCTGATTGAAATGGATCCATAGATGCTATTATTCCTTGACGAGATAGAAAGCACTACAAAGAGTTTGTCATCTCTGTCAATCTTTTTTGTTCAAATGTTTTCAGTGTCAGTACATCCAGCAGAGAACTTTTATCATGCACAAATGTACTTGGTGCTCATATAAGTTTTTTTTTTTCATACTTAGTCTCTGTGCTTCTACTATTCCATATTAGTACTTTTTCTAAATGAAACTGAACTTCAGCTAGATTTGCTGAAGTACATTGACAGTAATTTTACCCCCAAATGTATTGTTTCATTTTAAAGACAAGCTAAAATACCAGAATGTACAGGTTGTTTTGACCTATAGAAGTAAATGTTTTACATCTTAAAAACTATTGAGGAAAGTTTGGTAAAGTGGATGTGTTTTATGTATTTAATTTAGAAATTTTAAAGAATTAGTAAATGGAGGTTTTTACATTCAACCATGACGAGGAGGACAATGGTAAAACTTGTGAATTAAACCAACAAATCCTATAAATGTATATCCATATAAATATATACAGACAATCATAACATTTAATTACAGAATTATTCAGATATCTCTATTGTTTATAAAATATGTACATATAATTGTATTGCTTTTTGGTTGGTTTTGCATTATTTTGTATTTTTGTTGTACTTTATTACTTGGTGTAAAAAGCTCCAGAAATAAAAGCTCTGGAAACAAATGTGGCCATTTGACTGAAAACATCCTACTCAATTGTTAAGTAAAAAAAAATATATATACAGAAATGAGGGTTATGATCAGATAAAATAGGAAAAGACAAATGGAAAAAAACACTTTCAAAAATTAGTAAACATTTTATTCATTCAGATACTCGTAGTGATCCACTTTGTTCAGAAACCTGTAGAATATGCTGGCACTCAGTGCTTTTCTCTGAATCCAGAATATATAATGGAACAGGAAATTCATCAACTATGTTCATGATGGTCAGAAGAGGTGCTGGCCAGAGTAACCAATGCAACACAGATGGATTGAAGAATAAGAAGGCAAAGAGTTTTGCATTTTAATCTAAATACAGAGCACTTGAATAATAAATCAACCAATCATAGGCTTTACAACTGTCAAATGATAATCTGTATGTACAATATAACTATCATTTATTTATGAACTCCTCATACTGAAAAAAAAAGTAAGCCAACGGATTTCGGAGTCTGAATAAACTGGACCAGACAAGTCACTCTGGTCCGCCTCGCTGCAAGAAAGAAAAGATATGGTCAGTGGTTTGTCCAAATTCTGGTCTATTTTTGTTTTAAACATTACAACATTTACGTGTACGTGTTTGTATTCCTCTAAACTCCAGAACAGAGCAGATATTAAAGATTGTTATACATGAAATGCGTTCATATTCTCTCAAATCTAAACGTACTGATTTTGTCTTCTCAAATGGTGATCTGTAAAAACAAATAAACACTAACCTGGATGTAGTCCATCTCATCTAATGCAAGGGTTCTTCTGCGGTATCTCTGAGGGAGCTCTTTAACTACAGAGACGCTGTCAGGGGTGCCCGGCAGTCGGCTGATGGGTGCCGGGGGTCTGGGTGGAGGTGATATTGATGTTGCAGGCGGAGGTGCGGACGGGGATATCTGTGGGAGACTGGCTGTAAGGAACTTCAGTGCCTCTTGTACTGGAAATACACGAAAAGTGTTAAACTAGTAGAGACGGCTTTGAAGTTTGCTACCATGATTTAAAGACAAAAATCAATGCAAGTAGGCTAAACATCAACCACAATGGAGACTAGGTAAAAAACTAATGTTTGGTTTCTTAAAATTTACTTTATGCATTATGTTTGGAGAGCTTCTAATGCATTACACAAATAAAAATGATGCATTTCATAGAATAACAGAGATGCATTACAGTCAATGGCAAAAATAAGTCCATTATTACTGACCATTTGGCCTAGGGACACCCTTTCTATCTGGAAACTTAATTAAAGGTGCATGAGGTCGCACAACCTGCAAAGGAACAAATGTAATGAGAAAAACAAATGCTAAATGACTTATCTATGCTTACTTTTAACCATAGACTCTTATAAAACACACTTTTAATATTTAGGTATTGCGTTTTATTTTTTTATTATTTACTGTACATAATGCTTAATGTGTGGATGAGATGATATTGTGCTTTATAAGAGTGAAATAAAGCGACAGACAGAGAGGAAACCTGGTCTATCCACAAGGGCATCTGTCAAACCATAGAAATCAATGCATTTTGGTGAAGTAAAAACACTCATGATCAAAATTACTGAATATTATATGGATAAGAGATAATCGTTTTAACGAAGGGTTCAAATGAGCGGGATGTCACAGCAAAATGATCGGTATACAGGCTGAAACAAGTGTTTACCTGCACGACCCGACTGGCAGCTGCCATCTTGCCACTCACTTTGCTTCCCATGACGACATCCGATCACTGCTTCCGGTTCAAACACACGGACAAGACCACAAAATAATTACATTAAGAACCTGAAGAGGGCACTGTTGTATTATAACTAACTGGACAAACGCGGCAAACAGTCCGAGCCATTTCCGCGAATCGGTTCTTTCAAACAGTTCGTTTTACTACAGTTGATCGTTTGGCTTAAAAGCTTGTTTTAATGATGAAAACATGTTTTAATAATAGTAGTAATGATGACATTATTATTATTATTATTATTATTATTATTATTAATAATAGTAGTAATAATAACAATAACAATTATTATGTTTTATTATTTATGTTATTAATAATAATAATAATAATAATTGTTATTGTTGTTATTATTACTATTATCATTATTATTATTATTAATAATAAAATAAATAATAAAACATAACAATAATAATAATGATAATAGTAATAATAACAACAATACAAAATTATTATTAATATTATTGTTTTATTATTTATTATATTATTAATAATAATAATAATAATAAATAATGCCACAGCAAATTCCGTTTCATATGCGCGTTAAAACGGTCATACAAACGAGTCGCGAACTAATTGTTCAGACCAATTTTGCGAACCGGCTCAAATGATTCACTGAAAAGATTCGACCCAAATGATGGATTTGAAATTGGCAACCAGACGAGGGCATGAAAGGACTATCATAAAAGGCAATCAACGCTTAAATGTCACATTAATTAGCCAGAAGTAGCTACAGTCGTTATGTTCGAGCCTGCAGCAGAGAAGCGGCCACATTAGTTGCAACAGTAAATCATACTGAATGAACTTGAAACCGTCTGTCAATTCATTCACATATACATTAGAATTAATCTAATTCATGAGCTTTGATGTCATACATCAATAATGCATTACTGCAGAAAAAAGCTAAATTAATTCACTGTACCCTTACCCTAGCACATCTTGCTAATATTCATTACAAGTGGTTCTGCCTTTAAAACAGCGTAACATTTAAAATATATAGAGCCACGCTTCATAATAAGCACAATAAACATACATTCTTACCATCAACACGCTATCTAGTACTTCAGTATAACCTTATTTTTCCATGTTGACCTCCGAAACACACTAATGACAGTAGCCTGTGACGGCCAATCCTTTATTTCTGCTCATGCTTGGTTTGATGCAGGTGGGCGGGGTTCACCAAGTCACATGACTGTCACGTGGCGTCACGACTTCCTGGCGGCAGTTTCGGACAGGATTGTAGTCGCGCGGCTTGGAATCTTGCAACGAAAAGTAATATTAGTAAACAAAAACACCAAGAGCAAGAACCGGAAGCGACTGTAAGTGAGACGAGTTGTTTACATAAACTCACTTTGTGGGAGTATTCTTTTTAATCCCTTAGTTCCAGCAATTCACTGGAAAGTCATGGTAATTCGCTGGTTGTAAGGTGTGAGAGCATTGGGCCCAATCTAAGCCCATTTGGCATCTATTATATCACAAACCTGTTTATCAGAAATGTGGCTTTTTATCCAATATAGTATCATCTTTTCTGTTTGGGGTCAAGCAAAAATAAAAATGGTATTTATATACGTTTTAAATCTGGCGTCTCTGCAACTTTCATCAGATGTGAGATTAAATGTTTATTTATTTCTGCACAGGCATGCAAAGATGAGTTCCAGTAATCATGATGGACCCTCTTCAGATAGTGACCCTGCTGAAGTGAACAACAGCCTGCCTGATTCATCATCAGTTTCTGATGGAGTGACACCCACACGTTTGCTAAAGTGATTTTCCTTTCTTTCGTTGTTTTATTTGTATGATTTGTTGTTCTCGTTTTGCACCAATGAGTAGAGTACAAATTGCCAGTACTACTACTGTTATGTACTATGTATTATATACAGTGTGTAATGGATACGTGTAACTATGCTCATTCTGTTTCTTGTGTGTCTTGTTTTTTTTAAGAATGAAAGAAATAATGGAAAATCAGTGTTTTGAAATGAATGTTAAAGTCAAAATGGGTAAGCTAAAATTCATATGTGAATAAACAAAACACTTTTGTAAATATTAACCAATAATTAACCTAATGCTAATTGTTTATTTCCTAGGAAAACACAAAGAGTCACATGAAGCTGAAACAGATCTGTAAGTGTGTTCAAATTTATGAATTCAGCTGTATGTATATACTGTATTTTATATATATAACAACCATCTTTTTACCAATCTAGATCCAAGAATGAAAGTGCAATAGAGCAGGCAAGACTTTCATACTTCAACAAAACACTGGTGTTAAACAGGTAAAAATGCTTTGGTATCAAGCTTTTATCAAGCTTTTTGCAATATGGTGTCCATGTTACAAGTGTGTGTGTGTTCTAGAATGCAGATTTGGAATGCCATCATTGAAAAGATTCAGAATGATGCAGATGCTGAGTGAGTGAATCTTGATTTAAATAAATCTAATCTATGTAGTGTGACATCCAGTTGTCCTAACGGTAATTGGATTTTTCATCATACAGGGCACTAAAGGAACTGACCAATCAGAACACTGAGCTCTGTGAAAAGACCATGAAAATTATAAAGGTGGGATATTTCCTGTTTTGATATATTTTAGAATTTTTTTTATTTTATTTATAAATAATTCCATTTCTAAACAGTTTAATGGCTATACAATGCTTAATTTCTTATCTTTTTTTCCCCCCCAGGAAACACGAGAGCTTCAGGACCAGATCACAGATATTCAAAAGGAAAGACTTGGTACTTACTAAGGCCCAGATGAAATCATACTGACTTTTCATACACATTTTCTTCAAATGAAAGATTTTTAAAGCTTGTTTAATTTTATATTTTGACAATATGTAACATCTGATGGGTCAAATTGTTTTTAAAAACTAAAAAGAAAGATGCGTTCATGTTTTCAATGAGCAAGTTGGTAGAAAACATCCATCTCATTCATGTTTTCCTAGACCTAAAAGGACAAATTAAGAAAAAAATGCTGGAGATAAATGAGTTGAAACAGGTGAAGGAAAACCAGGGAGAGGTTCAGCAGAGAGCCAAGGAAAGAGCTGAAGTGGTTCTACAGAAATACCAGAAAGTCACCACCATTTTACAAAATGTGCTTCGGGTACGTTTCTTCTCAATGTTTGCTCGTGTTCTTGTCATTTTTATTTAATCTCTCTTGATTTGCTTTTTTAGGACCATTTTGCATTTTGAACCTCTTTGTTATAAACATCTTGTTTTTCAGGGAATTATACTGGCCAGTAAAGTCAACTGGAGAGATGATCCTAAATTAAGAGACATTGCGATGGGACTAGAAAACATACCTAATTAAAGAGGACCTATTTGAACACAGTTCTCCGATTAATGTAAATACTTCAGCTGTAAATGTGTTCACTGTTACCATGTTCAGTGTAATGTTTTTCTTGTACATCTGTTCAGAAAGCTATGGCAAGGATGTTTCACTGAAACATGCACAATGTATATTCAAGCTTTTCATAAACAGCACATTATATAAATATATAATCTGTAGAGTATTTTAGAAACTTCCTGAATGTGAGAGACAATATTTAATGTAACTCCATTTAAAGTTGAAATTACCTTTTTAAAATGAAGTTCAAACTGATCCTTAATAAACAATAACATGAAACCATGTTCACAACCAGTTTTACTTCAGTCATTCATTTGAGTGAAACAGGTTATTCCATAAGGAAAATGGTTGTTGGATACCAGAATGGACAGACCTGGATGCCTTAATGGCTAGTTGGCTTTTGGTTAATGTTATTCAATAGCTGAATGGAACCAAATGGAAAAGAGGAATAGCAAGCTTACATTTTCATTCAATGTTTTTTTTTAAATATAATTCCAAAAAAAAAAATCTTTCACAATAGGGAATGTGCAAAATTAGTTTTGATTTTATGATGACACTAATTTTATTAAGTTTGTAACTGGACAAAACAGCCTTTTACAAAGTATTTTATTTTCCAGCCACTTTAAGTGAAACAATTTAATACAGACATAAAAAAATACTGACATGATTTAATAAAGTTCAAGCAATAGAAAACATATATTGTATCATATTTTCACCACCTGTCCGGCTATACATGGGCTCACTCTCTTCCCATCCACCAGCACAGGGTTCGGCTGAATGAGTAACCGTCCGTAAGTCCCACCCACCTGTCCTTTGGTGAGACGGCCAGGATTGACACATACACAGCCAATCACATCCTGGAAATAATGGATACATTTTTTTTCCCAGTTAGAAATGATTTTTTTTTAACATGGTATATGAATAACAGTAACTTTTCTGAAATGTGATTGATTTACCTTGATGAAATACCGAAGTTCTGAAGGAACGATGAGAACATCAGGTGTGAGGTTCATTTGGCTGAATTGTTGAAACTTCTCATAATCCATGTTAACTTCCTCCGCAGGAGGATAGAGAGGATAATAGCTAAAAACAAAACTGAAGATTTATAACTGTATATCACAGAGGCAGCAAAGAAGAGTACTGACATTTTTCTATTTTTCCTTTTACTAGGAAATTTCATTTAAAGATGAGAAATGTTCTACAAACCTCCTCTGGGTCAACATGTGTTTCATGATCCTTGAGAAACGCTCTGTGCCAGTGCCACTGTAAAAACGGTAATGACAAATCAATGCTTGTGCACTCATTCTTCTGAAGCAGTCTCTCTTCTTTTTTTTCTTCTTTTTTTTAATTCAATGAACGTCAATGAAATAGTCAGAAATGACTATAAAACAGTACATTTTATTTTTAAAAGTTCATTTACTCTTGTTAAAGAGCAGCCACGGTGTACAGTTACATATCAGCTATAGGTTGTTTTCATGCTATAATCACCAGTTGGTTTAGGGTCATTACCTGCTGATCTCTTCAGCTCCCATATGAAACACAATGTCTGTAGATGTCAGGCCAAACGTCACATTACCGATGAGGAGCGTGCAGGGGTCACTCGCTAAGGTCACTCTCTAAGGGTGGAAAATGAATATTAAACAAGAGCAGTAATAGAAGCAGTTGAATTATTCAGTTTAAGATAATATAAAGAATAATAGAGTATAATGGAATAAAGCAATGTCTTTCTAATTAAAGGGATAGTCCACCCAAAAATGAAAATTCATCTAATTTACTCACCCTCATGCCATACCTTAAGAAACACACAAACTAAAATTTTAAGGAAAACAATCAATCTCTGAATCCATTTAATGCAAGTGAATGGCTGCTGCTCGGTTGATGCTTAAAACACACACACACACACACACACACAAAGCGTTCATGAGAGGGACATTGTGATGAGTGTCTTCAGTGCACTGTGAAGGTTGCGTGAGAAGAGCCGGTCCTCCGTGTTTCCACGTTACCTCTTGCGCAAACTTCACATTAGTATTTTTCTTACACCTATCGTTTCACTTCAGATGACATTGATTCATCCACTGGGGTCGTATGGATTATTATCCCGATTGCTGCGTATGGTTTTTCAAGCGTCAAGTGAACATCAGCCATTCACTTGCATTATATGGACTCACAGAAATGGATTATTGTCCTAAAAAACTTTTGTGTTTTGTTTATGGTTTGTGTTTATCTGAAGAAAGAAAGTCTTATACATCGGGGATGGGTAAATGATGAGAGAATTTTAATTTTTGGATGAACTATCCCTTTAAGTTTGCCATGAATCACACTAGTAGATAAAATATTAATCACTAGCACTTAAGAATAAAAAAGGATGCCAAATTACATTAATATGAACAGAGATTTTAGCTAATCATCTCACCGCTGTATCATCTTTGCTGAGGATGGTCAGGTTGAAGGGTGGCTGAGGATAAATGTAATGATGATGGACATCCCTCTGAGACGGCACAAACACCAACCTGCATCCCGACCTATAGTAAAAGAATGCAAGCATTGAAAACAATAATACATTGGTGAGCACTTTCTGTAAAGCTGTGAAAAAAAAGATATATATATATTTTTATAGATACACACACACCCTTTGGTTCCTTCCACTATGCTGTCCACACATCTCTTGAAGATGGATTCAAATGTTTCTGTTACCTGGTTTTTCTGTTAAAAAAAGGTAGAAAAATCAAGTGCTTAAATTTGTGGCCATGATGAAAAATTGTTAATATAGTAATTTCACATGCATACAAAACCTTGTTTACCTCAATCTGCTCATGTTTGGAATCAACAAATGGCCCAAACTATGAGAAAAATTAACAGTTAATTACTAGCCAAAATTCCACTGATTCAAATATATTTTGTTTAAATGTCCAGAAAAGCAGTTACACTGCAAGAAAAATTAGGTTTTAATCACAACAAGCTGCTCGTGGACCAAAACACCACAGAAATGGGCATGAAGCTGTACCCACCAGAATGCATACGTCAGGACGATCTTTATTGATGATAGTTATGAGGTCAATCAGAGGGTCATAGGCCAGACTTTCAGAGGGGGTGTACGGTCCACAAGCCATCATGACCATCACAGGCTCAGACACTGAAAAAGTGTGTTATGAAAGGTTTAATGTGAGCCATGATCTCATCAGGGCTGTTCTTGATACATTTTCATCACTCTTACCTTCATCCATTTCCTGTTTCACTTCAGAAGGGCAGTAAAAAGGCAAGGGAATACCCTAGTGGACAAACAAATCACTGAATAAATATTAATAAGTCAACAAATTGTACACTTAAAAAGGGTAGTGAGAGATACCTCATATAGTTTGGTAGCTACAAACTTCTCCCCGGAAGGATTCATACCTTCCATAACAACAACCTATAAAAAAGAAAAAGAGAAGAATGTATACCAAACATAGTTTATGATAATAACTAGAGATGGGGAAAATACATTATCTGATACATCACTATTCATTCTCAAGTGTTTATCATCTACAAACTGTAATAATCAGAATTTTAAAGTGCCCCTATGATGCTTTTTTCGGGTATTACCTTTCATGTAGTGTATAATATAGATGTTTGTGAATGTAAAAGGCAGGGATGGTTTCAAAGATCAAAGTGTATGATAAATGTTATTGTCTTCCAAAAGATAGAACCCAATTCTGAATTGTCTGAAATGAGTTGTAAGTAATTTCAGTCTCACTTCCTGCATGAATAAATGTAGGTTTGTAACAAATTTTCATGATTCCAGCCTATAGTCTTCATTGGCTGCCCACGAACAACTTCTAGAACAAGACACTGTTTTCTGCGCGGCAAAAGCAAACCCTCTTTTTATGCACTTCCAGAGCTGAAATTCAGCTATTTTCAATATGACGTTTTGTTTCCGACACGTGCTGTAAGCGGTAAACCAATCACAATAGACCCGAGCCATCTGACCAATCAGGGCTGAGTAGTCACTCGGAAAGGAGGGGTTTAGAGAGACCGAATCATTTATCGAACCGTTTCAGACACTGGGAGAAAAGAGGTGATACTGCAATATATATTGTATATAAGTTTTTTTTGATCTTGGATGCATGTAAACCTATTGTAGCAGAGCTCCAAAACACATTTAGGAGCCTTTAAAATAAAATAGCATAATGGGGCACTTTAAATTAAAATTATTAGTAATATAATATTAATAAGCAATAAGTTAAATTTAAATAAAAGATAAGGAAAAAAGCAGTATGTGCATTAAATAGTAGGTGTATAATATCTCACCTGTCCAGGGAAGAGTGAGAACTCTTTGAGTTCAGACAGATCCACAGGCACCTGTCTGCCTCCCTGTTCCTGCCCGGCCTCCAGCAGGACAGACTGGGCATTGAGCTTCCCGTTACTGTCACAACACACCTGCCCCAGTACTGTGATGCTATCCTGCAGGAAAGAGAGTGAGATCAAGGCTAACCAAAATGGATACACATAATCCAAAATTAACTTTTGCACACCAGCGATAATTATGTTCTTTTTTTTATCACTTTGACAACTGAATTATTGAACCATTATGATGATATCTGTGCTTGTACCTGAACAGGTAATGAAACTGTAGAGAATTCCTCGATGTTAAAATGACTCCGCAATTCCTCTCCGAGCTCTTCAATCTTTTCAGTCAGAACTACAGAAAAGAGAACGTAAATAAATATATAAGAATATATAAAGAGACAGTCTGTTCGCATCATGCAATTTACCCAATCGCTCCCCAGGTGTTCAGCATTCACTGCTGTGTCTGTGCTTTTGAATGGGAAATGGAGAGGGCAAATTCCAAGTATGGAACACATATTTGGCTACACGTCACGCCACTTTTTTCACTTTCATGTACTTACCATCCCGCACATCTCTCAGTCTCTGGAACATATATTTGTAGCTGCTGTTGAGTGAATTCTCTCCTCCGTCCAGGATCTCCACCCTCACACTTGTCTGTCCTTTACCCGTCCAGCGTGGACCCTGTACCGTCCCAAACGACGAAACCACCTCTCCTCGTCCCCCACGCATGCCATATTTTTGAGAAGGGGTTGCACTACACAAACACATAAAACAACTGTATGTTAGATTAAGAGTATTATATCGTCTTGAAGTGAAATGACAGATCAGATTCAGGTTATTTATTGCTGTCTTTAGGGTACTTACTGGGAGATCAAACTTTTGGTTGCCTTGGTGATTTTGTTAATGACTTGTTTGCCATTCATATATTCAAAACTATCTTAAAAGTTTGGTGAATTGGTTACCTTGGCGAGAAGCTGGCAGGCGACAGCATTAGACTGGGACTGGCGAGTCGGGCCACACCTCTCTTGGACTGAGGATGTTCAGGGGTGGTCAGCGCTCGCTTCTGAGAGCCCTGCGGTAACACATGGATGAAGACAGTAATGCATTTACATTTCTTACCAATCCAGTTACAAAGAAAATACATCTCAATTTATTGCAAATTCCAGTAGTTCAGCAAGTGAAATAAAAGTTGGGTTAGAAGACAAAATGAGATTGACTTTTAAGAGCTGAGCTGGAACCAATAACGCATTTCTATCGGTTCATCTACATTTCCAGCAAGTCTTCCCTATTAATCTGTCTATTTTTCTCACCTTGGCAGGTGTTGAATAGGCGTCTAACAAGTTCTCCTCTTCCTCTTCTGCTCGGATTCTGTGAGACTCAGTTAAGAAGACCACTTTGAACATCAAAAAAAAATTAATGAAATTATGTGAAAATAAACTTAGTGATGGTTAGAGCTAAAAGGATACAGTTCCTGGATAGAGTTGATGTCTCTAGTCTTGTTAAACTGGCTTCCCTTTGAGGAGCCTTTTGACCTTTTCTTCTTGTTCAGTATCTGTAAGGAATAAATAAGCAATATGCAAATCAGGCAAGGAAACATAGGGTATCTTATTTATTAAGGCATCTCAAGAGATATCTGTGTTGTGGTATGTGTTTATAAGGGCCTTGTACTAACTTCATGTTCAAACTGGTCCAGGTTCTCAAGAGTGAGCGGCAGCTGGTCTTTAGAGGTGCTGAAAGCAACCCACTCGAATATAATATCATCTCCCTTCAGCCTGTGACACACACACTGCTCCAACACTACAAGATACAAGAGGTATATTATGTTATATATAAATGAAGGGATAAGGCACATATTAGTCTTTATTTTTTAATCATTATGTCACGTATGTTATAATGTTACACACACACACTTATACATATACATACACACACACACAGACACACACACACTATACATACATATATATATATATATATATATACACACACACTTATACATATACATATACATACATACACACACACACACACACACACACACACACACACTATACATACATATATATATATATATATACACACATATACAATTTATATATAAAACTTGACGTTTACGTTTGTCCACAGTGTCATCGTTGAAGGCTATGTTGAAAGTGTCCAGTTCAGACTTGATGTCCTCTGCTGTGACTGATGCCATTGTTGTGTCCGCTGCTTTTCAAATATGAAATATCTGTAAGATAAAAACAGAAACGCCCTCAAGATGTGCACGTTCGAATCACACTCGTCATCAATCGTAATTGTAAAAGAGCGAACTTTTACAGTCTCACTAAATAAAACACTAAAATGGCGCTAAACACAATAAATAATTTGCTTTCCATATACAACTTTATTCACCTGAAGACAGAGCTCGAAATAAGAAAGCTATCTTCAACACATAATCCAATAATATGAAAGATTACCGTCTATATTAAAGTCAAAAATCCGCTGTCATTTTCCTCAGTAGTCTTTGCATTACGTTCGGATTGCCGCGAAAAAGTAACAGCACCGAAAGGTCACTTCCGGTTACTCCGTGCGTCCTCCAGGACGCCAGAGGGAGCTTGAGGCTGCCAAATGAATTTCCATCCACTGAAAGGAACCAAAGCCTGTTGGTGCTACATGTGCTTATGATACCGTAAACGTAAACTCACATTTGTACAGTAAATTTCAGTCTTTGGAATCTCAGGCATTACTTACCAAAATGCCGAAGGTCAAAGCCGAGAAAAAATCTCGAAAACATCAGGAGGTGAAGAGTCAAGGTAGGTTTCCTTGAGATGTTTTGTACTGCATGCTGTCTGACGAATTATTAAAGTCTGTTCGTATAGATCTGTATTGAAAGTTAAACCTGTTATGAATTTCATTTGTATTAAGGGGAGAACCTTTATAAACCTGACAACAAAACGTCCAGGTCACATAATTATTAAACCTATTTTTCTGACCGTTGAACATTAACATTATTTACATGATAGTTAAGCACATTTTCATGCCAATATACGTTTTACTTTTGATGTCATACATATATATGAATTCACACACAATATTTATGTGTTTAATTGTAGTGACAGTAATGTCAACATTTTATTTTCTCTTTTTTTTCAAAGATTAATTAAGAACATTTGATGGGATTATGTTTTGACACTAATCTATAATTTTTTTTTCTTAATGTGTTTCAGGAATTATGTTTAATACTGGTATTGGTCAGCATATTTTGAAAAACCCTTTGGTTGTCAATGCCATCATAGAGAAGGTCAGTAATGTGGATTGTGACTTATAAATGAACAAGATTTCTAAATGTGTGGCCACATTGTCACGACACAACATAATCAGTGAGTGTATCGAATAAAAAAAAATATATATCTTTCCAGGCAGCACTACGACCAACAGATGTGGTTTTGGAAGTTGGTCCTGGAACTGGTAACATGACTGTCAAACTCCTGGAGAAAGCCAAGAAAGTAAATAAGTTAGATTGAATGATTTTAATGCTGGAGTTTAAGTAGTGATTAATTTATTTTTATTATCCCACCCCCACGCAAAACTTAATTACCTCTTTTACTATAATTCAAAGGTAGTTGCATGCGAGTTGGACACCAGGCTTGTTGCTGAGCTTCAGAAAAGAGTCCAGTGCACGTAAGTGTTTTTCATCCATTATCAAAACCCCAGCAACAACTTCAGCATCTGATTGATTGAAAAATCTGTTTTCTTGAACAGTCCAATGCAGAACAAGCTTCAGATCCTTATAGGGGACGTCCTAAAGGCAGAGCTCCCCTTTTTTGACATCTGCGTGGCTAACTTGCCTTATCAGGTATTGGTTCAGAGATTTTTCTCTTTGGTTGCTGTAGATCTGTCTTCTGAGCCACTGGTAACACTAAATTAAGATCCATGTAGTTAACTTTAATTAATGCATGAATTAACATTAACTAACAATGAGCAACACATTTGTTCCAGTATTTATTCATCTTTGGTTACACTTTATTTTAAGGTGTCAGTATTACAGTGTAATTATACATTTAGGTACAGTAATAATAATTAGCTACATGTACTTACTGTAGTGTTAGGGTGAGTATTTGGTTTAGGCTTAATTGCATGTAACTATGCTTAATTCCTAGTTATTACTACAGTAAATACATGTAACGTGTAACAGTGGCACTGATCTTTTTTTTAACATTGGTTAATAAACTTCTGTTAATAAGACAGGTGTTCATTGTTAGTTTACGTTAGCTTATTAAGTAATATTAACAGATAAAACTTTTGATTTTAATAATGTATTTTTAAATGTTTAAATTAACATTAACTGAGATTAATAAATGCTTTAAAAGTATTTTTCATTTTTATTTTAACTAACTGTTGGCCCTCTAGCAGTTAAAAAACAAAACTCCATGCGTTTTGCAGAAGAACATAGCTTTGGTTGTGCTTCAGCTCTACGTGACTGCGGATGAATGTGGTGCTTTTTCATAAGTAAAAAGAGAGAGAGATTATACTACTTCTCATAAAACATTCACTACTAGGCTTAAGAGATAGTTAAGGGTCTCAAGCTGACTAGCTGACGACGTTGCTGAAGCTGTACCCATTAATAGACACACAGTACTTCCTTGGAAATTAAATTCCAGCACAGAACTACTACAACCATAATGAAATGACCCTTCCCAATAGATAATGCTTTACAATGAACTGTGTTAGTGAGCTACATACGGCAATATATCTGTTCAATAAAATACCTTACTCGCCTGTTTGGGCCTTAGTTCAGTTAGGACATATAAGTAGCTTTTATAAACTTGCCTTAGAACAAAACATTACTGGTGTGCATCTTGACACAAAACAATGGCTCTGAAATATTTTTAAATATGTCAGTAAGTTGCTTTCAGTTAAAATAGCTCAAACATGCATTTTAGTCTGGAACTAGGCTAAATAAAACTTAAAATAAAATAAAATAAAACAAAAGGCACAATTAAAATAAAAGATCCAAAAACCACTAGAAGAGTGTTTTATATTTTGTTGACTTGTGTACTTGCATTAACCCAGATGTTTCCAAGAATGTTTAAATCCAGAGAAATAAGTCATTTTAATCAGGACATGGACTGTGTCCGTGCGTCGCCTATCAATGATATCATACCTTCGTTACCCTCGATTTCTAGTTTTATTGTGTTGGAACCATGGAAACGCCAAAGACGCTTTAATATATTATGTTTTATTATACAAGGGAACTTACATTTATAGACAGAAAACTAATCATTGCTATGTATCTCAACACGTTTAGTTTTATTGTTTTAATCTCATATTCTTGATTTTCCATGAGTATCATGTTTTTACCATGCCGCAGAGAAAAACACTATTTTGTCAAGTAGCTAACATGGCATAATTGTGTCGTGCTCGTCTTTTATTAGCGATCACTCCAGCGGCCTCGTTCACTCCCATAGCGCTCGCCCTGCTCTGTTTACTACGGTAACGTTAATAACCTCATCTATGAACCTGATTTCTGCCCGAGTCCCATCGGATACTTTTCCACCAGCGGTGAGGTGAAGACATCTCCCATGATTCTGCGCTTAATCTCGGCATCATCAGGCTACGCCTTTGTTTTGCTTAGGCGACGTCTAGCGGCATCACATATTGTGCCTTTAAGCCTTGTCTGTGAAACCGGCCAATAAACACTTACAATATTCATAGTGAATCAAACAAGCAGGTTTTAGAAGAAGGATTGATGTTTTTATTATTTATCATAAATTATTTATATATTATTATATTAATATAATATTATATTAATATAATTTATCATTATTTAAATTGTTAATTTTGAACAAAGTAATGTACCAATGTTAACAAATTGAACCTCACTGTAAAGTGTTACTGAATCACAGGTATTCACACTGAGATTTTTTCCCCCCCTAGATATCATCGCCTTTCGTGTTCAAACTGTTACTTCACAGGCCATTTTTTAGGTAAGAAATTGGAGAAACTTTTTTTTGGGCTGATTCTGTGAATTTGAGTGCAGTATAGAGTAAAAACGATGGGACTTTATTTCCTAATGCCATCATATTGAGCATTACGATTTCTTTCATTCACATTTTGTGGTGTCTGTAGGTGCGCCGTGCTGATGTTTCAGAGGGAATTTGCCATGCGCTTAGTGGCTAAACCAGGAGACAAGCTATACTGCAGACTGTCCATCAACACACAGCTCCTAGCCCGCGTGGATCATCTCATGAAGGTTTGGGGAGTCCTTCACTTCATTAATTGACTGCTATTGGTGCCTGTATTGATTTATTTATTGTTGTTATGATTCATATCAAAATATGTTAAAAAAAAACAAAGTTATGACTGCTGCTTGAGAATAGACAAATCCTCAAGATTGTGTGGTATGCATAGTTTGACATTGTCATTGGTAGAGATACTGAAGTATTATGCTTATGAAGGTGGGAAAAAACAACTTCAGACCACCTCCAAAAGTAGAGTCCAGCGTGGTGAGGATAGAGCCCAAAAATCCTCCGCCACCTGTCAACTTCCAGGTAAGTGTCATTAATTATAGTGTATAATGTCTGTGCAGTTATTAGAAATAACATAACAGAGGTTTGTTTCCATATTTAAAGGAATGGGATGGTCTTGTCAGAATTGCATTTGTCCGAAAGAACAAAACGCTCAGTGCTGCCTTCAAGTAAGACATCACTAAATGTTGTTTTTGTTGAGTGATCAATAGTAATAAATTAAAGAAGCTGAAAGTATTGACGCGTTTGTTTTTTTCAATGCAGGTCTACTGCGGTTGAGCAATTGTTGGAAAAGAACTACAAAATTCACTGTTCTGTGCACAACATAGTGAGTCTGCTTCACTTTAACTGCGTTCACACTGTCAGTCGAAATCTGATTATTTGTGTATCTGACTGAAATCAGACCTAAATGATTTGACTGGCCACACTATGTATCGCAACTGCTCAGATCCCATTTTTGTATCCCGTGGCGCTGTTTCATTTAACGGAATGTCTATGGAAAAGTTTCTATGGCAATGATGTTGCGTTAGTAGACGTACACCAGAATTGAGATGGAGGGGTTTGCAGTGTTGTCTTACAATATGAAAATGTGTTTCTGTAACAAACATCTGATGTGTTTTTATGTCTGTGGCGTGAGAAAGTGACAAGCAAAAAAGCTTTGCAAAATCCAATCAGAGCGATCATACAGAATTGAATTCCCAGAAATAGGTTTTAGCTTGAAATGGGTTTTTAAAAAAACTGATTTTTTTTTTTTTTGGTAGTTCACACTTGCTAAATATTATCGGATTCCAATCGCATATGCACAAAAATCAGATTTGGACTGACAGTCTGAACAAGGCATTAAAATTTAGACTTTAATTATACTTGACCTGATACACAAATCTTAAAATACATTTCCAAATTGTAATGCAGGAAATACAACAGGATTTCAGCATTGCTCAGAAAATTGATAGCATCCTTCAAGAGTCGAAGTTTAATGAAAAGAGGGCGCGCTCCATGGATATAGATGATTTCATGGTGTAAGTATGACATGCTTCACTTCAAGAAAAAGGCTTTAAAATGTTTGTTTTTTTGGACAGTGTTTCATTAAACATCTTTCTACATCCATATTTTATGTTAGGCTTCTTCATGCTTTCAACTCTGCCGGGATACACTTCTCCTAAGACTTTAAGGAACAGGGAACAGCTACTAGGTTGACAGGAAGTGATGTCACAGTCTTCTCATATTCTGGTTAAAGCTTTCATCCATGTGAAGAAATGAATGGCATTTCTTTTCTTTGGACATTCAGTGGGACACTCAATCTCTCAGCCTTGGGATTTTTTGTGCCTTTGCTCAGTGATGAAATATTTACGGACTTCTTTCAGAGGTAAATCTTTAGTTGTGTGCATGGTGACTGAAAAGAGGCTTTGAAGAGGATGTCTGTAATGGCTTCTTACAGTTTTCAGCTTTATGTACTCTGCTGTTGTGAGTACACCAGTTTATTTTCGCATAACTGGTAGAGAATATTATTCTTCATCCCCATTAATCTCAGCAACACACACACGCGCACACACACACAATGCTATCCTGCCCACTACTGCTCTGTACTGAACTGTTAAATTAAGAAATAACCTAAGCTGCTAACACCTCACAATAAAGTTCAGTTGGTTAACATTAGTTAATGTATTAAGTGAAATGAACTAATAGTTATCAACAAATAATGAACACCAATTTTACAGCATTTTTAATTTAGGTTAATGTAAATTTGTTTATAATACATATAACTAGTATAAAATATAATTTATTAAGAGATTAACAATGAATAATACTTTTACAGCATCTATTAGTTTATGTTAGCTATCAATTTAACTGTTAACAAGTTGAAATTTATTGTCAAGGTGTTTCCTATAAAATTCTTTATCAACATTCAACATACAGTTAATGCAACTAGTATGTAAACTTTGATGTGGAAATGTAATTTTTAATTAAGTATTGATTCATTTAAGGCATGTTTCTTAGGAAGGTTTAGCTGTGCGAGTTCAGTAAATCCATTGAAAATCATATTTTGTGTTAAATCTGCATACAAATTTAAAAGAAACTTGAGAGAACCATTTTGCTCATATGTGAGACTTTTCAGTAGTTTTTATAATATAATATACATGAACTGTTCAAAGATGCTCTCAACTGCTTTAAATTGTTCTGTCAAGCAGAGTTTCAGATCCTCCTTCTGTTTTGGTGTGGGAGGAAAGTTAAAGATGGAAATCTGAACTTGGGAAAAGTTGCTTTGATGTAACAATTATATGGTGAAGTTTTTTGCTGAACGATAAGTTGGCAGTAAAATCTTGAATACATTACTGGTGCAATGATTTGTTATTTTTTTCACAAATAATAATATCAAAGCTTTTGATTACGTTATGTTAGGCTGACAAATACATTTTAGGGAGTCTATAAACACTTCACCGTACTCTGCGTTATCTTGAGTATGAATACAAATGAATGACTTCAATGAGGCCTTCTTGTGCACCATGCTAATGCGGACCATCCCCCAGATACTGAGCATACCCTGCTGAAAAAGAAAAAGAAACAGGCTTAAACCAGCCTAAGATCTGTGGCCAGTTGCATAAACTGCTTAGACTAATCTTACAAGCAAGTCATTAATTTGACTGGTCATAACTTTTTTTAAGTCAGTTACATAAAAATGTAGATCGGTCTAATTTGAATCCCAAAAGTAAGACCGACTACCTTTTGGCTAACTGCTAGTTGGTCCGACTAGTTATTAAGACACTCATAGTGGCGGTGTTAATGCAACTGGGTCCTGGTCCTTGGTCATTTGTCGGAACAGTTTTAGAAGGATTTTGGGCATATTTTAGCTATTTTAGATTTTTCTTTCTGTCCAAGTACACTCTTCAGACTTTAATAAAAATGCCAGCTAATGGTTGGTCAGTCGCATGACATGAGATTAAATTAGTTGTGTTGTGGTTTGATTAAATCATTTGATTAATTGATTATTCCTGTGGCTTCATACTCTTTCCATTTGGTTTGTTGTCAATACTATATTTGATCACTAGATGGCTCTCAAGCACCGTTACAGATATTTACATGAATGTAAGCTGTGCGAGAAAGCTAATTACAGCTATTCTTTCTTTCTTGTTGAAAGAGAGAATTAATGAAATTAAATTCTGCATGTTTCTCTATCACAGAAGTGTCTCTTTTCACTCCTATACCAACACCCATGTGTCACAGCATGTCTGAGCTGAAGTTTCTTACCGCAGTAGTACTGACAGATCCAGCTCTATTGATTGATAGCTGGCAGAGACTCGTATATTATGGGGTGAAGTGTCTTGCACTATGGGGAACAGGAAGAAATTGATTTAAGATTTGGAGCGCCACAGGTCTACAGCCTCACATGAGTGACAATGGCCTCTACTGTCAATCAATGCGAGGGTCTGTGTTCATGCACAGTCAGATCAGGAAGAATAAATAGATTTTAGGTTGGTAGGATTTTTTTAAACGTGTATGAAATAAGTCTCCTATGTTCACCAGCATAAATGTTTTCTATTTGAAAATATTTTAAAATGTAATTTACTCTTGTGATGGCAAAGTTTTTATGCTGAAAATGTATTATGTAATAAAATGTATCATTTATTATTCAATTTAATAAATTATTACATTTATGCAAAATTTAATATGCTGATTTGATGCTCAAGAAACATTGATTATCAATGTTAACAGTTGCGCTGCTTAATATTTTTGTGGAAACCGTGACATTTCGACGATTCGTTGATGAATAGAAGTTTCAAAAGAACAGCATTTGTTTGTAATAGAAATCTTTCGTAACAATAAATGTCTAAAAGTATTAATTTCACCAACGGCACATAGACTGGAATGCAGATTAATATTCAGTTTTATGAAAGTTTAGAAACTTCCCACATTGACTGTCTCAACACTTTTCACAAAGCATACATTTTAAAGCGATGCATAAAACATGAAATTATGAAGAACAAACAGTCATGTTTGACATTTCCAGAGTTAAATGTCACCTGAACAGGTGTATCTCCTATTGCAGGACATCCTGCAGTGCAACTGTGCTTTTATTTATTTTATTATTTTTTTTTTTTGCATCACACCTGCTCATTTGAACAGATCCCTGTCTAACTGTTTTTCAGCGTATCGCTTTATCTTGTCTGCAGGTGTGACTGAATTGTCTGAGAAATGTATGTGGCCTTACGGCAAAATGCTTCCAGCAGTGTTACAAACTTTCCGGTTGAGTCACAAATGCTCCATTATCCTTGCGCGAACTCCCCGTTTTCTGCTTGGTTCCTGAAGTCCTGATGAAAATAATTAATTGGGCTTTAGGTGTGAATCTCTCTCATGCTGCCCAGAGACTGTCCTAATTTTCCTGTATACGCAGGTTCTTGCCAGTCGCTGAGCCTTGGGCCTGCTGATAGGATCGAGATTAGAAATTCAAATGTCTTCCTTCTTTGAAGTAAAGCGAGAGAGCTTTTGAGTCTGGCACCCGGAGGACACGCCAGCCGAATCTACACATTGATCCTGCGAAACGTGTTTGACTTTGAGATTTATTTATCTATCTATCTATCTACTGTATCTGTCTCTTTTTTTCCTGTTAAATTGTTCACTTGGGGCAGACGCTTAGATTCTCTTGATCACTGTCTCTGAAAGAGAATAAAGCCGAACTCTGAGTGACTGGA
Organism: Zacco platypus; assembly: GCA_038088235.1. NCBI lineage: Eukaryota > Metazoa > Chordata > Actinopteri > Cypriniformes > Xenocyprididae > Zacco > Zacco platypus. Next base: position 8,820,455 of record CM076073.1, read on the forward strand.
GGCCATGGGAAATATCTGACCTGCAGGTCAAGCATCAGTTGTTGAAGGGTTGCATTTGATGACTCAACGTCGCTAAAGCTTACTATTGTAGTTGTAGAAGTTTTTCTTGCCTTCGCTGACCTTCATGTTTTGTTGCCCGGTGGAAAGTAGCGGCCGTTTCTGATTGGCTGGTTGCAACAGACCGTGGAGGTGTCCCATAAATACTCACTGTAGCATTTAATGCCTATCAGGGTCAATGGTGCAGGGCAGATTTTTACGACCGCCAGACATTGATGCCATGATAGGCTTGTCTTATAGAGGTCTCCATTATAGGAGTCCTTCACTAAAGGAAAATAAAGGTCCATCACAATATTGAATTTGTTTCCTGGCTGGTAGTGATGATATCATATTAGGATCCATTATGGATCGTGCATCTTAGATGTGTCAAAATGTGCTTTTTGTAAATTTGTGCCACTATTGATATGATCTGTAAAGCTCATTTAGCAAGGCAGTGTTTCAGGGAGCCATAGTCCAAAAGTAGAGGGTAGAGAGGACACTAAATGAAGTAGAGAAGAGCAAAGAATGATGAGGACATACATTGGATTAAAACATTGCTCCCATACATTGAAATGGGTGCGAAAGTAATTTTAAAGCTGTATAATTTCGATTCTTTTTTTCTTTTCTCTGACTACATGATCCACTCAGTCAACTCTAGTAAACGCTACACAATGGCAAGAGGAAATATTGGTTTAATTCAGCCATGTATGTCATGTATACTTGCCTGGCAGAGGAGACACCGTGATCAAGGTGGTTCAGTCAGGGCGAGGCTCGGCCATTGCACTCCGGCTGTGCTGACGCCTGCGAATTCTCCAAATGTGGGAAATTGGGAAATTAGGGTTGCGTGTTCAATTCTCAATACCAGCAGGAAAATGTATTTGGGGGAGTGAATGAGTAGCGCTCTCTTCTACTCTTAATACCTTTGGCTGAGGTGTGTGTGCATTAACTTGGATGGGTTAAATGCAGAGGACGAATTCCGAATATGGGTTAACATACTTGGCCTTCAGGTCACGTCACTTTCATATATGTTTGACGTTGAACCAGAAACTGATTTAGAAGTATAAGAGGAAGAGTGAATTGTATAGGTTCATCTACAAGTCAATGTACGAATGGTAATGGGCTATATCGCTATATAAAAAGTCTGACACATATCGGTAATTGATATTAACCTTTAGCTTAAATATGTTATCAAACAGCTAATGAAGTGTTGCTCATTTTACACCATGTTCCTGTTCACCATCTCAGACAGTTGCCTTCTAAACATTAGCATCCAGACACGTTGAGCACCATTGAATGTAAGTGGAGAATGGCATATATTTCATCATAAAAAATCATACACATAATTCATATTGCTATATGTACCCAATTGTTCCATCCCTTCTTAAAGGTATTCTTGTGCTTACTGTGGAAAAGCCCTGCCCTTCACATTGATGGGATTGGTTGCTTGTTTGTGACGGTAGGAAATGGTTTCAAGCCGTATTTTTTAGACTGTACTTAGACTTTGGTAGACTGCAGTTTTAAGGAGAAAATACTCAGGAATTGCATTGAGTGATGAATTTGCACAGGGTTTGTTTTAAAGAATGTTAAAAACACAACATAGATATGTAAATGACATTAAAGGTACACTATGCAACTTTTGGCATTGTAGCGATTAATAAATACAAAGGCATGCGTCTTGCGAAAGAAGATTTTAGCCGGAGTTACTTCTCACTGTTTATGTATATGACGAGTCACACAGGTACTGTGCTACTCTGCAGTGGTCGCCGTCACACTTGGTCTAAAATAGTCTGAATAATTCTTATAGGCATACCGTAGAGATTCATACTGTTTGGAAGATGAGTTTGTGATGCACTCTCTCATTATATAAGTTTGTAAATTTTGAACAAAAAAAAGTTACATTGTACCTTTTTAAAATCCTGATTTCCAGGGTGTATTTAATATCTGGTGCACTTTTGATACTCAAGGAAATTTATTTGTTTTTAAGTATGATTAGATATTTTTACTGTAAAACAACAAACATACTGATATAGTAAGAAAATATAGGCCTTTTTTCCAGTGCATAACATGAAATATATTACATTAGAAAGATAAATTTTACACAGCAAAATCATTGTACACTTCTTAACAAGTATGCCATTTTTTTTACAGTTAAAATGATATTTGTACAGCTAAATGGTATCTTTAATACCATATTAAATGTTGCCTTTCTTTCACTTGTTTTAAGTGTAATCTAGTTAAAAACAAGTGAAATAGTCTGGCAGCGCAGTAAGACAAAACTACACCAATGAAGATATTCTGAGAACAAGCTGCAATATCTTATGCAGCTCATCTTCTTAAGTAAACTTATCTTGTTTTAAGCATTTTTACGATTTTTACTCAAACAAGTCACATAAGACTAATTAAAAACTCATCAAGAAGTCTTTTTTGCAATGTATTGAACTACTGTGAGAATTTCTTCTCTTTCTAAATATGTAACTTTTTAAATATTAAATGCTGTTGACGTTACTCCCTTGTTAATTTAATGTGATCTCACACTAGACCTTTGAATTAATGATACCCCTGTGACAAGTTCATTTCTTAAGCGCTTTCACGCTGATGATTAAGCCGGCAACTGTCTGTCTTCTCTTCATATATTTCCTCTCCCGCTCTCTCAGACTGACGCATGTACAGCGCTGCTGAATGTTGAGGTATTCCCTGCGTGCTCAGTGGGACGTGGCACAGGAGCGCGGCTGGGGGCTGACCTGGGCCCCCCGTCGGATATTGATGTCTGCAGATGTTCATGTACAGAAAGGGCAGCCTCATCTCCTCCTGCTCCTGATAAATCATATAAGGGAGGGATTCACACTGCATTATTGATGGTCCGCAGGGAGGGATGAGAGAGGGCTTACTAGAGAAAGAGAGAGAGAGAGAGAAAAAAATGCTGTTCTGCCTTTTCAGCTGCCCAAGGTTAGCCAGACACCAGTTAAGAGATCCTGACAGGTGTGTGTGCGAGTGAGAGAGAGAGAGAAAGATTTTCCCCATGGGAGACGATGATCTGGAGTTTTTGAGAGCCAGCCTTGCTGTGACAGGCCTCTCCACAGCAACCTGTCAGGGCAGCCCCTTTCAAGCAGGTTTGAGGGATGTCATGAGGCTGAGGCATGGCGGTCTCTCAGAGGGGGAGGGAGAGAGAGACAGATTGAATGGAGAGCCGTATTTCCTGCACTCGCCTCACTGACTATAACAGGCACGGATTTTATGAGACCGTGAAGCTCAATCAGTTAGCGCACACACTGCATGGAAAGAGTGTTTTCATACTCAACCCAATGCATTTTGCTACTTTCATTTTCATAATTTAAACATCAGTGCCCTTTAGGCACAAGGAGCAGCTCTGGCTTTGTTCGGAATAGCGTGCTATCATACTTCTCTAACTACTTCTGCAGTGCATAGTATGTATATTGTGCACAGTGTGCAAATATTTCCCATGCATATAATACCCAGATGCATTTGCAGTGTATAACACAGCACATTGCATAGAATATTGTGCCCCACAATGTATTGTGCTCAACTTGACCTCACTTTTCCTGTCCCAGAAGTCATTACAACTGCAATCTCTGTATCAAGATTGCTTGTTTGATCAGACTGCCAAAAGTTAGGAATTTTACACTGAAGTGAATTAAAAAATAGAAAATAGTTTATATTTATTTTAATTTATTTGAAAGACGTAAAATGATGAGGTCATGCTTATTGTTTAGTTGTTCAGCCTAAAATTACTGGTGGTATTCCATTCCCAACATAGTCTAGATTTTTTAGCATTTTAATGTTCATTTCTAACATATTGTGGCACATTACCTTGGCATTGCATTTCAGAAAACTAGCATCGGCATTTCTAATACAACGGCTGAGGGAGTGACGCCAAATTTGACCGTTTTCTCTCTTCTGATCGCCGTAATCAAATCTCGCAATATATTTTTTCCTCTTTTGGGAAGTAATAGAAACGCTATCATGGTTTTTTTTGCTTTCAGAGCAAATGGGAATGCAAAAATATGTATTTGTTATAGTTTCCATTTACCCCACTATAGGCTCTATAATATGTAGTCTCTGCCAAAATACCATAAATGCTATAGTTATTGCTTCTACAATTAAACTGTGCTAACCTGGTACAAACCACCGCTGTAAAAAAAAAAAAAAATGAATGAATAAAAAGGAAAGAAACATTCTGAAAGCAGTTTAAAGGAGATTCCATTTATTTAATTAATTTATGATTTTACAGTAGCGGCTAACAACTTTTCTCCTTTCACTATGTGTTCATTTTACTTACAAAATTTCCAATTCCAGTCGATCAGAATTCAGCTTTTAAAAATGCCACTAAAATTGAACCTGCCATGCAAACTCAATTCCTCTCTCTCTTCTCTTCTTCACACTGTGGTTCTGAATGAATTAGCTCCCTCTTTGATGGCGAGAAGCTTTGAAAGCTTGTCCTCTAGACGCCCAGCTGCCTCCGGCTGTGGTTAATTCTTGGTGCAGTGCAGGCTGCCTCTGAACCTCCAGAGGGGATGGGACAGTCGTCTGGGTGAGCAGCCCGTGCTCTGTCAGCCGGAACAACCGCACTTGCCCCAATACAGGTTCTAGAACTCTGTCGTCAAGAATGTTCTAGAATGCTGAACGCCACAGGGGATGAATTCGTTTGAGAATTTGAGGCATTTCATGCCTGACTAAGGGGGATAAACTCTCCCCTGTGGCAAATACGAGACGATTTTATATTCATAATAAGATTTTTTTAAATTCATGCACCCAACTCGAACCAAAACTGGGACGCATCCTTCACAGTTGGGCTTTGAGAGATCTGGAATTGAGATTAGGTTGTAGAAATAATGAGAAAATGTAAATTGCCATCGTTTACTCGCCCTCATGTTGTTATATGACTTTTGGTTTTTGTTTTGTTTTTCTCAATTGAATATAAAGACAGTGTAATGCAATGTGTTCATGCTGCTCTTTTCCAATCAAAGTGAATGGTGACCAGGGGATGTTGAGCTCAAATGGAAATTAAGCAAAATAAAAGTATAGTATAACTTGTGTATGACTTGGTAGTCATATAATAGTCATCAGAAGTCATTTGATACTGAAGCTTTGTGTGAAGAAAAGGCTAAGTTTTAAAGGGTTAGTTCACCCAAAAATGAAAATTCTGTCATTAATTACTCACCCTCATGTCGTTTCAAACCCGTAAGACTTTTGTTCGTCTTCGGAACACAAATTAAGATATTTTGAATGAATTCTGAGAGCTTTCTGTCCCTCAATTGACTACGCAACTACCACTTTCAAGCCCCAGAAAGGCAGTAAAGACATCATCTACCTTAGTAAAGAGATGTCTTTACTACCTTTCTGGGGCTTAAAAGTGGTAGTTGCGAAAGCTGTCAATGTCTGTCTCAGATTTCATTAAAAAGCTCTTAATTTTTCATCAAGTTTTATCAAGAAGCACAAGCACATTAGATAAAGAAAGAGATATTTGTAGGCCTGTAATGTAAATTTACAACATTCTCTGCATATAAAGCTTTCTCAGCATAGTACTTTACTCGTAAAAGATTCATGCTGTATCTAATTATGATATTAGTCTTCTGTCTTGAGGTAAGTGTTCTTGAGCAAACACAAATGCGGTAAATTTTCCATGTCTATGAGAGGCATATCTTCTTGATGATTTAAAATCCAGGTGTGAAGTAATGTCAGCTCTCTTCTTGAATAACACCATTAAATCCTCTCTGGGAGAGCTGAGTGCCAAGGCCTAGGCTGTTAGTTACCAATAATGTCTCCAAGAAAGCAAGTGGAAGGGAATCTCACTCATTTAATTGACTGTCAGGCTGCTAGTTGCATGTGTGCTTACTGTAATCGGACATGTTCCATGTCCCACAAATCGTAAATGGGCCAGTTCGAGGTAAATTGCACAGATTACTCCATGTGTTTTATATTAGCATTGAAGCCAATTATATGCTAGCACACTACTAAGTTGACTAAATGAACATTTAACAGATGTACATTACCGTTCAAAGGCAAGTCTCTTATTTACTTAATCAAAAATAAAGTAAAAACAGTAATATTGTGAAATTAATATAATTTAAAAGCTGATTATTTTTTGATATATTTTTCTGCAGCCATTATGCCACTCTTCTGTCCGATGATTTTTCAGAAATCATTCTAATATGCTGATTGAAGAAACATTTCTTATTAGAAGCGTTAAAAACAGCTGTACAGCTTTTTTTTTTTTGTGGAAAGCATGATACTTACGATAATCATTGTCCAAAACAACAGCATTTAGATGAAATAGAAATCTTTTGTAACAGAAATGTCTTTACTGTCACTTTTGACCAAATTAATGTGTCCTTGATAAGCAATAAAATAAAAGTAATGTATTTCTTTCTTTCGAACAGTAGTGTATGCATTTCAAATGTAAATTCTTTCTCTACCAGGAAAATGGACCAGAAATATTGATGACATCCTGTACAACACATGCTTGAATGCCCCCCCCCCCATCTAGTAAGTAGTAAGTCATAGTTCATAGCTGTCAAAATTAATTTGATATGTCCAGCCCAAACTTACTAGGTAACATTTTACAAAAAGCTTCAAATAGGTAATATTAGTGAATGTGTTGTCTATCATAGCAAAATATTTTACAGCGTTTATTAAAAGTGCAGTGGGTGATCTGGGAAATGCTAACATTATCTTGCTAGTATTGAAAGCATATGATCCCACCCTCCCTGCAAATTGTCGTTCACAGCCACGCCTCCTCCACCAAAACACATAAATGTGCACACACACACTCACACAGCTGCTCTCGGCTAAACATCACAAGAGACAGCGTTAAACTACCTCATGTCTCAAAGCACATAACATTGCAATAATAATCAGTGTAAAGAGCTTGTAGAGCTTGCACCTGACTGCCATTTCAGTGTTCATACTGTTCACATGGAAATGCATAATTCCGACTAGCTCCGGTTACAACATCATGGGTTGAACGCAGCATAATCTCGTTGTTTTGATTCGGTAGGAACTGTAAAAGATGGCTGCTGTTTGTTTGTGGTGTTCTGTGACTGACGTCTGTCTGCATAAACTCTGCGTAGCATGAAACGCGCTGATGACGTATGACGTCTGAGCGAACAGGGTGCATGAGGGTATTTAAAATCAGACGTTGACTGGCAGGTAGGAAATTGTATTATTTCATTCGGAACATTTTAGGGTCCTACGCCTTCCACAGACAATATATATTTATAAAAATACATTTATACCGTTTAACATATTGATTTCTATCAGGATATGAGGAGACCAGTATAACAAAAAATGTGTTGTGCCTTTAAAATTAAAGAACTTTTTTGGTTATTATTTATTACAAAAATTAATTATTAATTATTATTTCAAGTTGTATAAATGTATGCCCATATGGCACCTTTTAGAGAGTTGTTTTCAACCATAGTTTTAATGCAAGGTATAAATATGTAAAATTATTCCGGTTCAACCCTTTAGACTTCAGAAACATCACTCCAAGGTGACTCTACCACAGTCAGGCCTGCCGTCTGGGCCGCTGTGGAGTTCAAAGGCAGGCATTCGTCAAGCAGAGGTGTTTGGTTGCTAAGCCTCGTATCAGAGTTTTTCTCCGGAGGTTCAAAGACTGAAGGTCAAACTCATGCTAAGCCACCTCGTTAACTCTCCTTCACTGCGCGTCATTGGTCTGTGAGTGCATGTGCGTGGGGAGGATGTTGACCTCAGGCTAATTTCCTCTTGCCTCCACTGACTTTTTTAATGACACGCAGACAGCTGCCTTTTCTGAAGGATGTCTGTCCCACAGGGGTGCTTCATTAAAGCGCGTCTCAACCCACACTCAAGCATGCAAGCAAAAACAAAGCATGCCGCCACACGCAGACGTCATTACTGTCTCTGATCACTGTGTTCCATCAGCAAACTCTGTCAGATGTGATTTCCTGAGCTGCTTTTTTCTTTCTCGCTGTCAGGGGGTGGGGTGTCATTCAAGTTTTTAAACATAGCACCGTTCTTATAAAAAACACTGAGGCCTAATATGTGGCATCACTGATTTTAGTGAAAGGAAACAGTTCATTTCTTTACCAGAGTTAATTGACCATTATCTTAGCTCTACAGTCCTTGACTACTTTTGGTAACTCAGACAAGCTTTATGTACAAACTGGAGAATTTTGTGAACAGTGTAGTTTTAGTGGTCATGACATTCTTTTGTGGGCTGGAGTGAACTGTGAAGCATTTTTATTTGGCTTTTTCATGAGAGAAATTGTGAAATTATGAAGTAACATGATTAAAAATCGCAAACACTGCAAATCACAATTAAGGGAGGGGGGAGCTTATCAGAGTAAACCAAGAACAGCCTAATGTTAATGTGATCGCAACTGATAACATTCGAGTAAGTATTCATTCAAGTATATGTGTGTGTATATATATATATATATATATGCATTCAAGGTAGTCCTATACATTTTTATCAATTCAAGTATTCCCAGGGAATCAAACCAATGACCTTGCCGTTGCTAGCGTCATGCCCTACCGTTTGAGCTACAGGAATGCTACACACCAAATACATATCAGCATTCCCTAATGCACAAAATGATTGATAGGCAGAACGAGTATGATTGGCTAGTTTTCTCTTTGGCTGAGACTCATTTTTGCTGTTTATATGGGGCTGTCACATGAGATAGTATCGCATTTCGTGTGAAATTGATCATAGTGCCTTTAAGTATCTTGAAGGAAAATCGATATCCAGGTTCAGCAAGTTTTAATAATCAAAAATATCAAAAGTGAGAATTTTTAGCTACTTTGGAAGATTTATTTAGTATAGATGTCATTGACTGGCATTTAAACCAGAAATTTACTGTTTCCATTGGGTTTTATAACACATTTACTAAAATCTATGAAGAAATTCAATTATGTTTTATTGAACATCAAAACTATCTGGAGGCCCCAGCCTTGAATTTATGAGGTGGGTGTGGACAGGATCCCCTCCAAGAACATCAAGGTCACATCGTCTCATCTGTAGAGCTCTTTCTACTCTCATCTTCTCATTCACCTTTCCCTTCCCCCGATACTCACCTGCTGTCGACCTCAAATGCTGGATTTGAAACACTCCTATAATTCTGTAAACATCTTTTTGTTGAAACCTTGGTTGGTTTTGGGAGGCAAAAGCTTTGCATTGCTGTCTCGTATGATTTCTTGCGCTCAACTGTGTTAAAATATGTGTTTTTTTCATCATCAAGATTTGTTTTGAGTGAATGGAAAGATGTTGATGTTGTTAAGTGTCTTAGACTCAGCCCAAACACATTTGCCCTTGCGTGGCGCTCACATAAACTGGTGGGGATGGGCAGGCAGGTTGAGGCAGATACTGGTCTGAGCGTGAAGTCTCGTTCACAACTTTCCAACCATAATTGGCTGTGAGATAATAGCATTTAATCTGTAGGGAGAGAGAAGGTGACAGAAAGTGAAAAAAGATTTGTGTTTGAGAAAGTGAGAACACACAGAAGCCATAACTTTGACATCAAGTCTTTTATCGCTAAGGACAAAGGCAGTTCCAGTAAAGCTGATATGTAAAATGAAAATTAATGGGCCATGTTTTTTCCTCTTGCCATTTAAAACACTCCGTGCCCATCACACTGTCCTGCTTGTTCCTTACCTGGCATTGGCTGGAGTACTGCTGCCAGCGCTCAGGTTTGATTCATCGCTGAAATGCCCTTGTTGTAAATGAGGTGTGACATGCATCAGCATAACATAAATTTAAAGCTTATAAAATGTTTCATTTGCTGGTTAATAAAATAGGACTGCTAGATGGTCGCGGTCATTGCCTTCGGAACTGTGCGAGGAAATCTGTCTGTCTGTCTGTCTGTCTGTCAAAGCGCTGAATTTTTTTTTTACAACTTTCAAACAAATTATGAATATATTTGAATTTCAGTGCGTCCTTACATTTCAATTTAAAATTTTAATTCTGTTTACTGCCTCGATTCAAATTGAATAACTGATTTGGAATTTAAAAAGAGCAGCACGATTATGGATAAATTAAGAATCACAATTTTTCTGTTTCAAATTGAAATTACAATCGTCCCACGATTCTAAACAGACTACTAAATTAAATAATATTTAAATTGCCAGAGGCTCTGTCAAAATATTAATTGCTGCAATCTATTTAAAATATTTTAATTAATCAGATAGAATATTTAAAAAAAAAATGGTTTGAGTGAGTGATTCAGTGACTCACTCATAAAACTTCACTTGTTTCATTACTGGATGATCAGCTTTTTTTAAACTAATCTTTTGAATGAATGACTCAGTGATTAAAAAAAACATATTTGTTCAGAACTTTTATTTAGAAGATTGTTTAATGATATTATTAAATTATTCATTTTGTAATGCCGTCAATGGAGGAAGATTTGTTTTCGAATCAAAACGTATAGTGGGTTATAGTGCTTAAAATGTGTAGTGGATTTAGTACTTAAATTACAGATTTACATATTGCTATATTTAATTCAGATTTCAAAAGGGGTTTGCATGTTTTTATTGTACCTAGACTGAGGCTGGGTTAACAAAGGTGTATTATTTTTTCAACTGTAATTGTGCATATACGTAGTTGTTCATTTTATTGACATTGTTTATTGAAACTTGAAAGCATTTATAAACCATGCTTACAGCATTCCCACTATTGTACATTTTTACTGAAATCGCCAACCTCTGACATGTTATGCACAATTGAGCAGATTTCTTCCATACAAGTGGACTCGTACTGTTATTCTATTCGCCAGACACAGCTAAACTTCTCAAATTCAGCCTCTGGTGTGAATTTACCACAGTTCGTGAGCAGGGACTGATCCAGAGCAAAATATGGACAAACTGAAAGAACAAGCATTTATTTATATTTGTCAATGTATAGCTTTTAAATGAGATATGAAGGTGACCACTGGGTCCTCAGCTCTTGCTCAGGTGTTCAACCTCCAAAAGTTCTTTACTTATCAATTTTTTTTTTCAGCGTCACGAGTGAGATCTCAAATCTCAGAGCTCTTTCTTAGATTTTTCCTTCTTTCCTTACAAAATGCACTCTGACTAAAAGAGAAGACGAATCTATTTTTTAGCAAAAAAAATCATTGTCCTCAAGAATAAAATATCTGCTGTATAATGGAAAAAAATAAGACTTTTCTCTCTTTCTCAACACAAAAGCAAATCTCATTATTTTCACTGTCCTTATGAGTAATAAAAGCCATTCAAAGGATTTAGAGGTGTCTTTACTTTAATACATGCAGAGAGAGAGAGAGAGAAAATTTACAATTTATGTCCAGCACTATTTAGCCATCCACTATGGTGGTCTTACAAAAAACAGACTCCTGGTTAGTCTTAAAATCAGTAATTATTTGGTCATATTGTTCTTATTGACTGTCCTGTGGTGCTCATGTGGTTGCACAACCTCAAAATAAATATAAATGAAAAACACAAAATCTGAACTAGGACCTGAAAGCTGTCATGCACAGCTACACAATGGCAAGACGCATCTGAAAAACCAGCTCTCTTTCCATTCTTGGTTTGGAATTTTATTTTAAAAAAGGTAACACGAGTGCTTGTGATTCGTTGATTAGTAGCAAAGTTTAACCATCATAGTTTATAATTTGCATGTTTCTAAATGTTGGCAATTTAAACATTCAAATGATTTTAAACCATTCAAGCTGCAAGAAGAGGTGAAAGATAACTCAATTAGGTACTCGGGCTCAAAGCGCACAGAGAGCCATGTTTTAGACAGTGCACAAACACAGAATTGTTCTTTCACGGACACATACACACAAAATTATCTCAACATACCCGTCTCAGCAAGTATTCTCGTAAACTCAGTCGTTTATGTCTTAAGTGAAAGTAAACGGTTGAGAAAGAAATTGAATGTGTATCATTATATTGCATCCGTTCATTAGGTCTTAAAGTGGCAGCAGCCTATAAATACCTGCTGCTGTCTGACATAAATGTTTATCAAACAACAAAACTCCGCTTTAACAAAGATTAATCTATATTTTATTTATACAATGAACACTATGCAGTGATGTTTTACACTTGATTATTACATTTCTGTACCTGAATACTACTGTTAGACCATACTTTATTTCTAACTTTGATCTATTGTATTTATGTATGCTTGTAGCTAGTGTATTTGTTCTTATTTTAATATTGACTGTTCACTTGTCTTTAATGTTTGAACTTTATTAGTTAGGCTAGTAGTTTGTGCTGTGGTATCAAAGAAATACTAAGTGTTCTTTAAGTAATAAACAGAAAGCAAAGTTACGTTCGTCTCAACCCCACGCCCCCACCTTTTTTTTTTTTTTTGCTGATCCAAAAAATGATCCGACTTGTGACTCAAAACAGGTAATATGATCCATACCATGGATTTTTTGATCCATTGCACCGCTAATGTTGATTTTGAATAATCACCCCTAATCATAAGATTTTATGAATTAGCCACCTCATAAAATATATACGAATTGCTGTGAGATTGAGTAAATATGTAAAAGTAAAAAGTAATCGTATAAAAGTAGAATTTCTAAGTGGACCATTGAAATAAAGTGTTACTAATAAATACATTCATAGTTTTTGAATGGTTTTTTTTAGGTGGCTTATGCTCACCAAGGCTGCATTCATTTTATGAAAAATACATTAAAAACAGTAATATTGTTATAAAAACATTCTAATATTCTGATTTCGTGCTCAAGAAATCTTTCATTGCACCCCTAATGTTGAGAGAATTTTATGAAAATAAACATTTTATACGATTACCTTTTACTTTTACATATTTACCCGATCTCACAGCAATTCGTATATATTTTATGAGGTGGCTAATTCATAAAATCATATGTATTTTATGAGTTGCAAAATTCGTATGAATTCATACGAATGACCTACACCTAACCCAACCCATGAGGTTTAGACAAATCGTAAGAATTCGTACGTTGGATAAACTATATATTCAATGAGCTATAACCACACAACTGTTCTAAAAATAAACTTGCATCAGAAAATACCATAATACATTTACGTTCATTTTAATTTCATTGAGTTTTCTATTATCTATTGAAATTGAATTACAATTCTCAGTTTGATTGGAATAACACACAACTGATCCTTTTGGGTGTATGGTACCTGTTCGTTTTTCTTTCGTGCTTTCTTTTATGATGAATTATGACTATTGTATGATGAAGGCCGTATTGTGCACACATCCCTGGACTCTCTTTTGTTCTCTCTTTTTCTTTGTTCTTGTTTTGCACACAGATCCACAGAGACCAGTCTAACCAATTACACGAAGGCAGTTCAACCAATAATCACTCTAACTAACTCTAACACAAACTTGCTTTCACTTAGGGGTCCAGGGTACAATGATAAACATTTGATTTATGAATTAATGTATGAATCAATAACTAAATGGATGATACTTCTACAATATTTTTGTGTATTTTTTGAAGTTTTTGAAGAACTACTTTTTTGATTGTATCTGTAGTAGATCATTTTCTCTACAAAAGAAAATGCCTTGCTTCAGTTTGATGCTCCCTTACCCCCTAATAAGCCACCTGCAATTAAGCTCATATCAGTCCTTTGCCCAGGTGAAGAAAATGGCAGCTGGGGAAATGTATTTTGCTGCGCTTTCACTCTCACCTCTCTGATAAACACGCTACCGAGTCACCCTGCCCCTGGCTTCCCTTTATGGCTCCTAATAAAGCCGCTGACACAAATGACACCATTATCACCTCCTATCTGCACCCTGAATAATGCGCAAACTAGAGTCAGCACAGTGACTAAAAATAACTTGCTCGCATCTAACCGTAGCCACCATTTATTTTTACATGGGTCAAAGTGGAGGTAGAAAAACTGAAGTTAACCGAAGGCTCATCATCTTTTCCCTTTTGTCCCTGATATTATATAAATGAAATGTTGTTATATATAATCTAACATAATAGATATGTGCACAAAGTACAGCCCGACAGCAAAATGCACAAATCACTGACTCTACCCTTCGGTCACAAACATGACTGACTCATAGTGACTAATTCAGGTTTTTATATGTATTTCAGCTCATGAAGATAATCAAATAAAATGCAATATTTCAAGCTATGTGAACCATGTGGCTAGAAATTTTTAAATCACATTCCATACTAAATTGGAAAATCTTTCAACTTTTTTTTTTCTATTATGAATATTGTGTTTATGGTTTCTGTCTTGCAGGATTGGTTTTGGCATTTTCTTTTTGCTTTCAGTATTGAGTGCTTTGGCTTATGTTTTTGTTGTTTTGTATTTTCTTTATCTTCAACTGTCATTATCCATAGCAAGGTTGTGTCATGAAACACTTTGGAGTTTCACATCAAAGGATGCTAGTGGAGTGTGTGTCATCCAGACTGGAAAAGCAGTGCATAATTAAGAGTGCTCATGGGAAAAGGAGAGCAAATTAATCACTGAGAGACTTATCAGCCGTAGGGCACACAGAGGCACGGACGTGTTCCTACATCTTTCCTCCAACACTCACACAGCATGTGCTGTCAGCTCAGGTTTTAATTGTGTTAACCAAGAACAACTAAACAAGTGTATTCAGCTAAGTAAAGTTATCCTTGTTTATGCAACAGTTAGTTACAATCCTCAAACTTGAGACATTACAAGATTGCTCTTATTTAGTCTGCTAGACTTTTCACTGTTGTATCATTCTGCATCTGTGTTTGAGGTGTAGAGTTTAGTTTTGAAGGAGCAAAGGGAAACTGGCTCTGAAAATTCGAGTAGATAACCACCTATGGACTGGGATTTCAAACTAGGGGCTGCAAGGAACATGTAGCTGCAAAGTTACTTCTAGTCAGTTGAATGTCTGTTGGGGACCATCAAAATAAAGTGTTAGCAGATATTAAGCTGAGACCGTACTCTCTAATAACTGCTAGTTTACATGTAGTTGTAAAGGTACTTATAGTTAGTAGAATTTCTAAGTGGACCATTGAAATAAAGTGTTACTAATAAATACACTCATAGTTTTTGAATATTTTAGTGTAAAAAACATTTTGAATGTTTTTTTTAGGTGGCTTATGCTCACCAAGGCTGCATTCATTTGATGAAAAATACATTAAAAACAGTAATATTGTTATAAAAACATTCTAATATTCTGATTTGGTGCTCAAGAAATCTTTCCTATCATCAATGTTGAAAATAGCTGTGCTTCTTAATATTTCTTTAGAAAGTTCAAAAGAACAGCGTTTAATTGAAATAGAATTTTACTGACACTTTTGATCATTTTAAAGGGAACCTAGATTATGATTTCACTTTTTTAACTTTAGTAATGTTGCTGTTTGAGCATACACAATATCTGCAAAGTTATGACGCTCAAAGTTCAATGGAAAGGGAGATATTTTCTTTTACAGAAATCGTTTTTAAGGACTACAACAAACGGCTGGTAGAGACTACATCGAGCTTCTTCCCGGGTTGGTGACATCACAAACTCCAACATTTACATAAACCCTGCCCCCCGAGAACACACAACAAAGGGGTGCGCCCATGTTGGGCTACATTAGAGAAGAGGAAAAGTTGTTGAAGTAGAGTGTTGTTACCATGCCGTAATTTTACACCAGACTGCTTCACAAAAGAGGGGCAATTCAACACTGGATTTGTGCAAACGATTAGCATGAGTTGAATCAACTCCACAGCAACTATTTATCCACTAACCATTAAGAAACATCTAGTCACATTCTAAAAGTTGTAACTTATTCCTGTGTCTCTCCATCAATGTCTGACTTTAGTTTGAACAATGTAAGGCTGAACACTGTTACTGACAATCGTCATTTTGGTTGCGTGAGATTCTCCAGCTTTGTTCCTGTTGAGAAACTAGCATGAGCTGTTTAAGATCCGCCCTCTTTTGAAAAGCAGGCCTGGAGCAGCAGCTCATTTGCTTTTGGTGGGACACAAAAACAGTAGTTTTTTGCTATGGGGGCAAATTTGACAAGATATAATAAATGATCTATGGAGTACTTTGAGCTGAAAATTCATATTTATTTTACATATTTTGAAAAGGGGTGTAATAGGTGCCCTTTAATGTGTCCATGTTAAAAAAATTGCTTATGTCCTTAATAAAATATTAATTTATTTTAAAAAATAATCATATTGTCCCCAAACTTTTGAAAGGTTGTATAAATACATACATGCATGCATACATATTTTGCAGATAACATTTTTACACGTTCTTTTGTATATATTTTTTGTTTTTATAGCGTAAATGTGTCTTTATAAAGCCAGCTATTCAGTTTCAAGGAGATTTTAGGATATTTCTCATAAGGTTATCATTATATTTAGGGGTCATTGGCATCAAAACATTTTAAAACCTCTGCTTTAAAGAACCCAGAAACTAATGGCAGCGGCTATTTGCAATATTTTCTTAGTGATAGATTCTTTAAACCATGTAAAAGTATCAGTTGTATACAATAAGAGTAAATAGTAGCCTGATTAGATGCTATCTATACTTTATATTGGCATATACTATGTGCACATCAGTACTTTACATTAACAGGATGCAATAATATCATAGTGTAAATGATTATATTTATTAAAATTTAAATGGATGCTGCCTTATTGGGAAAATAAAAGCCCTAACCTTACCCAATAAACCCTTTTAATATTATTAAACACTCATTTGCAGTTTATTTCCACTTTTAGAACATTATTTTCATTTTTATTGAAAATAAAATCGAGCTCGACAAAAGGCGAATTCGAACCCACGTCGATTGCGCTAAAAGCCAGTTTTGTGAGGTTAACTCGCTATTGCTGCGCCACTTAAGATGTTGACTCCTTTGCGTCTTTTTAAAAACTTGAGTGGCCCATCCAGACATTGGTGGGCGGAGCTAGTGTAAATAGCGTTTGCCAACAAGGCACACTCTTTGCACCTAGTGTAAATAGACACTACGGAAACTAATATGATGACCCGAGGAACCTATAATGTAATATCAAGAGCTTGTTTTGATCTCAAAGAATCCCACAGCCTCAGCGGAGTGTGATATATTACCAAAGAATGTGTAAGCAGTACTGGAATTCCAAGTAGAATGTCAGGTGCAATTGAAAAGATAGAGACAGACAGAAAATGTCAGACAGAATGCAATAAATTGAATTGTGTCTTCGAATTTCACAAAGTGCAGCTGAACTATTTCAGCACACAGGCACAGTGGATGGCAGTCGAGTCTTTAGTCACCGTTCTGTTCTTGATGAATTCTTCTGGTTGAAAAGAGAAACAGTCCATTGTGCGTGAAAAGCCCTCACATACTGTTACTTTTACAAATCAATATCAGATTGTTTTTAAGAGCTGTAAATCTTACGCTCAACACTTGTGTCTGACAGAGCGGAGGGCTCAATACGGACCGCACACAGCCAGCTATGTCCATGCCCCCCATTCTTATCTGCCTGATTCAAGTGTCAGATTGTGACTGATCCTTGCATAGGCGTCTCCATGCCACTTTTGTCTCTGCTCAATGGAGTGCAAGGCCTACCTCTTAATCATTGATCCAATTAATTTAGGGAACCTCTCTGCTAAACAAAAGGGTCATTGAGAGAAAAGGCTCACACAATTGCGATGACTTCATACTGAGTATGTACGGTGATTGACGTTTGAGCTAAACGTGCTGTAGCTCTTTTGAAGGGTTCAAATTTATGGACTTTAGAGGCTGTGTTCATTAAGATTGGCCGCAGTGGGAGAGCTGAAGTTTAAATACCTCATTAGCGTTGCTTTGCGACCTCTACACCCGCCCCACAAACCTGCTCAATGGCCTTTCAGCGAATGCCCACCTGTATATGTCTGAGTCTGGAATATTTACCCAGAATTCACTGCTCTTCGGCTGCAACACTGGGGAATTCAACCCAAAAGAGCATTAGCTAACGGAGATCATGCTACGCTAATTGTCAGTGACGATATAAAATGTAATGGATTACGGAAAGCACTCAAGTACTTAATGATTTATAAGTAGACCATAAACAGAAGGCAGCTCAATATGGAACAAATATCGCTAAACATATTTATGTAATGATTTACTGAAAGCAACCCACTCGAGCTCAATCTATACGTATGAAATTGCTGAGATAATAAGACAGCATTATTGATTGTATTCAGCTTAGTGGTGTGTCTGGTTAGAGAGCCGGTATTGAGAAGTACTCATAGCTTCGTCAAAACATTGGAGTTCTACTAAGAACCTTTCAGAATAGATTACTACAGGATCACTTGTCTTTTTAAGTTTGTTTTTTTAGTCAGCAATTGACATGCTGACTATACACTAATCTCTCACTGCTTTCGAATGAAATTGTGAAGTTTGAATGTGGAGAGGAGTCATATTTATGATTTCCATCTGTTGTGCCACCAGTTTTTGTGGTAGCTCTGTATTTTTCTATGGCATCGCTGTCGAAGAGTGTATGTATATATATATATATATATATATATATATATATATATATATACAGCTCTGTAAAAAATTAAGAGACCACTGTAAAAGTTTACTATTTATAGGTATGTGTTTGGGTAAAATTAACATTTTTGTTTTATTCTATAAACTACTGACATTTTTCCCAAATTCCAAATAAAAATATTGTAATTTAGAGCATTTATTTGCCAAAAGCAACAACTGGTCAAAATAACAAAAAATATGCAGTGGTCTCTTAATTTTTTCCAGAGCTATATATATAATATATATATATATATATATATATATATATATATATATATATATACTTTAAAGTTTTAGGCAAGGATTTGTCAATCCATTACATTTTTTCTAAACAATTATTCCTTTTACACTTTTGCAGCTATATTAATGTATTTCAGAATTTCTGCTTCTTTGGAGTTTAAAAAGCGTTCTTAATTCAATTCTGAATGGTGCACAACCTGGATGGGAACTAGCACTGGCAACAACCCACATCATCCTAGAAACTATTCAAATTTAGTTTTATATAACTGCTAAAATAAGAGCAACAATTTCATTGTATAAATACTTTTGAACATCATTCAACATATTTATTGAACTGGATGAAGACTCTCAAATCATCTACCCTATGAATAAGTGCTATTTTTAAATAGATAAGCTCAAGGGAGGAACAAAACCAAGTCCAGAAAGCGAATAAATATCTCAAAGCAACATTTAGATCATGTGGCGATGACTATGTTTATTTCCAATACAATGATTCACTTTTCCAATTACACTATTTCTAATGTTCCACAGTGTCAATGACAAGATTTGTAAATATCCAGAACTGCTTCGGGTGGTTTCCACAATGAAAAAGTTCAACAAGTCAGGTTTGTATATCCCGTCTGTTGTAAGCGTTAAGGCAGCATTAATTACCTTGAAAGGTGCACAATGTTTTCTTGGGATGTAAAATTGTTTCCTTAAGGGGGGAAATATGCATGGTCCTCATTAATAAATCTGTTTTTATGTTAGGCCTTGTTTTTCCTGGCGATGCCCATTTCTGGAATCCATCAGAGAGAACAATATACCCCCCATAAACTAGCTTAATAGGTAAACATACAATAGCTTCAGTGTAAATCTGGCCCCAAAACCCCCTGCCTGTCGACGTCTCTGGGGGAGAGCACTTTCACAATGACCCAGGAGAAAAGGCCTCCTTAAAAAGTCTGAAAGGAAACGCTTTCTCCCATCGACTACTAGGGGAATACGTGCCCACAGGTGTGCTGGGAAGGAATGACGGAGATGAGGAGACCAGGAAGTTGGAAAGGGGAGAGATGTAGAGTCTCAGCTCACATATTTCAAATATGATGTAATGGTTAAAGTACAATCTAAAGTCAAACATTATAACATATGGGATTCTACCAGGGCTTAACACTTTCCAGAGACACCATGTGCGAGAGATTGTGTATGTGCGTATGACATTATGTGAGACAGCTATGAATTCTTCTCCAGGGATTCTCAGCACCGCTGACAAGTAGCAGGAACTATGCAATGTGTGTATGTGTGGATGGCAGGTGTAGGGTCTGGAGAGCAGTAAAGATGTGTGGAGGAAAAGTTTCTTTCCTCAGTCCATAAATGTGATAAATATCGGGTTTCTGCATAGCTCCTCTGGAGTAGATTGGGCTTTGACAGCGTGACTGATTCTGGGGCATCACATCAGGTGTCATAGACATTCAGCTGGGACTGTTCTTAGACCTCAGATGAACAGAAGAGTTTTTGTCCACTCTCTCACTATACCCATAGGACAGAAAGATCATAAATGAGATCACTTTTTGTTTCTGAGATCTCAATCACATCTCTTTGACCGCAATGCAGTTGGCTTTTACTTAAAGTGATAGTTCACTCAAAAATTCCATGTTGTTCCAAACCTGTAAGACTTACTTTCCTCTGTGGAACACTAAAGATGAGGTTTTGAAAAATGTTTCTGTGTTTTTCTGTACATACAATGAGAGTCAAAATATATTGTGTGTTCCACAGAAGAAAGAAAGTCATGCAGTTTTGGATGAAATTAGGGTGAGTTAATGATGACAGTTTTCAGCTTTGGATGAACTATCGCTTTAGGCCTCATGCTGGTAAGACCTTTATAATCATGTGTGTCACGTAGTTTCAGAACACATCTCAACATCACACATCTTTTAAAAGTAATGCAATACAATATTGCGTTACTCCCTAAAAAAGTTACTAATTGCGTTATTTTTTTATCACCTGGGCTGGACTTGCCGGTTATTAAAGAAGAATATAGGATATAGGAGAAGAAAGTTCAACACTCTTGTTTCTTAATATAATCTAAAGTAATTTTTGCTTATTAGCATGATTTGAATTAGGTCAGCAGCAGATACATTGGTTAATAAAGTGAGATTAAATACATAAAGTATATTTGTGTAATTTAATATAGTTATTTACTCACTGCATGTCTTTTAAAACCTTTTTTCTTTGTAGAACACAAAGCTAGATGTTAGGCAGAATGTCCATAGCAGCACCTTCCATAGAATGAAAATGAATGGTCACCACTGCTGTGAAGCAAGATTTTCTGTGAAAAACTTTCCAGTCTTTTCGTCCCAATAAAGCTTTGGAATATTACTTTTATGATGGGCTTGGTCACCATTCACTTTCTTTGTATGGAAGAGAGCATCATCCCCTTTGGTGTTCCACTTAAGAAAGTCACATGGCTTTGGAACGACACAGGGTCGAGCGAAGGATTTAAATTTTTGGGTGAACTATCCTCCTGAACTGTAAAAAGCTTTATCAACACAATACTTGGCTTTTCTCTCCTTGTCTTACTCACATATAAATCAGACAGATTTAGGTTCATCACGGAGACCTTATGTAACACGTTACTGCAGCGTCCAAACCTTTTACCTGCAGTTCAGGCACCCCATGCTATCTGCATGCCTTTGGAGCGATTCTTGCTTTCAGTAGCCCTAAAAGGAATCTACATATTCTGTTTACAGTGGGCCTCTCCTTTCTTCAGGCTCTCCGAGCCATTGCCTCCTGTCGTTCTCCCCCTCTTCTTGCTGCCTGTCCTAAGCCTGGAGGAGATGAAGAGAAGAAGAAAAGAGAGGAATAGTCTCCCCTGAGGGGCCCTAGTGAGACAGAGAAGCAGACTTTCAGAGCTACCCGTCATATTGTATATGCAGTGAATGGGCCTTCGGTCCAAAGGGGGGGATTTTGTTGTATATTCCTCTTCTTCTTTGTTTGTGTGCATTTTTCCCCATCTCTCCCTCCTGCATTTCTCCTCTTGCACTCAGAAGTATGAAATATGCTCTGCAGCTGCAGAAGGCAAACACGGAGCTTTCTGACAGACGGAGGCCGTGAACAATACGTCTCCCGGATGGCATTCACAGGAATGAAGCTTGAGTAGCTCTGCAAAATGGCTGTGTGCTTTCTGAGAACACAGGTTGGACCCATCAGCTTCCCAGCGTCTCTCTCGCACTACGTTAAAAGCCCCTAGCAGCGTCTGTATTTATCTTAGAAAAGACACTCTTGTGCCTTTAGGGATTGGACAGACTCCTGTTTCCCCACGTATTCATGCTAAGATCACGGGCCTGTGGTTTCGCATGTAGATGGGCTTTGTGGGCACACCAAGTCTCTGGAGGTATCGTGGGGGAGGAACAAGGCAGTAAGAGTTACAGAACCAACAGTGGCGCCAGGGCTTCAAGTCTTTGCAGATGGACCTTCAGCGATGCAATTAGGGAGCTACATGCAATTTCTGATATGAAACAGTTTCTGGGAGAGCATAAACAGATACGAATGTTATGCATGATGATTTATAAATGTTTGTGTGTTTTTTTTTTTTTTTTAAAGCAACCCATCCAAATAGCTGGATAAGGAACAAGCTGCTCATAATCTGAAACTGTTAAGCTATAGTAAAGATGTTCTTAAAAAGTAGTCACCTACACTACAAGCTACTGACGAAAAGTATTTAACTTCATTGAAGTAAAAAGGGACAATATTTTTTTTTAATTTATATTGTAACTATTGGATGATGTTTTTGGAAATTAAAAATGAATAAACATGAATATTTCCATTAGAAACTTGCTACAGAAAAAACAAAACATTTAGTTAAATTCAAGTCGTGAATCAATTCCAAATGTTCCTCTCCTGCTCTCATATGTAGCTTCGGAAATTCAGTGGTTTACAGGAACTTTCTAAACAAACTGTTTGATTAGAATCAGATGATTGTTGTCAAAAAGGACAAAAAAAAAAAGATTCCCCAATTCGATTCCCTATATCGTTGTGTTTTTTTATTATTTAAATTTAGGCTAAATTTGTCAGCTGAAATTTAATGTCATTCTATTTGGGATTGTTCATTAAAAAGAATTTTAAATATCCCTTAATGTTTTGTGCCAGACAAATCACATCTCTGTGATTTAATTACAAATTTAAATTTAAAGGCCCCCTATGGTAAAAAAACCCATATTTTTAATGTTTACATGTCTATGTGGTGTTTTTAATGTGCTTTAAGACAAACCATTCACTATTTTCTTCTTAAACGAGCACTGAACACACAACATGGTATGAAACTGCCCTAATTCATAAGTCACAAACTTGTAACCAATCCCGTTACCTTGCAGGGCGGTGCTTCCTATCATTATTTCTTGGGTTGCTGATTTTTAGAAGGTAGCTGACACATTATTAGATGTTTGAAAATGTAGTCAAGCTAAAAACTAATCATATTAATTGCCATCATCTGTCAACTTTTCATTCAGATTCTATTTAAATTTCTATTCAAATTCTGAAAGGATTATATATAGCCTAGAAAGCATGCAATGACCGCTCCCTTTACAATCACTAAAAATGTCACTCATCTCACAAAGTTCCAATATAATCAATGAGGATTTCTACACTGCACAATGAATCTCTTATTTACCTTTTGTCTACACTTGAGATGATGAGATGATTCGCAAGTGTGCAAACTTCAGCACTGAACAAAAAACTCAGCCGCTTTGACCGGTGAGTGGATTCTGACTATATTAAACACTCCTGATTGGTCACTTTGTTCAAGAGATCAACAACCATGTCTGTGATTGGCTACATTGCTCACTGCTGCAAAAACACATTGTAAACAGAAACATTTGACGTTCTCAAATGAATAATAATAAATAAATAAATAATATTAATAAATGATAAAGAAATTGTTTTCACAGAAAAAATGTTCAAATATGTCATTGTTATTATCAAAGATGAGTTTTAAGGGATAAAATTATTGACTACAGGGGTACATTAAATATAGTTGTATGTTTTAAAAGACTGCTTGTTTAGTTAGCTAATTGTTTTAGGATACTGCAGTTTAGTTAACTACAAAGCATAACTTTACTGTAAATTATGAGCAGTTTGACAAGCAACGATTTCAATGTGGCTTCCTAAACACAGCTGAAATTTACCTTTCCTTCTCTGCGCGAATGTAAAACCGCTTGCACATGCTAAATCCTACAATGAGCGAATTGTGCTACTGAATAGGACAGTTTTATGTGGTCATATTATTCAAAGTATCATAATATCAGCCCTAAATATGTGAAACTGATGAACTGATTGTTCTGTGAGGTGCATGTGTGTTGGTTATTTGCTACATCAGGATAACACTATAAAACTAGAATGTCCAGTAATACTAATGCTATGAAATTACTAGGCTTTCCTTTTTGCTTAATGTATCCATTTACATTACTGTCCCCTGGGGTAGGAAATTCACACTGTGGAACAGACACAGACTGTTCTCTTGCTCCCGCTCTTTTTTCCCTCCACCTGAGACTTAGGTTGCAGCAGAAGTGTTTTATAATCAAACTCAAGCCATTGCTGTGTTTATATCATTATTAATTGGCCCAACTCTCCACCGGGTGTTACTCACCTTAACGCCTCAGAATTATATATTAAATGCACATGCAATAACACCCGGCGTTGAGCTTTGCAAACAACAGCACTGACTGTTCTCCATGCTGACTATGAGACAAGGAATGTTTCAGACAGTAGTTATTTTTTAGTGATCCCATATGATTCTAGCTGATTCTAAGTGGCTGAAAAGTATATTGTACCTGAAAAAGTCTCAAGGTTGTAGCACTGAATTTAGGTCAGTGGTGCAGTTGAGTTTGTGATGGATGGGTAGTATAGGTCTACTAATCAGCCAGAGTCAGGTTTGCTCAAATAACACTGAGTTGCTAATGCATCCACACCAGTAGGAGCAGCGTAATGTCTGTGTGAGTTTAACCCTGCAGTTTGACCTGACACATGCTTGAAATTAAAAATTCAGAAATATATCACCTCGGTTGTCTCAAAGCACAGAGAGGACATTACTTAGAACTTACTGTGGTTAAACATATTAGTGTTTAATATTTTACATGAACTTTGCCAAGATGTCAAGTTTAAAATGGGCCAAGGGAACAACATTCGTTATATTAATTCAAAAGGACAGAGCGTGGGGGGTTGTTTTCTTTGTCTGACATGGATTTGACATTAATGTCATTATGTTGGAAATCTTCTGTTGATTATAACATGATAAAAATTATATTATAAAAAAATAGTTGCAACTCGAATCATTCAAGTCAGTTGAATTAGCTATACGTTGTTTGATAACCGTTACTAGCTCAAAGTTTAAAAAAATAATAATAATAATAATTTAATAATTATATAATGAAATAAAAAATAATAATTAAATACTCATGAAAATGTTCTTCTGTTTTAAAAGCATTTAAACAAATAAATACATAATAAATCCTAAACATAGTGTGTGTGTATGTATGTATGCATATATGAATGTATGTATATAAACACACACACACACACACACACACACACACACACACACACACACACACACACACACACACACACACACACACACACATATATATATATATATATATATATATATATATATACAGCTCTGGAAAAAATTAAGAGACCACTGCATATTTTTTGTTATTTTGACCAGTTGTTGCTTTTGGCAAATAAATGCTCTAAATTACAATATTTTTATTTGGAATTTGGGAAAAATGTCAGTAGTTTATAGAATAAAACAAAAATGTTAATTTTACCCAAACACATACCTATAAATAGTAAACCCAGAGAAACTGATAATTTTGCAGTGGTCTCTTAATTTTTTCCAGAGCTGTATATATATATATATATATATATATATATATATATATAATAAAATATATATCCTTGTCGGCTGCTTTTGACATAAAAGCTCAAGAAAGTCACTAGTGAAGTGTGTGCATGTTTTTTTGTTTCCTGCCGTCAGCTAATCAGTGTTGTCATAATGTAATTTCCCATATTTTCTCTATTTTACAATTCCAAGGACAAGATATGTGTCATTTTTTATTGATTCAGTTTCCTTGGCCCATATCATCAGTTTCTTTTGGAACAACTTCACAACAAATTCATATTTACAGTATACTCTAACTGTACACTTAGAAGTAACACAATTTGTAGACTGCCTCAAGGGAAAAACAGCGTGCTTGCCAACAACTCAGATAAAAAGCGATGTTTTGTGAATAAAGGTCTGAACCTCTGACTCTCTCCACTCTAACATTACTGCTTTGGAATGTCCAGGTCAAGGGAAACTGTTTGCACAATCACCATGGCAACAAATGATGTGTTAATGTGAAAAGCACACACACGCATATTGGACCAGAGAGGTATTGCGTCTATAAAGTTTAACTGCTAAAATCATTAAAACTCCTATTAGCATTGTAGTGAATACTCCATAATACGAAAGGGAAGTCCTTTGCGGGAATGCACACCGACCTCTGCCATTATTTACTACTGTAAAAGTATAGCCTTGTTAAAAGGGACACAGAATATTACCATTAAACTGTAATTAGTGGAATTTACAATTACTTTTACTGTTGCTCATAGTCAAGCATTTGAACAAACCTCAAAGTATAAAACTTCTCCTGTGTAGTTTGTGCTATGGGCATGAGTGATACCTCCAATCATACAGCTTGTTGAAGAGCGGTTATTATATAGGCTATAAGCATTTAGTAATGGGACTTGCATTGATGGAAGCCGTCGTGCCATTTGACTGCAGCAGCTGTGGTTGTGAGAGTTTGTGTGAGTTTGTGTGAGACAATGGCGTATTCTCCTGCATGCCTGTGCGCAGCCCAGTGCCTGGGGAGGATTTATCGCTCCAGAGTGTGCGGCCCCGAGCAGTGTGGAGCAGGAGATGATGTCATGACTTGGCACGGTTCCAGCCCCCCGGCTTGATGGTGCAGGTCTGACACCAGGCCATAGGCCTCGCAGTACCACACGCAATCCCATCATACCCCACACACTGCACCCATTTACGCAACACACAATGGCCTAAAACTCTTATTGCGATCTGCCCATCTCACCGGTCCCTTAAGACCTAATCCATTGAAAATCGCTCTGAAATCCGGACACAGCCTCTGTCTATCCAAAATACAAACCCCCCAAAAACCCAAACAAAACAACACCTCCAAATACCCCCCACACAGCCTACTTTATCCAATACAAAAACACTCACATGCGGCATTCATCAACCCTCAAAATACAACACATAGCCAACATTTTCTTTTGTCTGTGGAACACAAAAGGTGAATTTCTGAAGTTAACACAAGGCTACTGGAGGTTTTCTGGAAACTTTCTGTGGCTGTCAAGCATCAAAATGCCAAAAAACAAAGTATCATAAAAGTGGATTGAAATACAACTGAAATTTATGTTATTTGTCCTTAATTTGCTTAATGACATTCATAAGTGTTCACAAGAAATCATTGTCCGATTTGAGAGCGAAGTGGTTGCACTTTATTTCGATGGTCCACTATAGACAATTTACTCACTGTAAGTAACTTTGCAACTACTCTCATTGGAGTAGTGGTAGACTGTCTGCTTAATATCTGCTAACACTTTATTTTGATGGTCCTGAACAGATATTCCAAGTAACTTTGCAAGTACATGTCAACTTATTCTACTTACCCAAACCCTAACACCTAATTCTAAACTAACAGTCTACTGAAAATCTTATGAGAGTTAGTTGACATGTAGTTGCAAACTTACTTGTAGTTAGTAGAGACTCTACAGTGGATCATCAAAATGATTTTAATTTGGATCTTTTCAACGTGGTGATCTTATCAGTCTGTGGCGTAAAGTATTGGAGTAAATATAATTAGATACTGTACTTAAGTATCTTTTTGGCTACATTTGACTGTATCAAAGATATTGACAAATTTTACTCTCCTGCTTCACTACATTTTTGAATAAGTATATGTACTCTTTGCTCCAATACATTTGTGATGAATAATGCGATTACTTGTTACATTTTGCATAGTCTCAGCCTCAGACGTCACTCCCACCGACTGTTGGCTGAACATCTGATGCTTATGGCACACTTATCTGGGACCACTTCAGGAGTTTCGAAATGGTCATCTGGTTGGTTGAATTCCACAGGATGTGTGTGTTGCGTTCTCTAATGGTCTGCCTGGAAACAAATGTCGTGTGTAATGACGTGTCAGCGGTTTGAAATCCAAATGCAGCTTTATTTATAAACGTAGTCAGACAGGCAATGGTCAACTCAACAGAAAACAGTAGTGGCAGGGAACAGGCAGGCTCGTAGTGAGTATCCAGGCAAATGGTCAAAAGGCGGGCAGATGAACAACAAAAACAAAGGAACTGGCAGGATCAGGAAACAGGCAAACAAGACAGGGATATAACGCTTGGAATTGCAATGCTAGGGTTAACAATACTTTGCAGTGAATGCAAGTGAGAGTAGTGCTTATATAGTGATGGGATGTGATTGTAATCAGATCTAGGTAATGAGCTACAGATGGCTGGGGTGATCAGTGACTGGGTGAGGGGCTTGTGGGAAATGTAGTTCGTGTGACAGAGTCCATAGAATGAGAGGGCGACATCTGGTGGCAAGTGGACAGACGACAACAGACCGGATTCATTACACCGTGACACCAAACCCCCTCATAGAAGAAGAACGTTGTCATGTTAACAGCTGTGACAATGAGCGCTTACCAGATTCAACTAAAAGCTGAATGTTCAAAAGTATGTGAAGTTCGCAGCTCCATTGTTGTAGAAAATTTGCATAACATTCTTGAATGACTCATTTATTAGATGCAAGCCAGCCTGTTATTGCATGGACATCGACTTTACATTTTCACACCCCTAAACATGACTCGGAACAATACAAACTGTGATTGGTTGTTTTACATGTCAGTCAAACGTCCTCTTGGGTGGTCCAATGAAAGCTTCAGTAGAGTCCAGACCTTCTGCCATCCATCTGAAGATCTGGCTACGTGAGATTACATTTTGCATAGCACCTAACTTTTTCTGCAGCAGTTTATTTCTGCTACAAGAGAAGCAATATCACCACCTACAGGACGTTGAAGGTATTACATGCATTTTGCCCTTACTCGCCCAAACTTGTCCGCATACTTTACACGAATGTGAGTGCATTAGTAGTGCATCTTTTACTCTAAGACTTTTACTCAAGTTGTACTTGAATTGGTGACTTGTAACTCGTAATGGACACTAACATATCTGTACTTTTACTCAGGTATGGTTTTCAGGTACTCTTTACACCTCTGCGGGTATGTTTGTGTAGGGTATGTTTGTCATTGAATAACGTCTTCAATTTCGGCCTTTTCCTCACTCAAAACTATCCCATAATGTTAGAAGACTTGGAATATTGTGTGATATGAACCAGTTTTATGATGCTTTTATGGCAGTTGTTTTTCTTTTTTCAGCTTGAGAGCCCTGTTCTCCTTCACTTTTATTAGAAAAGATGTGAAAGTTCTTGAGAAATTCTGCTGTTGTCTTCCACAAAAGAAGACAGAAAAGCTGTCATATGCATTTGGAACAACATGAAGGTGAGTAAATAATGACAAGATTTTCATTTTTGAGAGAACTGTTACTTTAACGATCTGTATTCATTTAAATGTTTGCTTTTATTAAGAGCTTTTATTGTCAATTGAATTAAAATGAATACATTTACAGTTCACTGAACATACAACAGCACAGCCTTTTACAGTGACCCTTAAACTTCACTGTACACTATTATTTAAATGCAAAATTGATTTGAAAGACATGTACACACAAACACACCACCATCACTATGGGCTTAGACTCTACTGTGCTGCCCGGCAACAGACAGCATGACATGGTGAATCACCGTGACGACCATCTGGGCCTCTGCTAGACTCTTGCCAAGGCAGAGAGAGAGAGGGGAGGGAAGAGAGACACTACATTCCTTCAGTAAGAAGTCTTATTCTTACATTCACCCTCTTTCTATCTAGGGCTCACTGAAATCACAAACCACATTAAAGATCCAGTGCTTTAGCCAGACTGATGAGAGCATGGATTTGCTCTAGTACAGTAAAGTTTTGGGTGTGCTTTAGTATAGTAAATGAGAGATATGAACTTAAACCTCAAGTCCTCAGCACACACCCTCGTTCAGTGTTACAGACATGTGAGAGGACCAACAGCCACCCTTTTACATATGCATTTGTTAATACTCTATTATTTACTTTATATTTTTTAAATATAAAAGAAGAGCAGATTTCAGAATATTTTTACAGAATATTTCAGTTAAAATATTAATTTAAAAGCTTACTGTTTCACAGTTTATGTTTACATTTTTTGATGTAGCAGACACGTTTAATTGAGGTGGCTTATAATATAGGAAAAACATAAAACATCACTTGCAAAAGGAAACAGCAATATTAGTATTACCACAATGACAAATGTTCATAATAAACAAGAATTGTAAAGCTTGTTGTGGTACAAACAGTTCCAATGTGGCACAGTAGAGAGACACTTAGTTAGCAGACACAGACCAAAGTTTTATCATTATTTTTATGGGGAGTCAAACCCACAACTTTGGCATTGCTAGTACCATGGATTTTTTTAAATAAGTGTCTTTGTACTAAGTCTCTGATTTAAGATAGCTTTTGAAAGTTGTCAGCACTTATAGTGTTTTTTAAAAGAATACTTTTTACTTTACTAACTTAAAATACTTTAGTTTGGAGAATTAAATGCATGTAAAACGATGGTTATGGTAGCTCTTCCATTATATTGAAACGAGTTAATTGGGCCGTAGCCAATGTATTTGTGTTTGCATGTGCATAGGTCTTTATACGGGTTTCTGGTGTTTGGTCCAAAATTCTTGGGAGGAAGAATAATGTGTGTTTGTGTGTGCTGGGGGGAATGTACAAATCTGTCATGGCCGGTGCTTTGCAACTAAAACCGAACTGAAACATTGGTGCTACCCCCACGGACCCCCACCTATCCTTGTGTTAATTGAATAGCAGGGGAGACCAGGGGAGGCTGGGAATTGTATGCATGGAAAACTGAGGAATTTATCACTTTCATTTGCATAACAGGATTAATAGGCCTTACCTCTGCATTCAAGGGCAGCAAGAGAGATGAAAGAGGGGAAAGTCGGTTTGTCTGTGTGTGCGTACAAAGAACACACCTGCTTGACGCTTATGTGTGGTCTATAAGGACCAGTATAAATGGACATTCAGGCATACAGAGAGAGAAAGGGAAGCTCTGTATGCGCTGT
Organism: Zacco platypus; assembly: GCA_038088235.1. Classification (NCBI taxonomy): domain Eukaryota; kingdom Metazoa; phylum Chordata; class Actinopteri; order Cypriniformes; family Xenocyprididae; genus Zacco; species Zacco platypus. Next base: position 8,851,469 of record CM076073.1, read on the forward strand.
CATTGTTTGATAAAATTACATTCATTTATTATTGATCATTGCTGTAGCTCTGTAGGGTCAACTGGGTCACATTACCGTACACACCACAGTGGGATACGGCTCAGAGTTTCAGAGAGAGCCCAGTACAGGCCATTCTAACCATCCTCTTTCTCATCTCTCTCTTGCTTTCGTTTTTTTTTTAGTTTCCCTGGTGCCTAGTTTAACCTAACCATCTACTTTTCCTGATCATTCCATATTATAGAAATATTACGAGCAGTGTGCTAGCATGTTATTCCTATCAACCTTATTTTCAACAAAAGAGCGTACGCGGCCAATTGTAACTCGAATGTGCGAGGCTTCCGGTGTCATCTGCTTCCAGTTATTTTTAGCTGTTCGAAATAACTCGTTATGCTGCTTGATATTGCAAACTGGTATTTCTTTATACTATTTGAATGTGTAGGTGGAATTATAAACACACTGGCTTGTAGTGCAAATAGTATTACGGTTTACAGCAGTTTGTTATTCTTCTAGTTATTTACCTATATAGAGGCTAATTAGTTGGAAGTCTTGCCTACTCACCAAAAATAGCTTAGTATGCTATTCTAGTATGGCAGAAATATTAACATTAGTGTGCTTGAATACTATTCCGATATGGAAGAAATGGTTAGATCAGTATGCTTGTATGCTATACCAAAATGGCCGAAACAGTATAATTAGGATGCTATTCTGATATGGCAGTAATGGTAAGACTATATGCTTTTCTGATATTGCAGAAATATTAAGATTAATATGCTATTCCTATATGGCAGAAATAGAGTAACGTGTGCTATTCTGATATGGCAAAAAAAAAAAAAAAAAATAGTGAGAATACTATGCTATTCTGATATGACTAGTATGTTTTTCTGATATTGCAGAAATAGTACAATTAACATGCTTCCTGATATGACAGAAACAGTAAGATTAGTATGCTATTCCAAAATGGCAGAAATAGTGAGATTAGTATGCTATTTCAAAAAGGCAGAAATGGTAAGACTAGTATGCTATTCCGATAAGGCAGAAAAAGTGTAGCATGCTATATGCTATTACAATATGGCAGAAATAGTCAAATGAATATGCAAGTATACTATTCTGAATTTTGCCTTAGCCATCTAGAAGTGTTCTTTTCAAAACTTCAAACAAAGTGTGTATGTGTTTCCCACTATACAGTATTGACTGTCTGTTAATGCACAGTGTGGCTGAGAACTTGAGCACCACAGCCAGTGTGGGCAGATCTTAGAGTTCAAAGTGATGAAAGATATGATTTGATGACTAATATCGGCCAGATGTGGGGTTGATTATGGGAATCTAACCATGAGAGACAAATAGGCCTCGTATACGTGCAGCACTCCACTGCATTGAAATTCAATCACTTTAATTTGGTTTAGACTGATCAGCCCTCCGTGTTCTTCTCATTCACTAGGGTAATTGAGTTCTGACTCTGCTTAAGTGGGCCGAAGTGGACCAGTACATGACAGAAGTGATATGCCAATTTGACACAGTTTTCAGAGCTGCAGTGGGAAAGTCCTTGTGGAAGGATGTGGTCTTGATATTGTTTTTAAAAGCCTCTCATTCTATCTGCTGTGTTTGCAAATGTGGTTTGAACGGAGCCAATAAGGAGTTTTTAAAATAGGGGATATGTTGGGATTTCTTTGTTGATTAAAAAATGTTTTTTCATGCTTATTTTTTTCAGTGTTCCACAATTGTTACAGGTGCTTAAATACTTCATGCTGTTAATTTTGTTCTCCCCAATTTCTCTCTTTCATTCGTTTTCTTTTCTTCTCTCTCTTGATTCATGTTAGTTTAAAGCTGCAGTGGGAACCCTCAAGTCTCCAATCTGCAAATGTTTTACAGTTGAAGAAAGCTTGTTAAAACCTTATTTGCTTATTTACCTCCTAACTGTTCCACTTTTTCTCTCCCTCTCTCCTTTCTCATTCCCTCATCTCCCATAAGTTACTTTCCTTATTCTCCTTTTTGCTTTGAGCTCTTTAAATATAAACAGACCAAGTTATTTATTATCAGTCATCTACTCATGCTGATGCCTGAACCGTTTTTGGAAGTTAAAGCAAAGGGTTTGATTCCCAAGGAACGCAAGAACTGATAAAAATATATGCAAATTGAATGCAATGTAAGTCGCTTTGGATGAAAGTCTGCCAAATGAATAAATGCAAATATCTTGATAAAGGGATAGTTCACCAAAAAATGAAAAGTCATCATTTACTCACTCTTAATTTCAGTGTTGAGTCTCAATGACAGTCAATGTTGTTGGACCCCAACATTTTTATAAATATTTCTGCAGACAAAAAGAAATGCATACAGGTTTGAATGTATTAAGTACTTTAATTTTATCCATTTAAATAAGAATATTTCTGGTTAAATGTGAACTCTGTAATGTTTTGTTTCTGTTTCGCTTGCCTTCTTGGCAGTCTTCTTGAACTTATGCTGGCACCTTGCTGATTTGAAGTAAAGCAGAAGGTTTTTAGTTATCGGTAACTTGGAAAAAATGGGCTATTCACAGCCAGCCTTGATTCATTTGTTCTTCAAGAAAAAGTGTCCAGTAACAGGGTAGTTACTGAGATAAACTGAGTAAAGTGCCCCCATGAGGCGATCTGTACCATGTAAAATAAAACAGATTTGACTGGAGTCTTCGTCTCATGTGAGTGAACATGAGTTTAAACACATTTTTCAAAAATGCTATTTATTTATTTATGTGTAAAACATTTTTAGTGAGGGAAAAATTACTGAGTGCACCTTTTAAAATTTTGGTTTGGTTTGAAATAAATAATGTCCTCACTCTCATGCTGTACCTGTATGACTTTCTTCTGTGTCAGTTTTTGTCTGCACATTGAAAATCAATAACTTTCATTATATGGAGGTAAATAAAAACACTTTCAAAATTCTTTCTTTTGAGTTCCACATGGTTTGAACAAGATTAGGTTGAGTACATGATGACCAAATAATCCTTATTGAGTAAACATTACTTTTTAAACTCCATGTCATACTGTATGTGCACTTTAGATTGTTTTAGATGAAAGCATCGACCAAATGACAAATCACTATTTTATTCAAATAAAGAAACCGCTTTAAACTGGCAGTTTCATGTTTACCCAAATGTGTTGCACGAATTTTCTCAGCACTGCAATTATCCAGAATTGCCATTGGTGCTGTCTTGGGTAAACCCGCGGTACCTCTTTATAAGATGTCATTTAATTTCTTGTGGGTATACTTCATATGAAAACAACATGTCTACGCATGTAACGTTAAATGATGACAACTTCATAGCTTAGCTAACATCTCAGGCTTGTTTCACCCTCAGCTTTGTTAATGGATTGGTGTGTTGATTTGGGCTCTGCAAAAAAACACACAATTCACAGACAATTCTGCACTACAGTTCCTGTCTTTTCTGTCATATCATGTTTCTTTTAGCTGTAGCATCTGGCCAGGATTATTTCATTGCAGCTCTCGGCTCTCTCTCTCCACTCACACACACTTTTTCCCTTAGGTTACATCATAGTCATGACCTCATTGCCTTAGTGTTGTAGTCTAAACACAGTGAAGGTAGTGTTGCCATAACAGCGTCCATGTGTGCGCTCATTTTGAACACTTTGTTTAAGGTAACACAGAATATTTTCACATAAAGATGTGGTCAGCTGTGCTTAGGAACAAATTCACTTCCCTGGAGCAAAATGGATGTAAAAGACGTTTGGAGGAAGAAGACACTTCTCTCATTTTAATCCCACAATCCCCCACTGCCGGCCAGTGTAAGGTCTGTCACGTCACCTGCATTTAGTCGAGTGCTGCGGTGATGTAAACCATGTGCTGCCACCTGTTGCAGGTTTATTAAAAGATTGGACTGGTATTTAAGTTTAGTCCTCCATCTGTCGTTCCATTCTACTTTCAAAGCATCTTGTTCTAGATCTGCGAGACCAGGGCATTATAGAACAGTTCGTGAGTTACAGGGAAGTGTTTGGCCGTGCAGTCTTGTCATGTCATAATGGTCTGACTGGAGATGACATGAAAGAGTGACACGAACTGGGTCAAATGAGCAGCCATTAATGATAGCAGAAGTGTGTGTGTGGATTTGTAGAAGCTGTAATCTTTGCCAACCGCAGGCTTATGGGGGAAAAAAATATTTTTATGAAATATGATTCAAATATATGCTAGATATGGCCAAAGTTCTGTCATTAAACTCTAGATGGCGCAGGCTTATAGGTCCTTAACTCAATCTGTTTGCAATCACATCATTCTCTATAGGGCACAGCTGATTGGTTCCTGTTGTATCAGTAGCCAATGTGCTTTTTGTACAACTTTCAAATACTGGTCAGCATTTGCAGCACGCTTTCAAAAACCCTCCACCTTCCCCAGCTCCACCTGTATAGATCTGCTACAGGTAATTAATGCATGGTATATTGTACATGCATGCCTTACTTGCTCACAGGGGCGTGTCATTTATGTATTGGCAGTAACAAGTCCTGCACTTGTTTTGTAGCAGCAGCAGCAATAACCAACAGCAGTTGATTGGTTGATTTCACTCCATGCAGCATTTTTATTTCAACCACCATTTTTAAAAGTCTGTTGCAGTGCGTGCAGTAAGAGTTGTTTGAAATTCGAATCAACAATGGAGTTTAAAAATACGACTGATGGACCGACAATGAGGTTCAGGCTTTATTAAGCTTATTAAGTGGAGGACGACATCCAATGGGAACTGGAAAGTCGCATACAGTCCTACGTCACCAGACCGCGATGGAAAAGCAGATAGCAACAAGTCTGGGGGGAAAAAGTTCCTGAGAAAAAAATGTCCCTTGAACAAACAAAGAGGTGGAAAAGCTACTATAGTGTAGATGAAAATGGCAAAGACCATGGACGGTGTTATAGGGATTTGCTGCCGCAAAATTTTTATTTTATTGTCTTCTTCACTAAGTTTAATTTCAGGTTAAAATTCCATTAAAATCCTTAAGAGATATAATCTAAAGTCAATATTTCATAGACATAGAGCGGAATATACAGTAAGAGACGAGCATAAGCACTTGCAGTTTTTGCAAATTAAGGCAGAATCTTTTTTTTAAGACAATGGAATGAACTTTGAAAACTTTGATAAATACAGCAACTATTTTTACTTAAGAAGCCCTCAACATGAGTCAATTTGTGTATGAGTTAAAAACACAGTCAGTGAAATAACAGTCACATTTAAACTATTTTAAACTAAATATATAATATTCAAACTGCCAAAGCTGAATTTACAGCATCATTAGTCCAGTCAACATTTCTTATTATTATCATGTTTTAAACAGTTGTGTTGCTTTATATTTTTGTGGAAGAATTAAGAAAGAAATAGTTTGGTTTTTGGCACAATTTGCAAGGTTTTTTGGCATCAAATCTTTGAAAGATATTCAAGCTTTGTTTGAGACACTTGACAGCAGGTTAATAAGAGAATGTACTTGAGCACAGTGGTATACTAAACTTTTTTCTCAAGATAATATCTGATTAATTACCCAAAATTACCTGCCTCTAAATGCCACATTAACTAGGGTTGCTCATTTTGTATATCAGTCAGACAGCCTCTTCCTGTCTAAGAGGGAGGTTCTTGATCAGAATAAGCAGATCCATATAATCAAAAGTCTGGCTATCCTATATTTACCTGTATTTTCCCTCATAATTCAGTGGTTGTAAGTGACGAAGTCGTGTGTGTGTGTGTGTGTGTGTGCATGATTGTGCAAATGCATATTGGCAATATTTAGTCTGTCAGCGTGAAGGGAGAGTTTTGATTGGGTTCTGCTTTGTGAAGTGTATGTTTCCTAGATGTAAATATTTTCTTAGTGAGAATAGCACCGTAATTACAGGACACAGTCAGCCTGGCGTAAAGTGTGTGGGCTCCTGGCAGCTTTGAGGGTGGTATATATATATAGTGCATACAAGAGTTTATTTAACAGAGACACCATCCGTTAGACACACACTCAAACTGTCTGTCCCATCAGCTTTAGCACGAGTCAATATCCTGTTTAGTCTCACAAAGGCAACATTATGCCGTGCACTATGTCTGGCTCCATCACACCTTTGGCCTCCATCTTGACCTTGTTCCCAGCCTCACAGTTCATGATTCAGGCATCGATTCTCATGTCTTTTTTGTGATTTCCTTTGCCAGAGTGCTGACTCTCAACAAATAGGCACTGATTACATTATCTCGACATCAAAGCATACAAACCAGCCCTTGGTATACAAGTGTCAATAGCGCTATGCTAATGCTCGCTAACACAAACAGGAGTGTTGACACTGCGAGCGCAGTCTCAGTCGGTCTTAGTCGCGCTCTCAGACTCCGCTGTGATTCTGATTGTTTTTCTGTGTCTTACCCAAACAGACAAGTCTCTGAAGCCACAGGGCACGATTCAGTTCTCGCTGGTTCACACAGAATGGGATTAAACCAGTTTCCTGCCTTCTCAGGACCCCAGAGCCGCCTGGGGCAGGACTGTTTCAGGGCTGCCGCTTGTGGGTTCGGGGAGGAAGGCAGCCGCAGAACATTAGTTAGCTGTCAAGTTTTCCAGTACGAAGGCACAGGATGTTGGCTGGAACGGGCTTCCCATGTGAATGGCTGCACTGATGGGAATCTCAGGGAATATGGGGGAAATTGGCTGTGGGATACAAACCGCTGCTCTTGAGACAATCCGTGGGGTTAATCTTCACATCGCTCCTCTCCTACTTCTGGTTCCATCCGCCGTTTTCGTTCACTCCGGCCTTTCGCCCAGCCCATAATTGCTTTTGCTTCTTTTGTTCTCACACAGTGAGAAGTTTGACAGTGTACATAAACAGAATTCCAGAGTAGCAGCGGCGTATGGAAAAAGCGCATATGGAGGCAGTTTGCCTGGATCTTTGCAAGGAACCAATGAGGACCATCTATAATAGATCTGTTCTGCTCTCAAGGTGTAGTCATTACCGAAACTTAACAGACAGAGAGAAAAGACTGCGCATACACTGATTTAAGCAGACGTTCAGCATGTGTTCCTCTAACAATCTCACTTGACAGGGTTTCTCACGAGGTGAAAATATAACCATGATATGATGCTTATGACCTTGTTGCTTCAATCCTATACTTTTCTCAAATGTTATGAACAGTTGGGACAGGATGTTCTTACAGGGCATAAGTTTGGTTGGGTCATGTATTTAATTATACATAAATGGGTGTTTCTTAAAGTATACGTGCACTTTTATGTCCCATTGGGTTGATTTCTATTGAAGTTAACAGATTTCAATTTTTTTTTTCCTTTAGTTATATGAAGGTCACATTAAAACGGTTTTGGAAGCATTTCACAGTGTCTTCACATTTATTTGTCCTACTTTTTAAATGCCTTTTATTTATAACTTATGTTATTCAACCCTTCTAATGACAGTTTGTTGACATGTAGTTGCAAATTACTTACTCATAGTTAATAGAATGACTAAAATGGACTATTGACATGAGGTGTTGCTCATTCACACTTTTAATACTCTCACTTTAATACTCTAGTTTATATATATATATATATATAATACAACTAGTGAGGGTATTAAAAGTGTTTAAAGTTTAAAGTGCAGATACGTGTAAATCCCAAAACACCCAAATATAGAAATGTATTTATGAGGTCCATTTTGAATGGTTTTCCAGCATGAATCTACACCTGTGCTGTTCTGGGCTCGTACAGGTTGGGGTAGTTCTCTCTGAGGAACGTCAGAGGACATAATTCGTGTTGTACCGCTACAACACCCACGCAGAGTGATGACTTCATTTCTCATAACACACTTTTAAATTACATTTAGAAGCAAATTTATGGTTTTGGTGCACGGATTCAGTATCTGATTACCAATAAGAGCAGGATTAATTTATGGCCATTTGTCGTTGAGTGCACGGGACGTCTCTGCCAAGCGGTGGTTTTATGCTCCTCCATAATGCCGAATTGGATCATTTCCTGACCGTGACCTGGAGCATTTAGGAAAATGTTTGGCTTTTAGTGTCTTTCTTACAGACTTGTGCCTCTACACCTTCTGAGAGAACCACCCCATACTGTGACGCAGAGCATAATGTGAAACACATTGCACTTTTTTCATTTTGTCTTACTTATTCATTATCTCGTGCTGTTTATTGTTTAGATGAACGCATATCTTTGCTGCTGTGTGAACAGCAACGCAGGTCAAGTGAGTCGACGTGATTTACAGCATGTGATAGTAAACCTGGAGCTGGGAGTGTCTAGTGTGTACAGGCAGAGAAAACAACTCTCCATGTGAGTGACAGATGGAGCGCTTTAAACAGACCCCCTTAGGTTTATGATTTCATTTCTATGTCAGGGTTAATATTGAGAGTATACGGCTCAAATCAGTTCCATGCAGCGTGTTTAGTTCCGTGAGGAAAGCTACAGTCCTGCAGGCCTCCTCTGAGAGGGATTTCCCAATACTAACACAAAATAAGTCTAACACAATACAACGTTATGCAGAACAGATAAACAAACAAAACACTGCATTGTTCGGCAAGCCACATGTTACTAGCTGTATGGTAGCGCTGCTCTTCAACGTACCTGATCCAGCTCCAGTAGTGTGTGTGTCTAATCACACAGATTGGAATGAATGAACCTTGCCTGTGGTCACTGGGTTCAGGTCTTTATAGCTGCTGTGGCCCAGCACATTTCACCATAGCTTCAATCCTCTTAACGACCGTTTCACCACAGATGTTTCAACACAGCAGCGCAGTTTTTACTGAGGTCACTGTATCACCACTCAAACAGACTACAACTTTGCTGTACCTCCAACACAATTCCAAGTATGTACAAGTGAAGTGTGTAATATTTTCTCAATTAAAATACCTAAGAAATACCAAAGTCTAAAATCAAAATGTCTGCAATTTCAAATTCTTGTAAGAACAAATTGACCCTTCGCAGGCAGTTTGATTGACCGCCGATCTAACCAGTCATAACCCAGAATCCGCCATTTTGTCCAACAAAGCAGTCAGGGCAATTAGTAGATTAACGTTGGTGAACTTGAACTTGAAAAATTGTGTGTACTCTTTCCACACTTGAAACAACATTCCTTCTGATGTCCATTCATGCTATAAATGAACTAGTATGAAGAGATGGTTGCTTTACAAGCCGATTGAACTGAGGAGCTACAGCAATCTGTCACGACACAATAAAGAGCCACTATACGGTATTTATTGTACAACATTTTAAATATGAAACTGTGTCAAAGTAACCTGCTCTGTATTGTCTGTCGATGTGCAGTGTCCTCTTTGATCCGTGATGTATAACGTGTGGAGTGAGGAGAGTACATGGCTTGTTGGACATAGCAACAGTAATTAAAGGGGGCGGGTCTTTGCGAAGGGTCAATTATAAAGACTTTGCTATTCACCTGAATTTTAGAGTTCTATAGAGTTCTATACTTCATTAGTTTGTGTGTAGAATAGAATTATGTAAATATTAATTACATATGGAATTGATATATTGGAAACTATTTGAAAGAAACCAATACTTTGATCCTTTAAAAGAAATTAAGTGCCAGATTTACTAACAGCTAGCGCCAATTTATCGCAGGAATGAACCTGTTTTTGAGAAATTTTTCTTGAGCAGCAAATCAGCATATTAGAATGATTTCTGAAGGATCATGTGACACTGAAGACTGGAATAATAGCTTACTTTTTGGCGGGGCTACACATTTGAACAATGGGAGATGAATTGTTTGGAAACAATCAATATTTTTGCAATTCCCTTTGGTAACACTGCATGGCATAAAAATTGCAAACTGACGGTGTGTGTGTGGCTTTTTTGTAACGTGTATTAGTATAGTCTCATAATTGTGTCACCACCTCAAAAAAAATTTTCTGGGTTTTTTCCCTGTTCTGTAGGGTCTTCTCTACTGCGATATACTGTTCTAGTTTTAATAAATGGCCTCTCTTTCTCTCGCTCCGTCTCTCTTTCTTTTGTACACTCCTTCTGGGAGGTGTTCTGTCAGAAATGTGTTTTTAATCAGGGCTGTGTTCTGCTGGGATATGTTAATGTGGAACACTGCTTCCCAAACCCTGTGGGTCCACTGCAGAGCCAGCGCATAGCCAACTTTGGGCCAATGCTGGCGCGCTTACAGGCCGCTGACATCCTCCTGCATTAAGACGCTCCCTCTGTTCAGCCTTACAGAGGAGGGGGGGGGGGGGCAGGGAAATATTTCCTAGAAAACCCCTGAAAGAAGTTGCCATGCAAAACAAACCCTACAGTTGAGGAGATGTGGGTTAGAGGTAGATTGCCGTGCACAGCAGAGGACTATGGACTCTGTTCTCAGAATGAAGACACTGTTAAAGAGAAGTGACCCTTAAGAACTTCATGTTCACGTTCATGTTCACGCCTGGGGAATACAAACAAAGCTGGTGCACAAACGTGTTGTTTTCCAGAATGCTTCTAAGAATGGCCAGTGCTCTAAGTGACGCTTTCAGTCAACATGAAATCACAATTGACCCTGTTTGCTTTCTTAACACACATTCCTGGTCTTAATGTGGATGATTCATCAGTGCGTGTTATTGCAAAATCGTCTTTCATCAAAACAATCCAAGTGCTGTAATAACTTTAACAATCCAATCAATTCCGCATGGATATTATGAAGCCCCACCCTTCATTATAATTTTCTGTTTTACTCTGAAACGTGATATTATGGATTTAAAATGAATTGGAAAAGCCATTTATGTCATTACTTACTTTCGAAAATAAAATATTTGTGTCATGTTTGTGTGAGCATGGTGCTGGTTTGACCAGTGAATGAACACCTGTAGTGCTTTGCTACGGATTAATCAATCAAAACTATACATGAGATTATTTTATGCATTTGGCAGATGCTTTAATGCAAAGCAGCTTACATTGTATTCAAGTTGTATATTTTTTTCCCATGGAACCCATGACCCTATCGTGCCACAAAATAATGAATAACTGAAGCACAAATTCACAACATCATATTACAATTGTATGATCATTATAATTTCAGGATTTCAAGTTTCCACACATTGTTTTGTTAATACATGTTTACATTAATTATGTTTTTGTTGTTGTTGTTGTTTTTGTTTTTAAATATTTGGTTGAGGGTTTAATTTTGCTTTTTTAATTTTATCAATTAAAATTGTATTTTCACCATTAATTGAATATGATATGAAATATCTTCTAAGTTTAATGGATATTTTTGTCAAAAGAATCTATGACTACAACAAAAACAGTGTGAAAATAAACAGTAAGTTTTGAAATAGGCTTTTTTGTTTGTTTTAGTCATAATTCTTGTATTTATTTAGACAATATTTTTGTCAAGAATTATTTAGATATTGCTTATATATTGTCTGTGTTTTAGTGCATTGTTGAGTATATTCACAACATCTCTCTCTGTTTTGTACAATGTTAATATTATTCATATACTATTATAGTACATCTTTTTAATTAGCTTTTGTTATATGCCTTTTCTATTTAGCGTTAATTAATTGATTTTTATTTCAGTTTTATTTTAGTACTTCAACTTCATTTAGTTGTCAAGGCAACATTTCAAATGTTCATCTAATATTTATATTTTATAGCTTTATTTCAATTACGGAAAAAATAATTGTAATCATTTTAGTTTTAGTTAACAGTAACAACTGAGTTTACATAATATGTTTTATATATTTTCCTCAGCCACAGTGACCTGTAATGACATTACTGTAATGACTGTAATGGCTTCAGCTCCACTCATGCTCTCCACTCGCTTGACACTCTGGTGAGAGAAACCCTGATCCGAGTAGACCTGGTGTTAAACTGCTTCTAGCTCCTCTTCCACTCTGCACTTTGCATTATTGTTGTTTAAGTGGTGTATCATCAGGTCACTGTGATTTTTCTAAGTAAGATATCAACATATTTTGTTGATCCAGGAACAAATTTCCTGTCCAAAAATGTAGTTCTAACCATCCATTACTTATCTCTAAAATCAGAGTGAAATGATAGGTGAATAACACATATGTATAGCAGCACTCAACCCTGGTTGTAAGCTTAAACTTCACATTAACTGTAAACTTGTCCCTCAAATCTGATTGGTTAATTGGATTGTTGTTCCAGGACCAACAAAGATGTTGATCCAGGAACATGTTGTACTTGGTGAAATCGTGATGAATATGCAGCTTACATGTATGTATGTATGTGTCTCACAAACCTCTCCACCAGGTGCTGCTATTCGCTGAGCAGATCTGGCCTCCAAACCCAAAAAGAGTGAGGTGTGTGTGGCAGAAAAAGTAGGAGAAGGACAGATAGAAAGAGATTGAGACCGGCTGTAGTGTGTTCTCCTCTCATCTGGATTGAGTTAACATTCCAAACTCACAGACACAGCAACCGTATCCCAGTATAGGCGAGCTACAATTTACAACAAAGGTGTGTGTGTGTATTTGCACGCATATGTGTGTAAGCAGGACGGCCTTTCCCTGTCTGAGTGGGCTCTCCCACTACACTCCTTCCTAAACATGCCACATTCCTTCTTCTCATCCATCCTTCTCTGCTTTGCTAGAAAATAAGATAAGTGAAGCATTTATGCTAGCATAATTGGGCTACTGTTGAGTGGTCACGTGACTCTTGCATCATTTAAATCTTGAGAGCTTGCAACCAAAGGAAAAAGATATTGAGATAGTGATATTGCTTAATTGACCCTTCGCAAACACCCGCCCCCTTTAGCTACTGTTGCTATGTCCAACACGTCATGCAGTCTCATGCCACACATCATGTTCTCACATAGTGAAAAATCCATCGCGGAGCAAAGAGGACGCTGGCAACGCGACAACAGACAAGACAGAGCAGGTTACTTTTGATATGAAACAGTTTCATATTTAAAATATTGTATTTTTTTAAAGAAGTTTAAACAAAAAATACCGTATAGTGGCTCTTTAATGTGTTGTGACAGATCGCTGTAGCTCCTCAGTTCAAGCGGCTCCTGAACCGATCATCTCTTCATACTAGTTAAATTAAAGCATCAAATAAACATGAATGGACATCAGAAGGAATCTTGTTTCAAGTGTGGAAAGACGTGAGTACACACAGTTTTTGAAGTTCAAGTTCACCAACGTTAATCTGCGAACTCCCCTGACTGCTTTGTCGGACAAAATGGCGGATTCTGGGTTATGATTGGTTAGCTCGCCTGTCAATCAAACTGCCGGCGAAGGGTCAGTTATTGATTTGTCACTGCTCAGCAGGGATTAAATTAGACCAAAATGATGCAGTGTTCTGACACTTTTGATTTACAAAAAAGATTAAAATTATTGGCTGTTTCTTTGTCACATCATTTTATTTCTTGTATGCTCCAGTCCAGTTTTTACCAAAGGTACTTGCTCAAAAACACTTTTAGAGTCCATTACATTAAGCATAATGCTTCACTATGGTCAATGAGGGACACTAGACACATCATAGTAGACTCTCAGTAGCAATTTTGTGTTCTCAGGACTGCTTGTGTCAACAACCCAAATCATACCACTGACTTTATCCATGTGTATGTATTTCATTTTAGATTTTGTTTTACTCTATTACCTAGTAAAGATATGCTATCACAACCCTCTCCTCAACAGCTGTGAACTTGAACTCTTATTTACCTTGAACTCTTATTTAGTGTGTTGAATTACACACTTACAAAGGCTCACTCAGCAGTGAATTCTGATGATTTTTCTTCATTTTAAGGTTAATGGGCAGCATTATATTTCCCTTTAAATGATGTACTCTACATGAGAGTATAAGTGCAGTCATGGTTTACTTAGCTATACTTTGGGGACACATTTGTCTCCAGAAGTAAGCTAAATATGACAAACCTCCCTTTAGAGTTTGGGTAGTAGTTAGTACTTCTAATTAGTTTAGTGTAAAAACATTAGTCTTTACAAGTTAATAATTTATATTGCTAAGCAAATTGTTTGTGCGTGTTGTGATTTTTGTAACATATTTGACATCGGTCTTGCTCCAAATTATTTTACAGTAAATAATCTAATGATCTATGTGTGTGTGTGTGTGTGTTGGGTAACAGCATTGTCGTTTGGTGGTGTCAGCTTACACATATAGGTCTGCACACAGCAGGCGTCAGCTGTGCTTGGCTCTGAACTAGACTCTACAGATACTAGAGAGAGCAGAGGATGCAAAAGATGAAGTAAGACAGGAAGAGTAGGGAGGAGAGAGGAAGAACAATCAAGAAAAGACAAGTAGAGAGAGCAGGAGGTCTTGGAGAGGTGAAAGTAACAGAATAAACTGAATGAGAGTGGCGAAGAGAGGAGTTCAGGGCAAGACAAGAAGGTGATAGAGAGATGTAGTTGGACCGGAGAGGTGCAGAGCAGAGGTGGGTAAGGAAGGGTTAAAACGTTCGACTGGTGCAGCACAACAGGAAGGCTGTTCTTGGGCCCGACTCCAAACAGATGTTCAATTGTTTCAGAGCTGTGCTTACACTGTTGGACTGCGTTCCACCACTCAAGGGAGGAGGAGGGGCCGAAAACTCAGAGAACCCAGCTGCGACTGAGAGAGACCAAAGGAGAGAGAGAGAGAAAGAGAGAGAGAGAGAGAGAGGTGTGGGAGGGTGAAATGCACTGTTTTTTCTTCAACAAAAAAGACATGTGTGTGTTCCAAAAAAACATTACTCCCAGGGAAGAGGGTAGGACAGAGAGATTCAAGCTCTTTTTTTCTGCATAAATAGCACTTTGAAGTGGGCGACAGAGGCTTGGGGGCCGCTGCATATGCAAACAGCTTCAGTGTCAAAGTTGCAGTGCAGCTTTGAGTAGATCTGCTGCTCCCCTGAGGCCAGGCTAAACTTCATGACTGGTGTCTCACCTCTCTCCTGCTTTACTGTACCATATTTAAATCTTACAAAGAAATGTAATATTTCATTTTACTCCAGAAGTAAAAGAATAATTAATAATTTTTCACAAAGAAAATAAAAGTTTTCGGCTTATAACCAAATTTACATTGTTGTCATATTAAACTATCACATTCGCATTACTTTAATACAGCAATGAAGAGTATTGCTTATCAGTACAGCTTATTAGGCAAAAGACTGCTCTTTTTCTGTAAAACAGAATATTCTAAAGAAGTTATTATAGAGAAATTTACATTTCAGACAAAATTTGGACAGTTTTGTATTTTTTCTCCACCTATGAAAATGTCTCAGGTTAAGACTGTAACCCTGGTTCCCTGTGAAGTGAACCAGACACTGCGTCTTGGATTGACGCTATGGGGAACTACATCAGCATGACCAGTGTATGAAGCAGTGTCAAACGATGCCTGTAATACATCAACTCAGGTCCAAGGCATGGCAATGAGATGCAGAGTCTCATTCCCCTTCTCAGGGAACCAGGGTTACAGTCTTAACCTGAGATGTTCCCTTTTGAAGTGGAACTTCAACACTGCATCTTGGATTGACGCTATGTGGAATCAATGCCCACTACGCCGTGCTGAGGGAATGCCTGCCTTATTAAAGTGATAGTTCACGCAACACATAGAATGCCATGTCATTGTGTAGAACGTCATGGCAATTGCTGAAGTTAATGTTTTTTGGACGTACATCAGATGCGTATGGCTGTCGTGCTGGAAGCTCGTTATTTTACTTTATAAAGTTTTAAGTAAGGATACTTGTCCTACACAAATCCATCAACTGACTTCAGAAGGCCTTTATTAAACCCCTGGAGCCGTATGGATTCATTTTTTTTACAGATGGATGCACTTTTTTGTCTTCTACATCTCCGATCACAATCGTCCCTTTAAATTTCCCTTTAAGCTGTGAATATACACAAAGAAAATCATAAATTGAACAAACAAAATCATAAATTTACTCTCAGATGTAGTGTTGAAGTTACGTTTTGAAAGGGAACTGTTCCAAAAACAACCAAAGAATCAAACTTTGCATGTCGCCAAGTAATGAACAGTCTGGCTTGGTTAATCAATAGAGAACCAGAATTAACTGTTGAATAATGAAAATGATCCATTCAGATGAAGAATATTGTACTGTAAATATATTAAATAATTTAAATTGTGAAGAACAAGTTTTTTTAATTATTGTACTAAGAATTTTTTTTTTTAAAGACAACAGTAGACAATTGACAATTCAATTCAATTGACAATCAAAGTGTAATTTCTAAAATTTGGGTTTGTACCTGATGAATTAATCACAATTGGTCTTGATAAAAGGTAACATAAACATAGACAGAAACGCAAAGTTTTTTATTTTTACTTTGTTACTGTACTTGTACATTTTTGAGTATATTGAACTTTTTCAGAGTTTTATTTTGGGAAAATTTTACTTTCACTTCACTACATAATATTTTACTTTTTATTCCACTACATTTCATAAAAACATATCGTTCCTCATTTTTTTATTACTGAAGAAATCGACACGATCCAATTCATTCTTTTAGATGAATCCCACTGAACGATTAATTTGTGACTGCGTTTGCAGCTGCTCTCGAGTTCAACAACTCACCGATTCAATGATCCGAGCCAAGAAACAGAGATATCTTCAGAGCTTGAACGTGCACACCACTGATGACGTGAAAAGTAAGTTAGTAATACTGAATTTTAGTATTAATTATTGCATATAAAAATCATATAGGCCATGAGTTTCAGTTATTTTGTGAAGTAGGGCTAAATCTGCTATAAAAGGGCGAGTTATTTAAGCCCAGTGAAATACTTGAATGCGGACAAGTCAGTGTGTGTCACCACCTGTATGGCGATTTAAAGTAAAATAATGCAAATTAATATCCTCCCCGCTGTTGCAGCATTTTTTCAAATTATTTAAAACTAGCATATTTGCATTGCGTTTATCTTAGCGTTCATTGCTCCATATGATGGCTACATGTATTGTATTTGTAGCCACATATTTAGCTACACAAATGTACTTTTCTTCATTTTTAAAACACTATTGTATTTGTTTATTATTTCACTTGTTTGCACACTTGAAATATAAGTAACTTAAATTTATATTTTAGTATATTTGTTTTATGTTCTTATTTTATTATTAAGTTTTATGTTTTGATAGTGAATAATACGTTTTGTTAAATTTTCTTATTTGCAGATCAATAGATATTAAATGTCTACACTGATCTTTCTTATTAGTGGTTGACTAGTCAGACTAGTGCTGGCTACAATAAATTCATAATAAATTCATAATTCATAAGTTTATTGATCAGTAATTTTATATCACTATGTAGTACATTAAAAATCAAGTACTTTTGTACTTTTACTGGAGTAATATTTCATTAAGTTATCTGTACTTTTACTCAAGTAGGCCTTTGTGATGTGTACTTCATCCACTATGTATTAAAGTAAAACTATTTTAAAGTAAAACTATCCAAATCATATGAGATTCATCATGAAAAGGAATTCTTAAAAAATCATTTTAGCAATGATTTAAAGTAAAAGTACTTGTATGTTCTTGCAATATAGATTGTGACTAAATTATATGGTAATTCATATTCACAGTGAGTGTACTGTACAGTGAGTTTGTCAATATGTGTGTATGACATTGCCAGAGAGGGTAAAAGTGCATTAAGACAGAGCAGCCAGTATCACCCTTTGGCAGTGGAGAGCAAATCTCAGTGTTTATTTACACCTCAGCGTCACACATACACACACCACAAATGCACACAAGGTTGTATTTCGCAACCACATGAAAAAGAGCCAAGCCGAAACAATGGCTGGCTGGACCAAAGTTAATTACCCACATAAGACCAGCGCTGACCTCACTCAAAAACTGCCTACAGCCAGCATAATGTTAACTCACTCGTACTTACAGCGTGCTCACACACACACACACAAACACACACATATACACTATCAACATCATAGCCTTGTTCTCTTGAACTCAGGGTAGAAAGCGTAGTCTTCTCCATTGACTCCCAGAGTGCAATAAACACACAATCTCACTGCAGCAAACAAGCAGATCTGCTCTGTGAAACAAGATAGAAGTCTGATCTGTGCTAATTGCAGGTTTACCTTTTTATGGTGGGTTTTATGGTAGAGATACACAGATGTATCAGTCGCTGATAATTATTGACTGATTTTTGATCAATTTAAAACCATCGGCATTGGCCAGTGCTGCGTCATCAGGAAAGTTTATCCGTTGCACGAGTAATTAAGCCTTGACAATTTAAATATTCAAGTTCTCGCTCTGTGAGAAGTTTTGTGAGTGTACACACCTAAAACATGCGCCCAGAAAGCCACGTTTTAGTGCGCAAATACTGAATTGAGTGCTCATTCACTTCTTGCAGATTAATTCACATAAAATTATATCAAAATGCCCATCTTGGCGAGTATTGTAATAAACAGTCGGTTATCAGAGCATCGCTATTTCATGGTTTAATGAACAAGTGAATTATTTAATCTTGCCTGATTTGTAGCTGTGATGTCCAGTCGTTACCTTTTAGCCTGTTCAGTGGGCTGGTATTATAACTTCGAATGGAATTTCAAGTGTGTTGTTGTTGAAGCTTTGAAATTTCAAACTACGACACATATGGTGAACTACCCTTTTGATCAGTAATTAAAAAAAATAGTGATAATATTACACTTAAACGGATCAATTTGAGTAGTGTAAACTGAGTGTTGCGGCTTTGTTGAGTTTGGTGTGGGGCTGTTTCTCAGAGTATTCAGGAAACCTGATTGGGCACTTGTAGTGTACTTTAAATCTTATATTATATATCTTTTATTACTTTAAAGTACGAAACATTACATTCAGTTTGCATGTATAATCTGGGAGCTGTCGTCTTCACCTCACAGTCAGTGGAAAAGAATCGGGCCGGGACTCATATTCATACATGCGATTATTAACGTTACTGTGGTATGAAGCAGAACAGGGTGAGTGCTGTTGTAGCTGAATGAAGCCGCTGGAGCAATCGATAATGAGAGATGAATGTGGTAACAGCGCTGTTTTTCATATTAGAGACATTTGACAGTGTTGAAAACGATGTTATAACATTACTCTGTGCGTTCACTCGGAGGCTACTATCAGACACTTGTTTCACACTACAGTAAGCTAAATCGATATTAGAATATCATTAATAAATGCTGGGTGGCTTGTGTTGATAAATGGCATTCAGTTAATTTTAAAACGTATTGTATGATGGAGAAAATACTGTATTAGCTACTTGACAAAATAGTTTTTCTCTGAGGCATGGTAAAAACATGGTACTCTCAGAAAACTAGATTTAAACAATAAGACTAAATGTGTTGAGCTATATAACAATAATTCGTTTTCTATCTATAAATGTAACCAAACAGTTGTCTAATAAAACATGTAATATATTAAAGCGTCTTTGGTGTTTCCTTGGTTTCTTCAAAATAAAACCAAAAACCGAGAGCAACGCAGATATGACGCCATTGACGACCCGTATCCTTGGTTAATTTTCTCATGATTTACTTATAGTTGTAAACATTTGGGATATTGCAAATACTGAACAAAATATATAACACTGGCCAAGTGGTTTTTGGATATTTTACATATTGTGCCTTAAAGTATATTATTTCCATAACTCTTTATTCCAAGGTGTATTTTTTTTTCATAAGTGTTACCATTTGCCTCAGTAGCAGCAGCCATGTTTTTCTGTTTGTGTTGTTCCTCATTTCTTTTTATCATCAGCTAATCCTAAATTACTGATATTGAAGATTGTTTGACACTTAGTAACTGATTACCATCAGTAAAAATCCACAATGATTAGCTGAGCTGGTGGGGAAAAGGTCAACCTGGTTAAAGTTGGTTGATCACATTGGCTAAGCTGGTGGGGATCTAGTTGAGCTGGTTAACTTGACTACTTTAGGTTGCTCTGACCTGGTTTCTCCAGTAGGGGTGATCATATTCTCCTTCCAAAGACAGTCTGTATAACCTCCTGCTCTGCGGCCTGGTGTCTGGCAAGGCCCGGTTTTAGCGACACATTCTTGGAAGATATGGATTTAGATTTACACTAAATTGATGCACTAAGGGAGTCCATGACCAAATTAAACCTAATAAATCAAATGTAAAAATATGATACTGATGTCTTCACAGCTCCCTTGGCGGGACTGACCATTGGTACAATGAAATCACTGCAGTATTTTGTGAACCTTGAACCTGTGAGTCACACAGACACAAACATCCTGATAGCTGTTTTGTAGGTTACTACACTACTAGGCCAGATATGCCATTGAACAGGTGGCTTGTTTGTCAAGGGTGTGTATGTGTGCGTGTGTGTAAAATGATTCATGCTGACTCAAAGTTTGTGTGTTTGAGCAGCAGACAGAGCGGCTGGCATCTTGAGGAGGTTTATCAGAAAGCGTTCTGTGTACCTGCTGAATTAACCCTGAGTCACAAAGCAGGCTGGGATTGAGACAGAGCCATAAAAGAGCCATCTGATAAGCTTTAATGAAATCTACACTGCATGGCCTGAGGAAAACTGTACCTCAAGAAAAGACGGCCTGCTCCACACATACAGCTCTCTGTGGAGAGACTGACACAAAGAGAGCCAGCTATAAATCAGTCTTAACGAGCACTGGTGGTCACCATGTACAAATACTCTGATGCACACACGTTTTGTGGATCTGGTGTTTTAACATAAATTTAACCCTCCAGTTCAGTTTGGGACTGAGAGACAAACATCTTGCATGTTTGGAGATGCAAGTTTAAAATAAAAATATAATACATTTTCACAGGCTACAATCTCTGATTGGTATGGAAGCTTCTTTCCGAAACTAAATAAAAAATAAAAAAGGTAATTGTTACTTTTTATCTCGCAAATCCGATTTATTTTCCCAAACTTGCAATTGCGAGTTATAATGTCAGAATTGCGAGATAAAAACTCACAATTGTGAGAAATAAAGTCAGAATTATGGGTTATAAACTCACAAATGCAAGATATAAATTTGAGGAGTTATAAAATCCAATTCTGAGGATTTTTTTCACAGAATTGCAAGTTTACATCTCACAATTCTGACTTTATAACCTGCAATTGCTTATTATAATGTCAGAATTGAGCGATGTAATCTCACAATTTGGAGAGCAAAAAGTCAGAATTGTGACATATAAACTTAGAATTCTTTTTTTCTCCAAATTGTGAGTTTATATCTCACAATTCTGACTTTGTAACCCACAGTTGCTACTTTATGCATTTCTGACATTATAACTAGCAATTGTAAGAAATTTTAATAATATTTAACAATATTACTGTTTTACCATATAATTGTAAAAATAAATGAGCATATATAGACTTGAAGGAGATCCCATTTTAATTTACTATGGTAGAACTTGGTAAATTATTTTGGCCGAAACTGCGGTTACAACAGTAAATTTTAAGGGTGTTGCAATTTTCATCAGGTTGCAATCATGCTATTTGTATTTCTTCAATTATTCCTGAGTATTTGCAGTCATTAATGATCAGAGCAAACCACCGTGTTTAAAGCATGATTCATTCACTGTGAATGAACACTCACACACGCAATTCTCTTTTATTCTCTCCAGTTACGGTTTTGCAATCCTAAAGAATATGACTTAATATTTCCATTACGCTGAGCGAAACCCATTTTCATTTTCTACTTTTCCAAAATTCATCAGACCACACAGTTTTGCGCAACATAAATAAACAATAGTTCCATGTCAGTGATTCGAAACAAAGCATCAGATTTAAACATAAAATTGGATCTAGTTTCTTATCATTCACACACTCTTTTCCTACAAAGGGTGGTTCGTTTTCTTGTCTACAGTTGATGTGAATTATCATGCATCATTCCATTTTTAACCGCTCTTTAGACATTTATTTCTCATTATTTCCAATGGAAAAATTAGATTAAACAGGAAATGCCTCAAATTTGTAACTGTGTACATCTCTCTCTCTCTCTTTGGCCCTTATTGATCTGTTTGCTGAATAATAAATACTGTATTCTGCCTGCTTAAATTAAACCAAAAAAAAAGTATGCGTATATAGAATACTATGTAATATAGCATGCTACACTGGCCGCATTTTAATCCAAGTTTGTTGTGAAAATAAAATATATTTTGGTCAAATCAAGAAAGTTAAAAATAGTAGATACTTTTAGTGGCTCATTTGACAAGCTGGTAATTTAAGCACATTGCATTGTGTAATACTGTACCTTGTGCAATGTTCTCTTTTGCATACAGTTCACAATATAAATAATATAGTGTAGAAATGGTACAAGTAGTAAGGCAGTATGCTATTCCCAACCATAGCCGCTCTCTCTCTCTCTCTCTCTCTCTCTCTCTCTCTCTCTCTCTCGCAGCTTCTTGGATCTGTTTGGAGGCAGACGGTTGCCATGGTGCGGTTGCCATGCGGCTGGTGTCTGACTCAGACAGGCCCACACACTGTCAGTAGGAGGACAAGAGGTGAATCACTATGCTGGACGTGTGTGAGTGCGTGTGTGATGGAGGCCACCATGCTGTTCACAGCTCCATCTGTACAACACTTACACCGTTTCTGATCAATCCTGTCATATTCTTATTTCTATATTGCACCGTTGTGTAATATCTGTCCTCCGTCAGCATAACACTAAAGGTCTAGCAAGCCTATTAGTGGATTTTGGCAGGGAATTCATTAGCTGAACATATTTTTGGCTATTTATACTGCCTAGTAGTGTGAAGTTTTACTGTATTGTGAATCATTGTTAAGTTTTTATGGTAAAGCGATATATAGTGCTGACGCTGTTGATTAAAGTTGAGTTTACGAGGTTGAGAGCTGTAAAGTTGACGGCTTCACATTGTGGGTTTTAACAGCAGAAACGATATATTCACTTTTCTTGTACTACTGGACTAGATAAAGTTAATGATACTATATGTTAAGAATGTAGCATCAATCACATTCCACAGATATGATACACTTTGTCCCTTGAGACAAAGTGTATCAAACCATTAGAGATATGAAACACATTTTTAAAAAGAAAAAAAATATTAGATATGTTAGATATGGACATTTTATCCAGTTTTATTTGAGATTTCTTCAGAAGGATAGGGACACACATTCGCATTTACACCTGGTGTTTTAATCTGTCACTTTTATTCACTTCTGTTCTGATTTCTTCAAAGGAGGGTCTATGGGTGGGTATGGCCTTTTTCAGATCTTTTGATCTAAAGACAAAATCTCGAATTTCTTATGAACACGCAAGGAGACAACGAAAAAGTCACAGAGAGCAGCAGCTTTCGTTTCTCCACAGATCAGGAATGGCGAGAGAACATTGTACTTGGTATGTTTTTCGTCTTCAGAACAAACTTGGGTCTTCAGCCGACGTTTGAAATCCTCTCTGTGCTTCCCATAATATTTACGCATTAGGTCAGTAGACGGAGCGTAGACGGTCTTTTGTGGCAGTTTGAACGCATATGACCACATGAGCGTCTACACTACGAAAGCAATCTGGTTTCGAGTGGACAAGCTCAAAACTTTTTAGACCCCGTTTACACTTGTATTTAGGGTCATCCACATGTGATCTGTTGACAAAAATGCATCTTAATACCAGGCGTAAACAGGATCATAGATAGATGGATAGATTGATAGATAGACAGATAGACATACAGTTGTGTTCAAAATTATTCAACCCCCCAATGCTGTAAATGGTTTTAGAGAATTTAGAGTACATTTGTAATTGAATTCAGAATGAAATCCTACAAGGACTTCTTAAAGAAGCATATGCAACTAAAATGACATCAATTGGTTTTGTAATACAGTAGTAAATGTTTCTTTTGTGAATTCTTCATTGACACAATTATTCAACCCCTTAAAGACTACCACTCTGAAGAACAGAGGTCCATTGAAGTGTTTTGAATCAGGTATTGAAAGCACCTGTGGATGTCAGGGAGCAGCAATAAAGCCTAATAAGCACCAATTAGGCAGCTTTAAAATGACTGTGATACTCAGCTCCTTCTAGACATTTACTGGTGTGGTTACAAACATGGTGAAGTCAAGAGAATGGTCCAGGAAGACAAGAGAAGAGGTGATTACTCTTCACAGGAAGGGCAATGGCTATAAGAAGATTGCAAAGATGTTAAACATACCAAGAGACACCATAGGAAGCATCATTCGCAAATTCAAGGCAAAGGGCACTGTTGAAACGCTACCTGGTCGTGGCAGAAAGAAGATGCTGACTTCGACTGCTGTGCGCTACCTGAAGCGTAGAGTGGAGAAAAGTCCCCGTGTGACTGCTGAGGAACTGAGAAAAGATTTGTCAGATGTAGGTACTGAAGTTTCTGCTCAGACAATACGGCGCACCCTGCGTAATGAAGGCCTCCATGCCAGAACTCCCAGGCGCACCCCCTTGCTGTCTCCAAAGAATAAGAAGAGTCGACTGCAGTATGCCAAAAGTCATGTGGACAAACCACAGAAGTTTTGGGATAGTGTTCTGTGGACTGATGAAACAAAATTAGAACTGTTTGGGCCCATGGATCAACGCTATGTTTGGAGGAGGAAGAACAAGGCCTATGAAGAAAAGAACACCTTGCCTACTGTGAAGCATGGCGGGGGGTCAATCATGCTTTGGGGCTGTTTTGCTTCTGCAGGTACTGGGAAGCTTCAGCGTGTGCAAGGTACCATGAATTCTCTTCAGTACCAGGAGATATTGGAGGACAATGTGATGCAGTCCGTCACAAACCTGAGGCTTGGGAGACGTTGGACCTTTCAACAGGACAATGATCCCAAGCATACCTCCAAGTCCACTAGAGCATGGTTGCAGATTAAAGGCTGGAACATTTTGAAATGGCCATCGCAGTCACCAGACTTAAATCCGATTGAGAACCTCTGGTGGGACTTAAAGAAAGCAGTTGCAGTGCGCAAGCCTAAGAATGTGACTGAACTGGAGGCTTTTGCCCATGATGAATGGGCGAAGATACCCGTAGCTCGCTGCAAGACACTTGTGTCAAGCTATGCTTCACGTTTAAAAGCTGTTATAACTGTAAAAGGATGTTGTACTAAGTATTAAGATTGAATGTCACTTGGGGGTTGAATAAAACTGATAATGATGTGAGCAGAGAAAAGACATTTGTGGTTATTTCATTATAAATGTTATGTTATATTTGTCTGACCTACACGTGCCTCTTTGATTTAATTGTAAGCAGGATGACTGAATGATCAAAATCAATGTCAAACCGGCCAAAACAATCAATTTCAGTGGGGGTTGAATAATTTTGAACACAACTGTATATTGTATTGGTAAAAAAAGCTAAAAAGGTAACTAGCTAAAAATAGAGTTCAGTTTTTTTTTTCAGAGTTTCAGACCCTATTTCTAACACTATTCATAGTAAGTTCCATTACCACAACTTCAGCTCCCCCAACTATCCAAACCATTTAGTTCTTTTAGTGAAAATACTTATACTATAGCAGTCTGTCTCTAAAGTTTATCAGCTAATATGTGGTTGTAAGAGTAATGAATACGTTGGCGATCTAAATCCTCTGCATGGCATGCTAAAATGTTGGAGGAGAGGCCATCTGTCTGCTCTGTTTATTTTGATACTCCTTCACGCTGTAAGATTGAGTCAGTCTCACGTAGGATGCAAACAACGGAAAGGAGGAGTGTCACTACTGAACCGATCATAACTCACTGTGGAGGTGCACCTGCAGGGTCTGTGTGTAAAACTGTTGACTCATGGGTAAAGCATCCAGTCTACACTTGTTATAATGCATATAAGCGCTTCCACACTGACATACCAAAGAAAGGCGTCAATTTTGGAAGACCATCAGCTGTTGCTTTGGATTTTGGGATTTTCTGCTGAATCCCTCCCCTCTGGCTCATGAAGTGATATATTAAGTGTTCCAAATTCTTTCTCGGGATGTAGATTGGTCCAAGGATGATTTCATGTGCTCTTGGATGAACTAGTATTGTTGAATTATGCCCTCACTGTCTTGTGTAGTACTAAAGTAGGGTGACCAGATGTCCTAGTTTGTTTTGTTTTTATTATTTATTTGATAAAATTAATGTGCTAATATGCTGATTTGGTGCCCAATAGGACTTTTCACACTTCTAAACCTTTGTTTAAAAGTAATCTTGGGTTATCTTGCTTCATGTTTCACACTGCTCATAATTTACCCAGGGTTAACAACTAATCATGGGTATTCATAAACTGATGTTTCATACTGTGTATTCCTAAACCCTGGTTTAACCTTTTTATTTGCATATTTGCGTTGTCAATGATTGTATGCATCCTTGTATTGCTGACTTTACTATCGAGTTTATTACTGAATGGAGATTTCGGACCATAAAGGTAAGTGGTAAAGTGGTGCTAACCCTGCTCCGGAGTAGGGCTTCATATCCCTGGGTAAAAAGAGGTGCTATCCCCGCTTCTAAATTAAAGTGTGAAACGTTTCTTTACCAGGGACTAAAAGCAGTGTTTAGAACGACGATAACCCGGGGTTATTATTATAGATAACTGTAAGCTGTTAGCTTAGTTAATGACTGTAGCTGCCATGCTTTAGCAAAATAGATGCAAATAGATGCATAGTAATCTATGTCATTCTCATACATTGTTTACGTTCAGCGCTTCCAGGTTCTACGTCAGAACGCTTTCTCAGTGTTGGCCGACGCTGTTCACGTGAGCAGCACGACGCATGTGTCTTTGATGCTGACGCAGGAGCTGGCCAATAATTAGCCATGTTCTGATGTAGAACCTGGAAGCAGTGGACATAAACAGAGGTCACATGGACTATTTTTAGCTATGTCTTTAGTACCTTTCTGGACCTTGAAAGTGGTGGTTAAATTGCTGTCTATGGAGGAGTCAGACAGCTCTGGGATTTTATCAAATATATCTCAATTTGTGTTCTGAAGATGAAAGAAGGTCTTACAGGTTTGGAATGACATGAGGATGAGTAATTAATGACAGAATTTTCATTTTTGGGTGAACTAACCCTTTAATGAGAAGCCTCTGTAACCCACGTGCTATTGGAAGAGGATGTGCAGTGGTTTGCTTGATTTGTGGTCTTCTCTTTTGGTGCTGTGAGATGGACACTGTTATCTAAGCTTTTAGCATTAGAAATTACTGTAAGTTATGAAAGCAGCACTGGCCAGACGTAGAGCAGACATAACAAGGTCTGGATGGGTGAAACTGTTTACATTCTCATCCCAAACAGGATGCACTGGTGTCCTCACTCTTTCCATCTCTCTTTCTCTCTCCTATGTCTGCTTGACAGCAAGTCAAGACTAATATGTAATATGATCTATTCAACTATTTAACATAAGTATCACATTCCAGCGTTTAAGCTTGAAAATGACACATTTGCTTAATATATGTAACTTAGCGCTATACTGTAAGTGCAAATATTATGGAAATATATGGAAAATGTAATCCAGCAGCAGCCCAGAAAGCTGATTGTCATCTAAGCATTTTCTCTGACTTCATGGATTAATTTATTGGGGTAGAGTACCAACAGACCAAAAAACACACAGAAGATGTTGACAGACCAACAAGGCCTCTTTCTGTCTTGCTTTGTATGGATGGATTTCGACCTTCCTCTCTGCTCTCTTTATCCTAACATATAAAGCTCAGATATTCTTGCGCGATTATGGTTTCTCGTCCTTGTATTTCTCCATTCTCTTTCCCTCTTATCTCAACCCCCAGTACTCCCTTTCCACACTTTTCTCCATCGCCTGACTTTCCCCTCCTCCTCCCTCTCTCTGCCTGTCCCGTCCTTTCCGTTCCATCATCCAGTGTCTTCCCATAGCTCCAGTTACATTAATCCACGGTGACGTCCGTGTTCAGCAGGAGCCCCAGATGCCTGAGAGCTGCACTTGAGCTCTAGAGCTCTTCATTGGGCTCCAGTCTCTCCTCCTCCTGCCCCCCTCAAAACACATCCGGCCACAGGACACAAATAACTACATGCAGCTCTCGGTAATGATACATAGTGGACCCAAAGCTGGAATTACAACATGGGGGGAAATTGTGCTCTCTGCTCCCCTGCTGGGCCTGTCTCTCTGAGTGAGGAGTAGCTCAGAAATCTGAGATCGAGGGAAGCAGGGGAAAAGAGAGAAACAAACAGATACAAATTATCCCCACTCCTCTTCATCGACCCTCCACATCTCCCCTACAAGATATTTCTTGGCCCACGAGGAGATTTTGCACACAAAACAACATTCACATGCAGCGTTGAGTAGTAAAGTCAAGGGCAACAAACAAATGGAAAACCTCAGTGTTTTGCTCAGGTTGATGACTTATGCCACACATGGAAATTAAATACACACAACACGGTAGATTTCTACAATGCTCTGTTAAATGTTCACACTGTAAAAAAGAAAAGTTCAGGAAAAATAAAAAAAAGACACAAAGACTATACATACAGAAAGATGGTTCACTCTATATGAATGGGAGAAACTGCAATGCGCAGTATGGTGGAATACGTCCCGCCTTCTAAGTCAAAGAGGTAATTGCGGATTGGTAAAGTCATTGCGTCACTGAAGCTGCCGTTAGAAGCTCTGGTTCCAATAGAAACCCTCCTAGGGTCCTAGACTCGTGTTTTGGACTGCACACGCGCATTGGCTGGTCTAGCCTGAAATATAAGCTTTTTTAACAGTATTTGAGCATAAGAAACAACATTTATGGTACAGTTTATTTCAGATTTTGTTGCTGATTTGAAATATGTTATTTAATTGTGAGTTTGGCATGCAGTTTCTGAGATTTCAGAATTCCCCCATTCAAATAGATAGGACTTGGTCTTGGATGCCAGAAATAGCTGCCTGCAAATATGGCTGCCGAGTGAACAGACTTTCCTTGAAAGTCATTTTAGAAAAGACATTTGGTACAATATAACGTATGTAAAATAGTGTGCAATTTTTGGTAATTTATTTTCTTATAAATTATTATATATTTATTATTCTAATTGTATATATAATTAAAATATATAATTTTCATAATTTTAAATAATAGATTTAAGTTGTTAAAATTATTAGAATTTTTGTATCGTTATTTTTTATTTTGTATTTTGTATTTATATATTCTATTTTATTATGTATATAATTTATTTATATTATTATACATTATTTGCTACTTTTATTTTTGCTGCTTAAATATATATATATATGTGTGTGTGTGTGTGTGTGTAATTATATTGAAACTATAATAATTTTATATATATATATATATATATATATATATATATATGCACAACATAATATGTATACAATTATGATAGTTTCAATATAATTATAAATTTAACATATAATTATGAGGAAGTTATGTATATTATTTGTATTTGTATATACATATTTATATGTATATATTTAGTTCCTTATTAACCTCAAATTCAGCCATGTATTAAACATTATAGGTTTATCAGTCAAGCTGGTCTGTTTTTTTGAAGGTTTTGGGTACTTGTCAGCTGGTTAGGCTGGTAGATCTCCTGCCTGCCAAGTAAATCAGCTGAACATCTGCTTGTCCAGGCTAGCAGACCAGCTAAAATCAGCTAAATCTTAAACTAGCTAAGACTAGCAAACCAGTTTAGGCTAAATACATTGAACTTTTATCAAGAAAACAAGAAACTTTAGTGGCAACCAGTCAAGAAACCTTTTTTTCACTCTCCTCAGTGTTTTTATAGCCCTATCGCACAATGTTTTTTTGTTGAAGGATCTTTACAACAGCTCAGTTGCAGTGTGGGTTTGTGGAAACCCGAGGACAGTATTTAAACAGGACTGAATGAGTGAGAATCTTGGTTTTCAGGGTGCTGCTGGGTTTTAATGACCGCTTTTATGCAATGTCTGGCAGTGCTCAAGTTCTCAGGTGGAGTTTAACCAGCCTTGTGTCACAGCAGAAAGATTTTTGGAGACAGGTGTGCTGGGATGGAGGTGTGCTATCCCTGTTTCCTCGAGAACAGAGACGCCCTGTGTTTCAGCAGCATCTGGACAAAATCAAACTAGGCCATACAGTGAGAGTACGAGGACCTGAGAGAGAGAGCGAGGCCTCCACATCCTTACAAATGGCTGCTGCTTTGCCACGGCCACTGTAGGGTAAAGCAAAGTTCAACAGGAAATTGAATTATAAGGGGCAGAAATCATTGCTCTTTGGCTAAACGCTCGACCATGTTTTGTCTGCAGATGTCTTAAAAGGCACGGCAGAACATGTTTTTGGACAGTTGCTAAGAAATGTCAGACTGACATGTTAGCTTTAATCTGAGGCAGACGTTGATTGTTTAATGATTTCCCAAACATGGTCTCGCATAGCAGATTAATTGCGCTGAATTTTTGGCTCTGCGCTGTACCACATTAAGAGAAGGAGACATTTTCCCACAGTCTTTTATAACACTGGCCTATACAATTTCCACATGACATCTACATGTGAGAGGCCTATCATTAAGCCAAGCACTATTTCCATGTTCACTATCTCTAAATGTCAACATCTTTGGATTCTCAAGGCAGCCCTTTAACAATGACAGCTGTCAAATCTTTACGAATTAGAATGTCACGTTCAGCCTCCTGTTTGTCTCCTCCTGTTGTCATGGAGACCGAGATTCCACAAAGCATCACATTCTTTGGAAGGTTCCCTGAGCACACGAAAAATATGAAACAACAAAAAAATCTTATGAATATGCATACTGTATCTCCTATTGTGAAACTCATTTACGTAACCATTATGTGAAGCTGAGTTTTTAAATGATTGATATTTACTCATTCAGATTTAATAGAAGCATTTTGGAATAACACCAACAACCAACAATTAAACACTTCAGTAGGATAATATTTGTTTAGATAAATAATATTATGCTTAATAAATTAATGATGACAATGCAGTAATTATTGCATTGCATTGTATTGATTTCTGAGTAAATCAACAGTCCAGGGTCAATTGTACATGTCTATATAATGTGTTTATCCCAACACAGTTTTCCTCCACTATTCTACTTCTCAATGCCTTCCTTAAAAAAATAATTCACCCAAAATACATTTTTGACATCATTTATTCGCCCTTATGCCATTCCAACCTGTGTTTTTTGCTAATGTGGAACACTGAAGAAGATATTTTAAAAAATGTTTCAAAAGCAAATTTTTGACCATATAGGACTATAAAAGTCAGTGGGTTCCAAAACAACATTTGACCTGCATATCGATTAACATATTAGAAACATTTTTGAAAATATTGTCTTTTGCATCCCACAGCAGAAAGAAAGTCAAGTTTAGACTTACAGGAGGGTGAGTAAATAATGACAGAATTTTTTTTTTTTTTTGGCAAACTATCCCTTTAAGTACCTTGCTTACAATAGTCAAAGCTGAATAGTGAATAGATATGGATATGTAAATATGGGTGGTTGTATGTTAATGTGCTCATAGTTGTGACATCATTAGCATGACGATATCTGATTGCTTATTTTCCAATAGTAGGTGTACTGGGGAGTGAAATTTGCCTTGTGAATATTAGATCAGTGGTTCTCAAATGGTTTTGCTTCAGGGCTCAAATTTTACAGTTACATTTGCGTTGGACCAAAAATTGTTTATTGTACTAAAAAATAAAAATGGGATGAAGCCATGTCATGCAACCTGTCAGTTTTGGCATCTGCCTTCTAAGAGGTGATGGATGAATTTGTGGCAAATACCATAGAATTTCATTGGATGCACAGCCTGTGATGTCATCAACATCTACTCCATTTAAAAATCTGATAACGGTAAAGTAAAAACGGATAACTATATTAGCATCCGCACCAGTGGACAATATCTTTCTGTTTATTCTAAGCGTGCACTGCCGTTTTGTCGCTGCCGCTTTAAATGCTTGCACTCTTTAAAAAGTTTTATTGTTTCATTTTGGTGTGGACCGCTATCCTTTTATATTGAAGGATTTTTAGAACTATATCTTTATAATTATCATTATAGTTATCATCCTTGGTGTGAACAGGCCTTTAGTCTGTTGCATTGTTTATTCTCTGCTGTTGCAGAAAGGCTTGCGATCCATGTTTGACAGCCGCTGTGTCAGAGTATGCACTGTTCATTCAACTTTTATTTCAAAGGAACAAGAAAAACACTCTTTCTAAACTTTCTGAATAAGGTGGTATATCTCTTAACAGCCAGGCAGACATTAGTTATTCTGCGAGTGGAAAGGGTTGTCCTATCCTTGACTTGACTGCGTGAGCCCTTGTCTCCGCCCTTGTCCCGAATACTGAATGAGAATGGAAGCACATTTGCTTAATCAGCAGAAAGCAGCCTGTGTTCACTCACAGCTGCTGCGCGCTGCATGCAGAAGAGACCAGACTGGGTCTGCTCGCCTTTAAATCAAAGCAAAGTAAGACGCTTTTGTCTTTTGTACGTCTTTCAGCCCTCTGGCTGGCTCGCTTTAATCTGATAACCTGATCAAGACCTGCCTCTCACTTTAATGGAAGACTTGGATCATCTCCCAGGGCACCCTGGGATTTGTAGTCAGCACTCCTTTGACATCGTCTTTGAAAGTTGCTGTTGTCCCCAGACTTCCTCTGCACGGTAACAGGATGAGGTTAATGAATAGCAAAGTGAATTAGTCCCAGTGGATGCGGATTCCCAATTGGGTTGCTTCTCTCATTCTCTCGTTCTCACTCACACTCAAGCAGGAACACACCTTCTCTTTTGTACCGCTCAACTGCACAGTAGATTGAGATGCATTGTGGTCCCAAAGAGGCTGATTACTCTAGCTGTAACCCAGGAGATGACTCTGTCCTCGGCCAGGAAACCAGGATGGGAGAAGTGACAGGAAGCTGGGAAGAGGGCCACTAGCTAATTAATTACAAGCGGGCTTGTGGGAATATGGAGCCCTAAATGCAAGTCATCTCCCTAGATGAGTGTGTGTATGTGTGAGAGAAGTGTGTGTAAATAACACACAGGTCCCTGTGAAGGGAGGCAGTTAACAGTTTGAGCCCAGGGCACCTAGCAAACCAGTGGCTGAGGGGGTTCCGGAGCAAAGCTGTGCTCTGTAAATGATGCAGATGCCAGATGTACCACAGTTTGCTTCCTGTTTAACCTTATTCTGGTGACGTCCTTTATGCTTTATAATCTCCTGAAAGTAGTTAACCCTCTACTGGCAGAGTTTTCAAATAAACATATGATAAACCCATTAAACATATTCTTGTGTTTAAATGTATGAATATATTTTATATAGGTGACCCTGCACAAAACCAGTCTTAAGTCACACGGGTATATTTGTAGCAAATGCCAACAATACATTGTATGGGTCAAAATGATTGATTTTTCTTTTATGGCAAAAATCATTAGGATATTAAGTAAAGATCATGATCCATGAATATATAAAATTGTTTATTGATTTTTGTGAGTGGATATGCATTGCTAAGGACTTCATTTGGACAAATTTTCTCAATAGTTAGATTTTTTTGCACACTCAGATTCCAGATTTTCAAATAGTTGTATCTCGGCCAAATACTGTCCTATTCTTCGTCCTATTGTCGAATCAGTGATTTAGTTCGCATATGAAGCTGCCAAAATCACGTGAACTATTGAAATTGCGAAATACTGAAATCACGTTCTCCGAACCACTGACTCGAAACAAAAGATTCATAAAGCTTCAAAGCAGTGTTTTGAAATCGGCCATCACTAGATGTTGTTGAAAAGTCGTTATTTTGTTTTTTTTTTTCCGCGCAAAAAGTATTCTTGTCGCTTTATAATATTAAGGTTGAACCACTGTACTCACATGAACTGTTTTAAATATGTTTTAGTACCTCTCTGGACATCTGAAAGTGTTAAATACTTTTCTGGCAATAGAGGCCTCACTGAGCCATCGGATTTCATCAAAGATATCTTAATTTGTGTTCCGAAGATGAACGAAGGTCTTGCGGGTGTAGAACGACATGAGGGTGAATAATAAATGACATAATTTAAATTTTTGAGTGGACTAACCCTTAAACGTTAAACATCCCTGCGTTGTCCATACTGCTTTTTACAAAGTAAAAGTGCAACATACATCGATGAGAAAACAGCCATTAAGAAACCATCTGATCATAGTTTGCACCAGCTCTGCAAGGACCTATTTGAGAGAGACTATATAGATCTCCCTATGACACTATAGTTTGAATTAAACCCTTTTCTTTGCATGACACATTGACATTACAGAATAGCTCTTTCAGCATTATTCTAAACAATATTGTATAAGCATTCATTTCATGTGTCATAGAATGCTTTCGGGGGTGCATATAAACATCACATCCTTTTGATTTTCCCAGCAAAAAGCCCAAAGTCCTTCAAATAAGAATTGGTCTAAAGGCTTTCATGGACAGCCTATGAAGTCAGGGAAGGTCTCTCTATCGCTCTTTTTTTTTTTTTTTTTTGACAAGCTGTTCACTCATTGGCAATAAAAAAGATATTAATACATGAAAATTCTTACATATAGTTCCTTTAAGAGATATTTTGCATATTATTTGGGTTACTGTGTGTGCATATTTGCTTTGCTGCTTTAAAAATCCCTATTTATACTTTTCATATATATATACAAATTTATATTGTAATTGCACAAAGGTGCTCTTAAGCAACAAAACCATATTTTGGTGGGTCGGCCAAAATTTGTTTAAGTTAATGATACAGTATCAGGGAAATGTTCAATTTTTAAATGAAAATCTAAGGTCTACTGTATAAAGCTAAAAATTTGCTTTGTGAAGACTAAACAAATGAAGTTGGCTTTCAGTTTGATTCATTTCTGTTCATACACTCTGTGGCAGGTTTCGAAAGCAAAATGGAGGCCCACCATCTTTCGTGTTTTAGAGAAAGCCACAAAGAAAGGCAGTCCTTGGCACGTAGTACAAATAAATACATGTGCACACAGATAGATTTAATGCAGACTGTGACAGTAGTCCTTGGCGCACAGTTCTAATACATGCATGCTCGAAGGCTTGTCACTCTTCTTGTTGTGGTTGGTGTCTCAGAGTATGCTTTGATGACAGTTAATCTTCTGATTCTCACACACATATGCTCTTTAAATCTCTACTATACAGCCTCCTGCTGTGGCACCAGACTGTGTGTGTGTGTGTGTGTTTCTGTGGTTGTATACAGGTGTTTGGTGTCTGTACAGGTGTTTTGTTAGTGATTAAAACTGCACTAAGAAGCTTTTACAACTTAAAAAGTTTTAAATCTCAAGGAAATTATAGTATTTTAACAAATATTTTAAAACTCAAGACATTAAAAGTGGCCCAGTGGGGTGATGACATGAGAATTCAATAAAAGAGACATATAAGAGGTCTTTGTACCATTAAAACATCCTGCATGTTTCATTACTTGAAAAAGTCATACTCATTATAAACAAAGCATTTATTTAATCAAGCTACAAAAATATGATATTGCAGGATCTGTGACATCATCGATGTATAGACATACATCATCACACCACTGGCATACAGCCGCTTAAACAGCTGACATTGTGGTATGTCAAAAGTGAATAGAACACGTTATAATCACTACACTGGATACAGTATATAGATTTCGCATTCATTTTCTGACACACTCCACGCACTTGAGTCTGTCAACAACAGGACAAATGGAAGAGTGAAAGAACATTTGCTTTGACGTGTCCAGTTAAAACAGTTTGTTTGCTCTCTGTACAGACTTCAGAAGAATCCCAGCGATTCCTCAACAAGCGGATGGTTTATTTTAATGGCATCTAGGATCGTGTCGGAGAATTATGTTTGGTCGGAGCATTTTATTTTCATTTTACTAACAAGCCATAAAGGAGCCACCCTTTAACCCTCTGGGATCTGTGCAATCACTTGAATTTTTACCTGATAATGTCACTGTAAGGATTTAATTTTATTTGTGTACATAATAACAGCAACTTTGTGCTTTTGTAAAATAAAGAAAACAAACAGCGCACTTTCTTTCTGAAACGCGTCAAAAGGCAGAAATTAACCAAAACTCAGTGTATGCTTGCCAAACAGATGTCTTCAGAAAGCTTGAGGTGTCTACTTTTAAAGTCATATCAAAAAATAATATTCTCTTTTCATGTAATCTGTATGAAACCAACAAGAGGTATAGTCTTTTCTGTAGTCTATTCATAGGATAATCGTCCATGTGAGCCACTCGGACCTGTAAATGTCCCCATCACCTCGATAAACAAATCATCAAGCTTCATCAGTTTCCTCTGCTTCTGGAAAAAGACCTACTGTGAGAAATAAGCCTTGAATTTACCTCAGAAGAAGAAGGCGATGTTAAGCTGTTATTGTTAGGTTAATTTGTACACATTTTAGGTGGACTTTTCCCAAACTATATGATGAGACTTAAATGTGTGAAATCGAGTGAAACATAAGATATGGGCAAGGTATAGGTAACCATTCATTGCTAAATTTCTAAATAAATTTAAATGTTATAAGATGTTTTATGCTCTATAATATATTTTAAAACACAGTACGATGTAAAAGTAATATGAGTAAGTATGTACAGAGTAAAATGATGAATGTTAGAATGTTTGGACTAGTGTTTACACTGTTCGTGAATATCTGCTCAAACTTAGATGTTTAAAATGTGCTAAATAATAATAATTAGTTTCTAATATACAAAATGTCATTTTTGCACTGTATGATACAACACATATGTGCATCTATGACTACAAAATCATGTTTTTTGAGTGGGCAATATTAGTTATAGCTAATGTAACAATAGTTGCTCCAGATATCAGCATGCTTTATTTATTTATTTATTTATTTATGTTTACAGTGACCAGATACTTCAAACTGTTTGTCTCTGACAGCGGGTCAGCATTAAGGTTAAAAAGAAACTTTTTTTTCACATATATATTTGTTTTTGTGTCTGTGTGTGAAACAGTATGGTAGTGTAAATGCCATGGGAGCTCCAGAGCTGGTGAGGGCAGCAGTGAGGCGAATGCTGTCGCATGAGTTCTTTAGGGAGACCAAGAGGTCAAGGTTTGTGTCCAGAAGGGATACAGCTACGGCCGGAAGTGAGACAAAATCTCAGAATAAATGACAGTAAATTAAATGTGCTACTTATCAAATTGTGTTTTATTAACATCTACACCTACCCCAACCCTAAACCTACCCTTACAATACTGCAAATACAGTTATTAAATTGTTAATTTATATTAAATGACGCAATATTGATGTGCGCATGTCCAGTAGCCGTAGCTGTATCCCTTTTAGTCTTTACCGAGATCAAGGTTTGGCTAACAATGAGCAGGGTTCATGTTCGTCGGGGTAACATGAACCCATTAGCCCCTGCTGGCAGATGCTGTAACAACATCATCTGGCTCTGAAAAGCATCTTTCTCCACTGATGGCTGTTTAAAATAACTATATATTTTAACAATATATTTTTGTATGCAACATATATAACATGATTGATTGCATACATTTTTATAATTAACCACAGTAAATCAAATCACATAAATTGATAGCCCAAGTCTTTCGGAAGTAAAGTAAAAGGCTTTGAATCTTTGAATTAATTCGCCCCTCTTTAATTGCAGTCACCGATTCCCTTCTTCAGTTAGTTTGCTTCTTTTTCTCTGCATGGAAATTCTGGCAATTACATTCAGCCATATGCATGTTGTTTACCGCTGCTAACAATTCTAGTCAATAATAATGGCCAGTTCTCTCTCTCTCTCGCTCTGTCTCTGTTTCTCAAGAGGGACACTTCTTTTATTTCTATAAGCAGATGGAAAGACACAGAGAGATGGATCCATTTTCAGCTCTTTTCTGCTCCCTCTTCATTATAATTCCCTGTGATAAGATGTAGACCATTCAGAATGGCAGCCATTTCTCAGGGCCGAGTACATTTCAGGAGTTGCTAACTAGAGGCAGATCAGAAGATCGGGCCACTGTTTGATGTGTGACAGACTCAAACACTGCTCTGTGTATTTGGAGACTGGGCTTAGGGGTACTGGCTTAATAAAAAGCCAAAGTGGACCCCTAAGACATATTCGCACACACACACACTTACCTTCATCATCACAGTGTATCGGTAACAAGGTTGAAATCCCTCTCCAACCCTCTTGGATTTTGGTCTGTGGTTTAAGAATATCCTTCACCGCAGCAGCTCATGCTTTAAAGGCATAGTTCACCCAGAAAGGTAAATTCTGTCATCATTTACTCACCCTCTTGTCATTACAAACCTGTATATGTTTCTATTGAATGTTTCTGTATGCAGGTCACCAAAGAGTTTTGTAGTATTTTTTTTGTCCATTCAATGGGAATCAAAACTCTTTGGTTTCCAACATTATTCAAAAAAAAATCTTAATTTATGTTCCACAGTTTTCATTTTTGGGGTGCACTATCCCTTTAAACTAGGAACTCCATGGAGAGGGACCTGACAGCCTTGTGAAAAACACACAATTACCGTAATTAGCATGTCAATTGATTATGCATTCAGCCCTTCTACACTGTCAGAATTTATGACAGCACAATATCTAATCGATTCCAAGATGAATGGGCGGCTGTGTCTCGTTACTGAAACGAAATGAATGCTAAATACATGCTGTCTGTTCTTACAGACAATAAATGCTGCAGTTCGCTTTCATGTCCTTTTGCGTCAACTGTCAGACAGATATATCATGCAGACAGACTTCCTAAGTGCTGTCCAATGACTGTAGAGCATTCTAGGACATTTTGTACTCATCCGTTACTCTATTTGATAATATAGGTGTTTCCTCTTTGTGCATTGTGTGCACCAAAACTGTCTTTTTACAGTGCTTTACATATGATTGCAAACTGTGTTTGTCTCGTCTAAGAGCTGAAACTATAGCGGTATTTTACGCCAAGATAGAAGCTCTGGTGCTGGAGAGAGACTCGTCCACAGCAATCATCTCTGCACTATGGGGCACCACAGATGGCTCTCATTTTCTCCTCTCATCCCTTTGGCTCTGGGGATGTGAATCTCTTCATTTGAGATGGACAGACAGCAAAAAAAAAAAAAAAGAGTGAGAGAGAGAGAAAACTGAGAATGATGTGTCCATGACCGTCTTGTCATCGTGTTCATTTATGTCTTTTGAAAAAGAACAATAGGAAAAGAAGGTTTGGGGCAGAGGAGCGGAGGACTGGGGTGCCATCTTAAGGTTTCCTTCTTGTTCTTTCTGTCAAAGCTGTTTGAAAGCTGCCATTTCCAGTCATTCGTAAAAAGTGATGTCTTTTCAATATGAGTCAGGGCTATGAAAGACAGCTGGAATCATTTTTGCTTGATTTCTGTTCTCCTGAGGGATAGTGGGTGGCATGAATAAACTATCAGTTCTTTAAAAAAGAAACAAAATGGGATAATGAAAGAAAACTAGCTAATGTCACTTCTAACAGAGTCACCCTTTGAGTTCAAAGACTCTGCGTCAATGAAAAAAAGAATTTTGCTAGTAGATTTTCATTTATAAAAAATTTTTTTACACTTTTTAGTAAAGTTAAATATGTATTTCTTTTTACCAAACAGCATAACTATATATTCTCAAAGATTTGGACAAACATAAATCAACTGAATCAGAAAAAAAGTATACTATATTGCTATATATAATTTCATTATAGTCTATCTATCCATCCATCCATCCATCCATCCATCCATCCATCCATCCATCCATCCATCCATCCATCCATCCATCCATCCATCATCTCATTTTAAAAATTAATTTGAATACCATATATAAATTGCTTTAGAATTGCTATATTGTTTAAGTAAAGAACATTACTTTTCTTTGCATATTAAATGTGTATTTTTGTATAAATCAAAGGATTGTTCATTTGTGTAAAATTATAAGGAATGGTCATAGATGATCTGTCCTTTTCAAAGTCCAACTAAAATGTGGCACAAGACACAGCCTGCGGTCAAAATACAAACACAGTCTGTCCAGCCTCGCAGTTCTTTAAAGGATGCATCAGCTTGGCAGATCACCATCCTTCTCTTCTGGAGCCAGACCAGGTCCCTGGCCACGTCTGCCCTGATCACAGGAGGTGCGCCTGGGGCTATAGGCAGGTCAGAAGGATCTAACTGGCATTGGGAGGGATAGCAGGCGTCCCCGGGGCCCAGGAAGGTCCGGTGAGTATCTGATCATAAGAGATACTCACAGATGCCAGCTTGTTCATGAAGGGGGCATAGACTGCAACCACAACCCCCCTGGCATAACCATAGGCATTTTGACGGGGCACCGAGCTGCTCCATCTGTCCCAGAGAATCAAGCTCTGAGTTCAGAGCAGAGAGTGGAGCTTAACATGCCTATTCTGAGACACATCAGATTCCATCCCTCTGTCTTGCATGGCAGAATGCCAGTTTAGCACCAGGCCTGACAGACAGACCATGACCGAGGGCGATGCCCTATGCTACTTGTTCACATGAATCTGCTAACAAGTTCACAGAACAGTGAGGATGTTCGCTATTGATAGTGCTAAATACATCTTTGTTGAAAAAGCAATTGGACTAGCAATGAAAAGCAAAGTTTTGTTAAAAAATTAAAGAAATTGTTCATCCAAATATCCTGTCATTATATACTCTGCCTCATGTTGTTCCAAATATGACTTTCTTTTGTTGAGGTATATTTTTGAAGAATATCTGTTAATGAGAGTAGCAACGTCTGATACACGACTGATTCATTTTGAGCCAGATCTTTTAAATGAATTGGTTGCTCTGGTTCACAAAACTGGAGTAAATAATTTATTATTGGATCAGGTTGATCTTATGTAATCATAAAAATGGAAGATTATTCGTGAATAACTATTAACATTTCCTTGGAATGGACTGCTTTTATACCTCATTTGAATCTTTTTTTTTTTTTTCATTTATTGTAATTACATGGTA
The DNA here is from genome assembly GCA_038088235.1 of Zacco platypus. NCBI lineage: Eukaryota > Metazoa > Chordata > Actinopteri > Cypriniformes > Xenocyprididae > Zacco > Zacco platypus. Next base: position 8,892,108 of record CM076073.1, read on the forward strand.
CAAAGTGATGAATACATTATTTAAATTTTCTTCTTTTGTTTTCCACATAAGATAGAAAGTCATACAGGTTTGGAATGGCATGAGTAAATTATGACTAAATTATGATTCGTACTAAACTTTTAATAAAAATAAAAATCCATGACACAAACAAGCAGAGAAGTGACTGGTAATTTAGTTATTTTTACTTGAATAAAAATCTATTAAATTAATATTTTAGTTGCTGCCATCTGCTCTCCGATTTGATGACTATTTATCCAGCCATCTTTAAACCCATATTTGCACACATATACATATGTGTAAAGACACTCACGTATATTATACACCTTTCAACTCCATCCAGGTGGGCAGGATGGAGCATGTTGCGGCTTGGAATGCAAAGGTAACAGAAAAGAAAGAATACATATTCCTTTTCCCAGCCCGAGGTAATGAGTGTGTAACACCATTTACCACCCAGAAGCTCTGGGCTGTTTTTTTGCTATATATTTTTTGATGTTGCTGTCAAAAATGACCTAAGTTTTAAGGTAGCTTTAAAGGAATATTTCAGTAATTACTGTGGGAACATTTGAGTGTTTTTAAAATGCTGTGGCCTTGACATTTTACCAAACAACAGATCTCTGTCACAACATGAGCGGAGAGGGAAAAAATAGGCCATAGGGTCAGTTTAGGACCTGTTTCCGACTGAAATGTGACAGTTCAGGAGGAGTATTTTTCACACTTCCTACCGTCACAGTATAATTAAAAAATGCAGTAGGTTGAGTGCTATGGAAGAAGTGTTAATAAGGCCCTCTGATATTATTATTCTCTTGATAAGTTTTGTCGTAGTTATGTATATAATTGGTCAGTAGTGGTTATGAATTGTCATTCTTGCAGTTAACACTGATCCACAACTTCCACCGACCGTTTCAATGGAAACAACATAAACAACCGTTTTATGGCCCAATCTTATTTTCCAGTAGACTTCCACAAAGAATCAATAACAACAGAGTCCCTCAAGAGTAGATTACTTTTGATAACAAGTAAATTACATTTGCTAGCAAGTTAAAACTATGTCTAGCCAGTATTATTTTGGGTTACCACTAGAAGAAAGGAACCATTACTTAGTTAAAGGCCAATTCACACCACACCGACAAACACCAACAAACACATTGGCGTTTGTTGAATCAGTGTGATACCCCTGTCTTTTTTCACCCGACTGAACATGTTTAATCGGCGTTTGTTGGATTGTGGAATGTCTGAGCTGTGTGGTATGGTTTTCCAACAATCGACAACAAACTATGACGTAATCTGACCTGGCCATGCACCGTTGCCATGATGATGATGCAAGTCCCCGGTAAAGACTGCGGTTTGAACGCGCAGACGCCTCACGCACATACAACAAAGCACTGAAAATGTGACATCGCAATTTGTTCATTACAAAAGTAAAATACAGTCAAAACATATAAAAGTTCAATACTCAATTTAAATAGTCCGTAGTGCAATCCGTGCCGTTCAGCAAGAGCACCGCTCCGCAGGGATCAGATCGATGGCTTCGGATTTCAGGTTAGTATTTTTATGTTTGCCTCTATACTTTAGTACAATGAGAATATATATGATACTATATTATTAATCTAATAAACTTACCTGAAAATATTGTTAACATGGTTACACGTATGTAATTGTGGATCTCAATTTTTCCCATTCAGAGTTGACTCTCTGTGACTCCTTTGTCGGTGTTTGTTGGGGCAGTGTGAACATGGCCGTTTTTTCTCATGGAATTCTAAATCCAACGGCCAACGTGCTTGTTGGTGTTTGCTGGTGTTTGTGAATTGGCGTAAATACGACAAGGTTACTACTAGATCAACAAACACAGACCGAAAGTTAACTTAACCGTGTGTGTAACCGTGGCAAGGTGTTTGCGTCTGATCTATATTAGGGTTGTGCAAAGATACATAATTTAAAAATCAACTAACTGGTTTTAAGAATATGACAGAATAATTATGCATATATAAAAATTAAAAAATTAAAAATTATTTTGCAAGTTTAAAATTTCAATTGAATACAACTGTTTTTCCTTAAGGATTTCAAGATCTGTAGAACTTGACACGTCAGTCCTCATGAACATACATCATTCAAAAGTTTGGGATTGGTAAAATTTTTTCATGTTTTTAAAAGAAATCGCTTACACTCACCAAGGCTGCATTTATTTGGGCAAAAATAGGTGTGTAAAATACTTTTTTAAAACTTAAAATAACTCTTATCTATTTAATGATTTTTTTTTTTAAAAAATGCAAATATTTGTTGTAATGGCAAAGCTGAATTTTCAGCATCATTGCTGCAGTTTTCAGTGTCACATGATCCTTCTGAAATCATTATAATATTCTAATTTAGTGCTCAGAAAACTTTGTTGAAAACAATATTTTTTTGTGGATCCCCAAACCCCAAACAGAAGTGTAAATGTATGTGTGCAGAAAATACACAGTTGTTCTTGTGCAAGTAAACCAGTGTGCATATGACTGAGATCAAGAGTATCTGGACTAAACCATCAGATGGTAAGAAGAAACAGGATGCAGTCATTTATCTTTCTAACGCAGTGAATCAGAACATGGGTGAGGCCTCGGGGCTAGAGAGAGAGGAAATGAAATTCATTGTACAATATTTATGTATACATATATGAATCACATATCGTATAGCACTAATGTTCTCTCTGACCCGCATAGTCGTCTGTGTAATTGTTTAGTCATTGTTCTACATGCTGCCATGGCTGGCAAATGTAGAGTAGCATTGCATATCCCTGTTGTGCCTGTGGGTGTAGCGTGACCTTTGCCCTCTCTCAACGGTGCTGTGGCTGGCGAGCTCCTCAGGGACTCGCATGGAGTCGCATTCATTACGCCTCAGTGCTTAATTAGCTGTTTAACGCAGCCGAGTGGAGAGCAAGCTGTTACTACTCACCACAGGAGGAGCTGTCTGCCCTGACACATTTATCAACACACTGCTTTGCTTTTCCTTTCTTTTCTTTTCTTTTCTTTTCTTTCCTTTTCTTTTCTCCTGTCTAGTCAGCTCTTATTAAAGCAAGTCAGGCTTGACTGTACTCACTAAACTGATAATTACATAATTAGTTTTTAATTTCTATTTAAAAAGTGTTACTTGTGTGCTGGCAAGCGTCTGTGCTGACCTGCAGTATTTTTCCTCTCAGTGTCGTCCAGCTTCGACAAGACAAACAAATACAGAGTGGTTGATTGATTTCCTATTGACAGTCTTTGTTACAGCTTGTCATTGTTACAGCTGCAGGCCAATCGCACATTTCACACAGAAATAAGTCCAACCGAGATTCCAGTCAGACACACTTAGCATATAGTTCAACACAAGCTTCATAGTAAAAGAAGCTCATAACTTTCACAAGTGACTGGCTCTGAACGCTACCATTGTAACTTGTCAAGACCTGTTTGTGAAAATTGGCTTTGGCAAGGAAATTAAATGTTAAACGGCAGTTGCCGAGTCATTTCTTAAGGTACTGAAATATACTAAATGTTTTAAAATGAACTGTATGGATGGTGGTATGACTTATGTAAATGTTGCAAGCAATTCACATCAAAGACTGGAAAATTTACCATCAGAATTTCAGAAGTATACAGTACAGTATATTGTCTCCAAAACTAATAATATCATATTGTTGGGTTACTTCCAAATCAAGAATTAAGCTTCTTTTTTACTGTAAAAAAAAAGCCATTTGGTCGGGTAATGATGAGTCTTCATTCACGTCTTTGTGTCTTATTGAGAAATATCATTTCACTGTTTAGAGCAATCTTCTTTTCAGAAAATGCAAATGTTGTTGTACTGCCACTCAGACAAATGTGATCTTTATTGAGGTAGAATTTGTCAATTCTGTAATGCTTGATAATAAAATGCATCACAGAATAGCCGCCAGTTTGGAACACTCTAATGAAGTGCAAAGCACCTGACAGTAATCTCACTTCCAGAGATTGTTTCCAGGGAAACTATGGATTTTAGAATGTTGATATCATTGTTTGTAGGTTGAATAGAGTCTCATCTCAGCAACTCAGTAGAGTCAAGTGAAAATGAGAGAAAGAAATACGCTTATAGGTGATGTGTATAATGGTTTTTCCGTACATTTTTCACAATGCAAAGTAGCGGCAGCACTAAAAAATTGCTCTATTTGTTTAACCATCCTGAATGGCTCACCCAATGCTACGAGTTTGGTGCCGTGGGACTATATGTTTGAACAACCAACGGGAGATTGGAAGAGTGTGAAGCTGTCATTTATTTTGCTATGGAAGGTTTTTAACAGCAGACATAAAAGACACTTTCAAACATTTTTTATGTTATGTTATCGTAATCAGAAAGAACTAAAGTCACAGAGAGAAAATGGCATAAAGTCTGTAATCTAATTCAAGATCTCTGAGTGAAGTTGCAGAAATGTGACAATTTAAGTGCTGTCTCTTTGATGTTCATTATATGAAGAAGTTGTATGACTAATTCCCAAACCTGGAGTAACTGTTTACTGTAATGACTTGATTTCCAAGCTGATCTGTGTTTAGAGAGCTGGAAGTCTGTATATGACGACCTTAATGTGACTTCAAGATACCACTCAACTTTTGTTTGTGCTTGTGTTGGGGGGGAAGGGGGGAAGGGGGGAAGGGGGGGGGGGGGTAATATGTGTTCCTCTGGCCCAAACCCTCCAAATCAACACATTGTGTGTTTTAAGTCAGGAGTTCTAGTCACTGGGAGACCACCTAAACTAGTTTAACACAAGCTTGGGAGACCAACAATTTACAAACTTTCAGCAGGGCCATTTTGCAAGAATCACTGGCATCAAAGTTTAAGGGCCCTATTTTAATGATCTAAGCGCATGGTCGAAAGCACATGGCGCAAGTGCACACAGGACATGTCCACTTTTGCTAGTTTAATGACAGGAAAAATGGTTGGTGTGCCCGGAACGAAAAAGGGTTGTTCCTATTGTCTTAATGAGTAATGGGTGTGTTTTGGGCGTAACGTGCAATAAACCAATCAGAGTCTCATCTCCCATTCCCTTAAAAAGCAGCCAGTTGCGCTCGTGCCATGGTGGATTCACTATTTACATGGTGGAATTTGCAAGCGGAAAAACTGACCGCTTCTCTAGTGAAGAAACGGATCTGCTCATGCGCAAGGTTAAAGCGAGTGAGCAGACCATCTACGGGAGAAGCCAGATTCCACCAAAGCATTTTTATCTTTATGCACACAATAACAATCTTTTACATTGTAATCCTTTTATTTTTAATATTTGGCATGTTTGTGTGCTGCTAAGTGTCCCTGTGTGTGTAATAAGCATGTTACTAATGCGCTCTTTAAATAACAAAACAATATTGACTTCAGTTGGTCAACGGCGCAGTCTATTTCAGTTGCCTCAAAATAGCAACGTGCCAACAATGCACCTGAACACACCTCGTTTTCAGACCAACACACCCATGGGCGCACAAATGGCTGCAAATGCATTTGCTGTTTAAACAACGTGGCGCAGGACTTGAAAATGATAACTGCATCTGGCTGAAAGTAGCAAAAAACACTTTGTGCCGCATTGTGACGGGTGTGTATAACAGTTATTTAAACTGGTATTTTTATTATATTTATTATTATTCCTATTTTGTGTGTGTTTGGTTTGCAAACATGTTGGTTATATTGTTTATATTGGAAGTGCTTTTTTATGTGGACAAGTGTTCCAACAAACGTTGCATGTAATAACATATAGGCTACATCAAGAAAAGGTGCGTGTCTTGACTTTTTAATGTGGCATAATTGTATTTACACAAGAATCATAATTGAGGGAAGCAATTTATCATTTACTTGAATGTTACATTTTTGACGTTGCACCTGTGAGCTTCAGGGCAAAGCAAACCTACCACTGCTTTGAGGCAACACCCATACACTCTTTTTTGTCTGCTACAAATAACAAGTACAACTGGATTCCACTGAGACAGATTTATTTCAGGCCCTGTTTACACCTGGTATTAAGATGTGTTTTGGTTGATTGGATCACAAGAGGACAACGCTAAATACAGGTTTTGGGGTCTAAAACATTTTGAGCTTGTCCACTTTCAAAAACGCATTTGACCGGATTCCTTTCGTAGTGTAGACGCTCATGTGGTCGAATGTGTTCAAACAGCCACAAAAGACCGTCTACTCTTTGCCTACTGACCTAATGCGTAAACATGGGAAGTGTGCTAGACAGAGAGGTTTTAAACTTTTTCGGTTGAAGACCTAAGTTTGGTTTGAAGACAAAAAACAAACCAAGCACAATGTTCTCTCACCATTCCTGATTTCTACCACACACTCAGTGTGTTCGGCGTAGTCTTGTGGCTATCAGAGCAAAAACTACAGCCGATGCTCTCTGTATGGTTTTTTAAGTCATCTCTAGTCGCATTCATATATAAATTGCGTGAGCTTATTTCGTCCCAAAAAGCCCATACATTTACCCACCCATAGACCCTCCCCTCCAAAAAATCAGGACGGAAGTGGTTGAAAGTGGACAAAAGAGACGGATTAAAACACCAGGTGTTAACAGGAATGTGTTTCCCTCATCTACTTGTGATCAAATCGACCGAAACACGTATTAATACCAGATGTAAACAGGGCCTTAGTTTGTCAGCGGTATTTTAGAAGTTTTTAAATTGTAAATCTTGAGGTGGGCTGAAATAAAACTTGATTGTGCTCCGTCACAAATTAACATGACACACACTCTCTAGAACAACAATGCTTGCACACACTACATCTCTTAAAATGCTTGCAATTTACAATACCTACAATGTGTTGTCTATAAATAAGTAAAGTACTATATCTTTGAGAATGTGACTCAGATATTATGGTTCAAATTTAACAAATTACATTTCTTATTTCATGAAAAAGTAATGTGTGTAACATGCATTAGTTGCGGTTATGAATGCAGTATATACACTACAACAGATCCTGTAGCAGATGGTGTTTAATTTTCCTAATCCCATCCTATAAAAGATGTTTTCTTGTAGGTATTATAACCTGCTTTTATTTGCAACGCTTAAGATTACAGAACTCTGTGAAAGGGCATGAATACTGACACCCACAATGTTGTGATGAGAACAGTAAATCCCTCAGCGGTGCCTCACCCGAGAATCAAACGGGCAAGATGCCAGTTCCCAACGGCGGGCACATGGGAACACATCTGAAGCCTCAATAGTTGACAGCCAACCACACCTTCATTTGTGAAGGATGTGGTCCTGTGAGAGCCATTAGCCTGGAGGAGGAGAAAGACAATGGCTGTGACAGCACACTGCTGGGATCCAAGAATTCAATAGTATTCTAATACGAGCTGAATGTGATTGTACAGTGTAGTGTGACAGATAGAGGTGTGAAAAAGTAAATGAAGCCGAGCTTTGCTGTCTCCGGTCATCAGACTGACAGTGGAACTGAAGAGAAGTGCATAACTGCTATAAAATCACTTTCTGTCAAGCCTTGAGTGTGGAGACAGCAAAATAAAGTCTACATTTCCAGATGTGACAGACAAGGTCCTGAAGCAGCTAATGGAGTGACATGCGTGCATGTGCCTGTGAATGAGCATATAGAGTGAATAGGCATCCCGATCAGGACAGTCCTGATTTCAAACAGAGTTGCCGTTTGTCCTGATAATTGGTTTTAGCATTAGTTTAATTGCTATACACATCACAAGTAAATAAATATAGGTAACAATTTACAATAAGGTCTCATTTGTTGACATTAGTTAATGTTATAATATTTTTACAGCATTTATTAACCTTTGTTGATGTTACTGTTCATTTTAGTTCACAGCGCATTAATTAATGTTAACAACTTTTGATCTTAAAAATGTATTAGAGATACATTAGGGATTAACATCAGGATTAAAAATGCTGTAGAAGTATTGTTCATGTTAGTTCATGTTAACTAATGTTAATAAATGAAACTTTATTGTAATGTTTTAGTCAAATATCTCACTTTTTTTTTGGAAATCACTTCCATTGTCATCTTTTAAAAAATGGTTTAAAAGTGGAAATATTATGCTGATGTTTGCTTTGTCTTCACTTTCTTTGGTGAATTGTTTAGTGTCATTTACAGTATTAAATTTAGTCGTTGTTTCTTTCTGAAGACTTTCATGAATCTGGCCCAAGGTGATTGGTTTAAACAAAAACAAACAAACAAACAAACAAAAAATCGGGAACTGAGTGCCAGTGTTGAGGGTAACGCATTACAAGTAACTCGAGTTACGTAATCAGATTACTTTTTCAAGTAACTAGCAAAGTACGCATTACTTTTTCCATTTATAACAAAATATCTAGGTTAGTTTTTCAAATGTTACTTTTTTACATTTATTGACTGACAGCTCTCCTGCTCTCATGGTGAGAGAAATAAAGTGCAGAGGTGTTGTGTGGCTGTGAAAAACATGATGGTTATTGTAATTCTAGACTAAATGTGAACATCCATTTACTCATCTCACTTGCACGAAAGCATTCATTATTCCTCAAAATTATTAAAAACAGTGAAATGCACTCTCAGAACAAACCTGTAGTAATTAACTATATTAAATTACACAAATATACTTTATGTATTTAATCTCACTTTATTAACCAATGTCTTTGCTGCTGATCTTCAATGTTCTAATTCAACTATGCTAATAAGCAAAAATTACTTTAGATTAGATATAGAAATAAGAGTGTTGAACTTCCTTCTCCTGTATCCTATTAAATCCTATTTAATCCATAATGGCAGCACAGCTGAAAGGTTTGTTTGAGCTGCGCCCTCTATTGTACAGGAGTAAATTTGCACTACCTTTAGCGTGAGACTTATTCATTTAACTTTTGGTGTGAAAGGGCCTTAACATTTGCCAACAATAGAACTTTTTTTGTTAAAAAACAAACAAGCAAGCCCAGCCCAGGTGAGAAAAAGTATCACAAAAGTAATGTAACGCATAATTTTTCATAAAATTAACGCAATTAGTTACTTTTTAGGGAGTAATGCAATATTGTAATCCATTACTTTTAAAAGTAACTTTCCCCGACACTGCCTATAAAGACAAGAAGGCAAGTTTATCCAGAGACTAGTGTTTTCAAAAAGGAAAATTATTTTTCAGGACATATTTCAGTGATATCTGTCAGGTAATAGGTACAATTACACGATATCTGATATAGATGTTGAGATTGAGATTGTCATTGTGCCAAGTATCTCAGCCAGTCAGCTGATAATTTAAGCGCCATCGCTTACAGACAGCAGCTACGCTGTCATCTGATAGAACGCTTCAGATCGGCACCTCTGCTGCAGCTGTCAGTCAACATAGTTTACTGTAGGCATTTGTGGCCAAGTTGAAATTGATTTATGATTGAGGGTTATTAGAGATAGTCTCTCACACTCTCAGGAAGAGGGGGGGGAGGAAAAGGCAGATGTAAGGGTCAGATGTATTGTGTGTGTGTGCGTGCTCTCTGCCCTAAAGCTGAGGGTGACTTGGAGGTGGGGTCATGATTTGAGAAATGTCTGAAGTCTGGACATTATTCACAGCTGTCATTTTTTGACCTGACGTGATAAATGAGAAATATATCAATTTGTCAGGAAGACAGCTATAGTTAGTATATTGAACTATATTGTGCCCTTGAGGAAGACACTTAACTCTTAAGTTGCTCCAAGGGGACTGTTCCTATATTAAGTGTAATATAATATATGTTTTTGGATATGAATATTTGGTAAATACTATTTCAAGTTCAAAGAAAAAAAAAAAGATTTTGCAGGCAATATACAGTATATATGCATAATAGTGCATGTTATGCAGTAGTTTTGATCCTGTCCTGATCGCCCTAAAAATAGAGCTTTTAAAAATGTCTTCCATAGTATCTGTTAAAGTAAATAACTGTGAATATCTCTGAGTCAGCATTTAACAGACTCCTTCTTTGAGAAGCAGACATTCTCGTATGATCTTGTGAGGACAACAGACAGGTGCAATTATATCTGATAATGACTCCCTGAAGATTCGTGAGGAGAATAGAGGACTAGACATTACTGCTGATCAAATATCTGACCCACATTCTCACAATGCCCTTGTACGTTTACCTTTTCTGACTAATGTATATAGACAGCTATTGAAAGCACACAAAAAACAGCATTATTAATGAACACAGAGACCCCAGATCACTGCATATAACAGTTCAGAGCAATAGAGAGGAACTTGGTGATTATATATCCTCTGATTGTATGTCTGAGGAACCTGAATGCTTAGGACAAAAATGAGACATAGCCGTTCTCACACAATATTTCAATACGTTTGATAACTATCATGTCTACAGGGAGTTGCGTCATCTATAAATAGAGATTTATGAGTATTTTTGCGTATTTTATGAGTCTGACCTTCTTAGACGCTTTTCTGAGTTTTGTACACTAGGGATGTACCAATATAAAAATTCAGTCCTATATCAATAATTTTTTTTTCATGTTATGGCCAATAAGCAATAAATGACAGATGGTAAACATTTTTAAATAAAGTTAAAATACGTGCTATTTTGTCAAAATAAATTATTTAAAAATGCAAAAAAACTAAAAAACAATTCCTTTAAATGCTTCAAGTGAGTTTAGGCATCAGCATAAAAGAGATCACTTTCAGAATCCATATAGAGATTACTAAATTATTAGCATATTTATAGATTAACTGTAATTAAACATTACATTATGACATTAGATGACGGCAAATGTAAATGAATATTACATTTATTCATTTAGCAGACACTTTTATCCAAAGCGACTTACGAGGGGAGCAATTAGGGGTTAGGTGCCTTGCTCAAGGGCACTTTAGTCATGGTATCGAAGGTGGAGAGAGTGCTGTTTATTCACAATCCCCACTTTCAATTCCTGCCGGCGTGGGAATCGAACCAGCAACCTTCAGGTTACAAGCCCGACTCCCTCACCATTAGGCCAAATGAATATTAAAAATAAGGGAAATGAGCATGCACAATTAAATATCCAATATCAACAATAGCTATAATTTTTTTTAAAAATGTCTAATTAATTGAGTGATTCTCTAAAACAGCAAAATCATACGTTGTTAATTTCCGAGATTATAGCTCAGTGTGTTATTGTACATTTCGGAATATACTTTATGATTTAAAGGATATATATTTTATTTAGTGTGTTGTCAGTTTATGCTTGTGGGAATACACTAATTTTTTTAACCATGAATCTTACAGCTACTTTTCATACTCAGCATATCAGTATCTCATTTGCATATGGAGAGTCAAGCTCAGTTTTTCAGAGCAGCGGGAAATTAGACGCTTCCATACTCTCTGTGGCTGCCGTACAAAAATCACTGTGGCAGAAAAATCTGATCATTTAATAAGATCGGGTGTTTAGGGATATGATTAGATGTTTTTATGGTTAGCAATCAGGGAAATCAAAAGGTTGATATTATTGCAGGTGTGCTAATATTTTCCCTTTAACTGTACAAACACACACTCTTCTCCCTCGCCTCACTAAACTAAATATTACTCAGTAAACACTCACCCTAAGTTCTGTCTGACAATATACACACTCACAAACCCAGCTCCATTCAAATTCACCTGACAGCGTGGACGAACTAGCAGTGTGTTTGACAGCAAGGGATGTGATCCCCCTAGTTTCTCTTTAAGTGGAGTCAGAAATATCATAATTGCAAGTTACATGCATTAATGACCAATCAAAGCCGTTTATTTACCAGTGGGAATGCTCAAGGATACTCGAGTTGCAGAGTTGTGACGTTGAAAGGGTGTCTGCATAAAAGATGGCAGAAGTTGATAAGTTATTTCAATTAGGTTACAGTGCTGTGTTTATGTAATATTAAGATGTTGTTTACAAGCTTATAGTCTATTAATGTAAAGATAGAGAGAAGTAAAAAAACTAAAGCTTGTTTCCATATGTTTCCAATGTAATTTTCTTAAAAACATGTTTTTGTTCATTGAAATAAAGCTGATATAATGTAAAATATAAATATTAGATGAAAAATTAAAACTCAAAAATCTTTATAAAATAAGTTTAGTTTTAAAACGACTACAACTAAAACTGAAATCAGTCGTAACTGAAAACTAAATCTAATAAAAAATTACAAGAACACAGCAAGATTACTAAAGTGTAATCTAAAACTAAAATCATTAAATGAAAATTGCACATTTTAAAACAAAAGTATTGGTTTACATATATGTATAGTTTGAAATATGGGTTATGGGCAACAAATATCCATATTCTGTAAAACAGGCTGCTTTGCTTCCAGTTCAGGTCTTTTGTATGTACTTTGTTAAATTTAGAGTATTTTATTCAAGATGTCCATCGCATATGCAGATTGATATCTAAAAGTTTTTTTTGTATTTTTCTTCTCACTATAGTGGGTTATAACATTTGGATATTAAAATGGAATAAAACCCCAACAATAAAAAATAACCCGCTGGATAGCTGATACATTAAAGGGTTAGTTCACCAAAAAATGTGTGTCATTGATTGAATTCTGTCACCCTCATGTCGTTCCACTCCCGAAAAACCTTTATTCATCTTCGGAGCACAAATTAAGATATTTTTGATAAAATCTGATGACTCTGATGACCCTTCGCAGGAAGTTTGAATGACAGGCAATCTAACCAATCATCAGGAGTTAGTATATTAACGTTGGTGAACTTGAAAAATTGTGAAACAACATTCCTTCTGATGTCCATTCATGTTTATTTGATGCTATAAATGAACTGGTATGAAGAGATGATCAGTTCATGAGCCGCTTGAAGGAGCTACAGCGATTTGTCACGACACATTAAAGAGACACTATACGGTATTTACTGTTTAAATTTCTTTAAAAAATTACAATATTTTAAATATGAAACTGTTTCATACGTTGTCAGTGTCCTCTTTGATCCGCAATGTATTTTTCACTGCGTAGAACATGATGTGTTGTGTGAGAGCGAATGATTTGTCAGGCATTGCTACGGTAACTAAAGGGAATGGCTGTTTGCGAAGAGTCAATTAACACTTTCAATGCCCAGAAAGATACTAAAGACATATTTAAAACAGTATCGCTAATATAACCTTAATGTTATGAAGCAACGAGAATACAAAAAAAACACAAAATAACTTTATTCAACAAAATCTAGAGACAAAGTCACATGATTTCAGTAAACAAGGCTTCGTTACGTCAAAAGTGTTTCGATACGTTTCAAAATTTCAGTGATTCAGTTTGATACACCCTCCAAATCACTGATTCGAAACAAAAGATTTATAAAGCTTCAAAGCTTCATGAAGCAGTGTTTTGAAATCGCCTATCACTAGACATTGTTGAATAAAGTTGTTAATTTGTTTTTTTGGAGCGCAAAAAGTATTCTCATTGCTTCATAACATTAAGGTTGAACCACTGTACTCACATGAACTGTTATAAACATATCTTTAGTACCTCTCTGGGCATTGAAAGTGTTAATTATCTTGCCATCAATAGAGGCCTCACTGAGCCATCAGATTTTATCAAAAAATATCTATTTGTGCTTCAGTGATGAACGAAGGTCTAACGGGTGTGAACGACATGAGGGTGAGTAATGACAGAATTTTAAGTCCATAGATACTGCCGTCAGTTCATACTGCCATTAGCACTTTCTCTAACAAGTGGAGGCTATGAGACAAGCATAAAGCCTATTATATTGTTTTTAATTTTTCTTTTTGATTTGATTCACAGTGCTTCATGGGACTGTTGCTTATTCCTTCACAAAGGATTTTTGTAATTTTTTCAAATGCTTTTTTACTTCGAATCTTAGAGCTGGATGGTTTGGTTCATGGCTTAGAATTCTTGATTGGTTAAATGTTTTGAAATCCCTATAGAGAAAATGAATGGGAAAAATATACGTGGGTCACTTTTGCGCTCTAGCTGATTCTTAAGTTTTAAATGTGCCACTCCTAATCTTAAATATTTGGCAACATTCTTGATGACTGTCTGTTTGAGAGGCCATTTATTCACTTATATGACTGCCTCTCTCGAGCACAGAGAATCAGTCTACCTTTTGAATCGATGCCCACATGTTCATGTAGGAGTATGACATTGTTATCTATGTGCTTAACTTCACATATTCAAACATCAAGTGTTCATTGAAAGGAGCAGAGCACCACTCGTTTGCGATGGAGGGATGACTTGTCTGTCTTTCCTGCTCTCAATAAAGCAGGGAGGGTTCGAGAACCCACTCTCCCTCTCTCGCACTTTTTGATGTCTATCTGTCTGTATCCCTCATCTGCCTCGCTGTCTTACACACATGAAGTCCCACAGGCACTTATATCCACTCATATGGTGGGTGTAGTTGAATTTTGGCCATTTTGGAGAAGATTTTAAATGCAAAGAGGTGGTGACTTGCTCCTGTCCTCCTCCACGGTTCTTTGGGCGTGTGTGGGATGGACAGGCGCATCTTTAAAGACCTTGCTTTGCAATAGGGGAGTGTGATGATGATGGCATAGCTCTTGTTCCCACACGCAGGTCCGTATTTATGAATTCTGGAACCCGTGACTGTATATTATGCTGTGCACCTTACTTATTTTCCAACAGAATTTAAGGTGACCTGATGGATAGCACGTTTACTCTAATGAATTGATATGAGGTATGTATTGAATATTATATTATAGATGCATCACACAAAGCACAATTAAATCAGATTAGTTTTAAAAAAAAATTAAATTAGTATTTTTTTATGCTATATTATCATGTAAATTATACTTGATCTTGCTGGAACTGATGTTTGTGAGACATTTATACAACACTCTAAGCACAGAAAGGCATATATCTCTATTGATCATGGAAACCGATGCTGGAACATTATCTATGTTCATGAACATAATTCCCAACACTCTGCATGACACAGGAATGGATCAAATATGTCTCTCTGACAGCTTCGTGGCACCGACTGACTTAGCCTGCATTATTTATATCTTTGAGTTATGAGTAGAATGGGATCAATTAATAGATATGTCTATTGATAACTCTAGGGATTGAAAGACAATGCTTATGGGTTATCAATACCTGTCACTCATTGGCTCTAGAGCCAATTTATCAGTTTGTTATAAAGTCGGCATGATCCAAATCCATTGTGTTCATTGACTAACTGACTTGAGCTTTAAAACAAACGTCCAATCACTTGCTGTCAAGAGGAGGTGTAGTGGAGGATGCTTGGCTTGTTTTGTTGTAACGAGACTGTCACAGTATGTATGATTATTTTGCATTTAGGAACCTTAATTTTTTTATGTTCATTGTTGTAATGAGAATCATTGATGCAAATGTTTATTGTTTTATATACACAAAGTCATTGCCGTTTTTTAAAATGCACAGGAAGTATGTTTTATGTTTTATTGTAAAAGATACCAAGCACAATGTGATACTAGAAAACATTCAATCTCTCAGAGCCAGACTTTTGACTATTCGAAAAACTCTGGTCCAACCACAGTTGGACATCTCAGAACAAAGCAATTATGAAGGCATGTTCAGGATTGAATTACTTTCAGTTTTCAGTGCCATGTACTTCACAAGATTCGGCAAATCCAAGAATTAGTTCTTCCTTGGGAGTGCTCATTATATCAACCTAGTACCTAGTAAACATGACTTTGTTGTTGATGGAGTGATAAAAACAGTTTTGAATACTAGAAATGATATTTAAATCAGCCAATCAGATTAGAACTGAAAATTGACTTGGATTTCAGCCAGTGTTTGCCATTTTTATGTGCGATGCGCATCAGATGGTCCATGAATGATGCATTGGCAGTCTGTTTTCATGCCATCCGAGGCTGATATGAGAAAACTTTCTTATGGTTCTTCTTATAGCATCAATAATGGGCAAGGGCGTCATTACTGTGGGTGGAGAGGCAAGATAAGACATGACCACAACACATTGTTTTAACTACTGTACTGAACAATTCTGAATTCTTTATGCTAGGTGGCTTTCAGAGTTCAACCTACTTCACTAACATACTATTGTTGTTTTTTGTTGTTAATAGAGAAGACAAAACCAGCAGAGAAGGAAAACTCACTCTACCATATTGATAAAAAAAACAGCATTTACTCCAAGGTTTATGTGATCTAACAAAAAAAAGTGCACGCCCAACAAATTTAAAATACAGAATACAACAGATTAAAACTATGACAAATGTATTTGTAAATGGAAAGCATAAAAAATGACAAATTGTATGCTCTTGGATAAATATAACGTTTTTTGAATGTGTGACGAAGTTTGGATGTGCAAAATTTTGAATATTTTGTGTTTTTGCATAGTGTGCAGGATTTTTTCTTCTCTGATTATAAATCAGTTAATCAGTTATTTGTAAGTGAGCTTGGATAGCCAGTGATTACAACGCATTTTCATTTTATGAAAAAAGCAGCTTTGACATTTTGTTTTGAAGGGAATTTTTTTTAAAAGAGTGTAGATGACAGATTTTATAAGAAATTACAGATTTTCTAACAGATTCATAACAAATAGACTGACTGAATTTATGAACGTGCATGTGTGAATAGACAAACACCTAAAAAAAAACACCTTTGCCTATATAGAAACTGGGCCCTATTTTTAACTATCTAAAGGCCTAAAGCATATGGTGCAAGTGCGCTTAGGACATGTCCGAATCTACTTTTGCTAGTTGAATGAGAAAAATGGCTGGCTTGCCCGTCGCATGGTCTAAAAGATCTATCCCTATTCTCTTAATGGGTAATGGGTGTGTTTTGGTGCAATAAACCAATCAGTGCCCTGCAGCAGAAGAAGAGAACACGCATCATATTGCTGTAGCTGAATAAACAGTAGATTGAAACGCTTTGATTGATTAAAGATGAATAATAAACACACGACTGCCTTCTGTGTAAGAAGCCACATCATCTCACAGAAGAATGCTCAACTGTCTTTATGAAGTGAGTTTGCAGTAGAAACATGTTATTAAATGTTGTCTTTTGTTGGACAAGATGTTAATAAATGCTTCTCATGTCTGGAAAGATGTTTGAAGTGCGTTGAGTTTTCAAATGTACATTATAAACGACTCAAACTCGCAGTGCTTTCAGCTGGATTAGCATTTGGATTCATACTTAACTGACATAATCGCACTAAGAATCACATTTAAGCGCTAATCACGTTCAAGTTCAATGTTTTACGTATCGTGCGATAAGCGCAGCTGTAGCACATATTACTAATTCGTTCTTTAAATAACAAATAAGTAAATCAATAAATATTGAGCCATAAACAACGTGGCGTAGGACTTGAAAATGATAACTGCGTTGGGCTGAAATAATTGTCAGTCAATTATTATTATTATTATAAGGGGTTTTTTTGGGAGGGAAAGTTGCATTAAAATGTTATCCAGCTCAAAAATCTGAAGCGGCATGTATGTGTTCTTGGTTATTCTGATAATCATTGTAGATGGTAAACTTTACCGGAAAACCCTTTTCTGAATGCAAATGACATTTGAGAAATCCTGTCGGTATATCATGACTGCATATGTTCCTGGTACTGTGACAGTAATGAGGAACAGAGCTGGTTTCTATGGTTTCTGTGGAAGCGGTTGAGGGCACATACTGACACCGGTAATGATTACTGACACTCATCCAACCAGGAGAAGAACAGCAGCTGTGGATGTGTGTGTGAGAGACAGACAGACAGCGCATCCTTAAGAGTTGTCAGAAAGCGTAGGGAAAAGAGAGACAGAGACAACCTGAGAGAAAGAGAGGGCGACAGGCTGACAGCGAGACGGACGTGGCAGTCAGAACTAATGGGTATACAGCGTATGTGTAACTCCTGCCAGACACTGTAGTACTGTGGCTAATGATGCGTCCTGTCAGTCCATTATCTATTAGAAACCACACTTCCTGTCTTCAAATATACCATATGCACACATGCTGACCTGGCTGCCTGGCAGGACAGCTACTGTTATTCGCAGGGTTAGCCTAACACATATGTGGCATTCTGTATATGGAGACAGAGAAATAAACAAGACTGCATTATGTGAAATAATGAAGAGAAAGGACTGCATACCTGCTGAATGATTTACAACTATGAGCAACCAACTCACCTGATCTGTTTGTGGCTTCCACAGCTGCAGATCCAATTGGTTATGTATACATAGAGAAAACAACAAGACTTACAGTCATATATTTGCATTATGAGTAGAACCAACGATCATATTTATTTTATCTGTGTGACTGTGTCCCAGGATAATGCTGTACTAGGTTTAATCTCAGTCTGACATTATTATGAATTATTTTATTGTCAACTAGACATCAACATTCAGGGATTCATACACTGAGAGTAAATAGCTCCAATACTTAAGGGGCAATTCACACTAAGGACGATAACTGTAAGTTTTAATAATCATTCTAATTCTATGAGAACAGTGAGGCTCACCACAGCTGGAACGATAACGACACAGAGGAACGATAATAAAAGTAACGGTATCGTTTGTTGGTGTAGACGCAATAGTTGTTGTAATAGTTATCTTTATAGTTATCGTTCTTGGTATGAACCGCCTTTACAGTCATGTGTATCCTAAATGTGATTCATGTACAATTAATTATACTAAATCTCGGCAGTAGCAACTTACTTTTCCTTTCAGTTCGCATAGTGAACCGATTTAATGGGTCGGTTGAAATGAATAATTTGTTTCCGAATCGGCCATCGGCACAGAGCGGGTATCGATTTCTTCGGTTTGAAATAACAAGGAACGATGTTTTTATAAAATGTTGTGGATTAAAATAATAATATTATGCTTTGGAATGTAGTGAAATAAATGTAAAATATTTTGAAATTAAAAATACTTTTGTAAGTACAGATAATACGGACCTTAAGTAGCCATCGTTCAAACAAACAAATAAAAAAAACTTTCTGGTTATTTATTGTTTCATAAAGGCATTATTTGAGCCACGCCTGGTAACTGTTGTGTCGCGTGAACAGAACAATTCAAAACTCAAACCTCTATAGTCCCAAAAACTGTTAAGCGTAAGGCCTCGATATGCTTCAGGTGAAATGGAACAAACTGTTGGATGTCATTTTGAACAAAATCAGAGTTTAGAGTTTGTTGCAGGAGTTTGAAACAGCTGGCCAAAGCAAACTTTCCAAAAAGGTTTTCGATTTGACTGGTAGCACCTTTGGTCTGTGACAATGATGTAATAGGTAGGTGTGCTCTGAGGCTCCGCCTTCTTTAATCTTCTCCGGTTCATTTTTTTCTGTTCAGTCCATCGAGGTCGGACTTCTGCGATTAAAAACAGGAATACACTGGAGAGCTCAGAAACTGAAGTTGAAAGAGACACTTAAACCATTTTTTCATGTTTAATACTATAAAGATGCTTGCTTTTAAACCAACTATATTGTATAAATTGCTATATAATTGCTATATAAATAAACGTGAAGTGACTTTACTCAGCAGTGTTAGCGTGGTCGGGATGTTCGCTAACAGTACCGTTGGTTACGTATTTCAAACTCCATTTTACCTCTAAGCGAAAACAAAAAAAAACTTTGCTATGAGTATACCTGGGCCTTTAGAGGTGTAAAGGACCCAAAGTTGACCAAAAATTGTAAATTGTATCATTATTCAATCATCCTCTTGTTGTTCCAAACAAGAAATACTAATTGAATTTTTCCCCCTCTATTCAATGAAATTCAATACACTCAAATTTGAGGAAAATAATGCTTACAGGTTTGGATCTAGATGAGCCTGAATAAATAATTATCACGTTTTATTTATTTATCTATTCAATACTTTAGACTAAGGAACAGTAAGAAGTAATTTAGTAACTGCTTGTCTTCTCCACAACCAAATGCCACCCACATTTTCTTTAGAAAATATAAACATCTATTTTTATCAGACATTGTTGCAATCAAGTTGCTATTGACACTTTAATTTAATAAGTGAGAGAGAGGGTTTGTAGCGTGTGAATGTATGTTTAGTGTTTGTGTATGTATGTGTGGGTGTGGCTGTATGTGCAGAACAGTCGTGTGTGTGCTTGTGTGTGGGTGAGTGGGTTCAGATTATGTGTATGAGTGTGTTTGTGAGCATATGTGTCTGTATGTGTTGTCAAGTGGGTGTAGGTCATGTGTGTGTGTTGTGGTATGTGGGGAAAGGGCAGGTTAGTGGGTTACAGTCATGTGTGCGTGTGTGTGTGTGTGTGTGTGTGAGTGGGTTGCTGCAGCTCTATTGGCAGTCCTCCAGAATACTGGAGTCTGTGTGGTGATCTGTTCTGCTTTCTGAAATATCGATCACACCAGAAGCCAGAGGCGATTCAGACACACTATTTAGACATACAAAAATACAGCAATAGAGTCCATTAGCAAGTTTTATAATAATACCGCAGCAGTCATTTTATATTTGCAAAGCAAACAAAGAAGATTTATGGTGATACTAACAAGAACTAATGGGGTAATATGGCTGTTTGGATATATCATGTGTTTGAACATGTATTATGGAAATGTCATGTACCATGGCAATAGCGTGTTTTTGGATATATATCATGCTAATACCATGGTTGCTGGGGCATGTACCCTGGTTTTGATGCTTTGATCACATACCTGTACTGTGTGAATGGCCCCTAATGCATGTATTAGAGAGCGAGAGTGAGAGAGAAACCAATGTTTTCCTTCAGAGGAATAATTTAAATGAATTTTTAAAAATTGTTATAATATTTGACAATATTACTTGCTTTCATTATTTTTGAAGAAATAAATGCACTCTTGGTGAGCATATTGATTTAAAAAAACAAACCAATCTTACTGTTACCAATTTATATGTGTCTAATTAGTTTATATGTGACTAATTATGATTAAATATCTGAAAACATTGTGTAATTATTTGATTAAAAGTCAATTGAAAGCCATAATTATTACGAAGTTATAGACAGTGACAGCTCTCACAAAATAATTAAATGTATTTTAGCCAATGAAGGGATGAAAAAATGAAAGTTGGAAGCACTGATAGATGTGAGGCAGAAATAAAAGTGTCAATCTGCGGGTTAATTAGTGAGTAACTGTGTCACTGCATGTGTGACTATGATGGGGGTTCATGACACCGCTGTTAACCTTTCTCATTACCTTGTGTGTGCGTGAGCGAGAGAGACAGCCTGAGAAGAACCTCTTAATTTGTGTTACACACATCCATCTCACTTTGATACATTTTTAATAGGTATCTGCATCTTATCCAGAGAACTGATTGATTCTCCCCTCAATTCTTGTCCTTCCCAATTAATCCTCTTTTTCATTTTTGGAGTGTTTCTCATCTGATCTCTCTGTCTCTCGCTCTTCATATTCCCTGTTGAGAGTGTGCAGCCCACGTTCACTTTTCTAACTCATAGAGACTGTGCATCCCACACGTGGAGAGAAAGATTGAGATGGAGGAGAGATGAGCGCAGCGTGTGGTACGTCCCATGTGACGCACGGAACGCCAGACAACAGGATTCCTTTTTCAAATCTGCGGGATGAATCTTCACAGGAGCTTGTATGCATTACTGATTATAAACTGAGCAAAGAAATACAACTAACGTTGAAGAGATGTGAAAATATGCATGCATGTGGTTTGGTTTTTCATTTATTTGATAGAGACGAGTTGGATAAGGCGAGTGATTTAAAGTGATAGTTCATCCAAAAATGAAACTTTTTCTTTAACTACGTCATTTCAAACCTGCATGACTTTTCTCTAAACTGATTGAAAGTCGCATGAAACAGAAGTTGTGATCGTATTTCTTCCCTATTGTGATATTTATTTGAGTGAAGCGGCTTCAACAAGAAAAAATGTCAATAGGGAATTGATTGGATGGTTGTGGTTTGCTTCTGCTGTGATGTCATGTGAGTGACAGGTTGCCCCACCCTTGCGGCAGTAAACATGTCATCAGAGAAGAGATATCACTGCAAGAGGGAGGGGAAGTTATTTTGATGAAAGCTTTCGAGGGTGAATGAATCTAAAAAAAAAAAATGTTATGAATGGATAAATCTTTTATAATCAGTACAGCAATATTCCATAAAAAAAGAATTGTCAATTTTGATTTCATGGTGACTTTAAGTCAACATCCCACAGTGAGTTGTAAGGTGTTCCTGTTTGATTTACTATGAAGGACTGAAATACAATTTACTGATCTGAGTCATTGACCCTCATTGAGCAGAGCCTCATTGAAGGATCATCAGGGTCAGTGAGTTGAGCTCTTTTTCATGAATGAATCATTCAATGATTTATTAACCATTCAAACTATTTAAAGAATAGATTTGGGTCTTGAATTCGACTCAATGACTCACAGAAGTTCTAACAGTGGGAGTGGAAGATTATTAGTAAACATTTTGAATTTTCTTGAAAAAATGTTTTTGTATTTAACAAAACAACAGGTTTGGAACAACATGAAAATGAGCAAATAAGTATTTCTTTAATTTAGTCATATATATATATATATATATATATATATATATATATATATTTAAAATATATTTATATATTATTTAAAAGATTTATACTATATATATATATATATATATATATATATATATATATATATATATATATATATATGTATATATATATATATATATATATATATATAGTATAAATCTTTTGCTTCCTATTGCAGTGCCTGTTAAATAAAGAGAGAAGCTCCCACACACACACATACACAAATACAGACATACAGACACGCCACCCCCATCCCACTCCGTCTGACGCCCACAAGGCCCCCCCTGCTGTGTCTTCCTCCTGCGAGCTCAGCTCTTGGTTTCTGAAGCCAGTGGGAGGCTCTTTCATCTCTATCTCACCAGCGGGCACCGCAGTGCCAGCCTGGCATAATCGGCCTGGCGCTGACATTTTAGCATCTCTTTTAGCTGGTCTGTTATTCCTCTTCACCTGATGGCTCTCTGTCTCGCTCCATCTCACTGGGTCACCAGCCCTTCAGCGGGAAAAACAATAGAAACCTGCTAATTCTGACAGAGCTGTGGCCTAGTGCATGTGCTCCAGACATGATGAGATAAGAGGATCAGAGGGAAATGTACAGTTTTTGGAAGTGAAACAGAGCAAGAACACTTATGATTATATGATGCAGTCTAACTGTAAGTTGACTTTCCCAAAATGACGCTTCACATTTGATGGTTTTTCATGTAAATAATTATGTTTCTTCCATTTCTTTCAGTTATGTACAAGGATTTGATATGGAGGTTTGTTTCCACCATGGAATAAAGCAATTTGAAAGTTAATTGTGACTTTTTAATCTCTCTATTCTGACTTTTTTTTCTCACAATTGTACAATTACGAGCTAAAAGTCAGAATTGCGAGATAAAAAAAATCACAAGTCTGACTTTATAACTCGCAATTACGTGTTATGACGTCAGAATTGCAGGATATAAACTCGCAATTGTCAGAAAAAAGTCAGAATTGTGAGATAAAAAGTTTATTATTTAGATATTCATCGAAAAACTGTTCAGCAGTGTTGGTATGGTTAAAAGTCGCACAATTTGGTACTTCGCTTTGTCATTCTGTACATATAAGTGAGTAAATAATATTATACTGCCATTTTGAATCATTCTCTTTTACCTTTTTTTTTTTGTTGTTACACTGGCCTCCAATCTCACCAAGGTTAAACTCCAAGGTTTAACCCTGAGAAACACATTGCCTTTGCAGTAGCTTCCACTTGTTTACGTATATCGCTTGACTTCAGAAACCATTGTGACCGCTGTTTGTTTGTGTGTGGTGAGATCCAGCTAAACTTTTACACATCTCTCATTGCAGCTTCATTTAAAACCAGCTTCCAAACCAGTGATTCCTTTAGAGTGCTTGCTGGCTTGCTATCTTTATCCTGTGAACGCTCTAAGCCCACAGTCTCGCAGTATCTGTAACCCTATTACAGACAGGTTCTCCCAACTAACACGTTCATACACTCACAACCACAGCGGGAGTTTAATGGCTCCTAAACGTAGCCCAGAGGGGCCGCACCCTGCATACTGTGGGATGCAACAGGAAAGAGAAATGACTGCTGAGGAATCACCAACTGTGGGAAACTGTTTAGTTATGTTCTTACATTTTTAAATAAAGCATCTCTTCATTAAAATATTCTAGAGATAAAATAAATAATAATAAAAATTTATATTTATATATATATATATATATATATATACACACAATTTTTTTGATTTTTAGGAAAGAAGTCTCATGTAATGGCTGAGCAGGGCCAGATCCAGACATTTGGAGGCCCTAGGCAAAATTTATGTTAGAGGCCCCCACTTCACACCCCTCCTAGTAAAAATAAATATTATTTCTTACCTTTTTATTTTACATCTGTTATTAAAATTTGTATATTTTATTTTTATATGTCCATATTCATACCTTAATAATTTTTTGGACAGGATTTCCCCCTCCTTGATTTATTGCAGTGCAATAAATGCCTAAAATATGTATTGTACACTCTTAAAAATAAAGGTTCCAAAAGGGAAAATTCCACAGTGATGCCATAAAAGAACCATTTTTGGTTCTCCATAGAACCTTTCAGTGGACAGTTCTTAGTTCTTAATGGAACCCATTGTTTTTCTTTGTGTGAAGAACATTCTTAAACAATCTAAAGAAAAAAAAATCCTCAGTAAAGAACCTGTTATGGAAAGCATCCATGGATTTCAAGAGACTTTATTTTTAAGAGTGTATCAGCCTACACAAATCAACTGCTAGTGAGAGTGAAAGACACAAACTACTAAGCAGAAATACTTAATTTCTTCATAAAATTGAATGCTTATTTTTATTAAATATAACAATATTTATGTTTTGAAAAACTGAAATTAAGTATTATGTTAGAGCAGTAAACAGCAGAATTTAAAAGATACAGACTGAGGTACTTTTTTGAAACATTAAAAAAATACCCCAGTGCTGAAATATTCTAGTTCTTTGACTTTGAATTTGAACTTTGCTTTTACTTCATTATCTTGGTTGTCAGCTCCTGAAGCAATGTCATTCATTGTAGGCTATGCATAAATTCAAAGTATCTAAAGGGAGTCTCACACCGGACCAGAAGCTCACCACCGCGTCGGACATTCTATACTCACGAGCTCATTTTCGAATCAACTCCTGATAGAAGAGTTGCACGATGACTGTTTTAACTTTATGGCGTCACCGGTGTGTGTACACTCACAGAAAACAATGTGTTTGATTGTGTTCGAGCCCTCAAGGTTACTGTTATCACCACGAACCTCGTCGGAAAGGCAAAGGGAGAGGTGTTGCTGTAATCTATAGTAATATCTTCAGTATTACTCAAAAGTCTTTCAAATATATTTCTTTCGAAGTGATGGTGCTTTATGTAATGTTATATAATGTAAGTCAGTCATTCCCAAACTGTGGTCCGCGGACCACTAGTGGTCCGTGAGGGTACTGCAGGTGGTCCGTGGAAAGGCAAAATAAAAGAATATTTTACCTTCATTTTTCACTTCTTAAAATGTTTTTTCAGAATTTTTTTTCAGAAATGCCAAAGGTTTTGAAATGTTTACTATCCAAGTGTTCTTTTCCATTGCTATGGAAATAAGCCTGTTGTTCAAATTAACCTGATTAGGCCCTCGGTCACATGAGTAAATAAATAAATTAAATATGTGGCAGCCATTGTGTGCAGTAAACTTTCTTTTCACAAGCCTGTTGCACACTGATGTGATGACTAGTTATAGTAGTGCGTGTAAGCCTATTTAGAGGTGCGGATTAATTCAGGTAAGTCTGTGTGTAGACATTTTATTATGTGTGTTATGAGGTGGTCCGCAAATTTTTTTGATTACAAATAGTGGTCCACACACACAAAAAGTTTGAAAAACCCTGATGTAAGTGACAAATCCCATTTGACATTTGTGCTGGCTACTGTATACAGGCCACCAGGACACCATACAGACTTTATCAAAGAATTTGCAGAGTTAGTACTGGCTGTGGATAAATTCCTCATTGTTGGTGATTTTAATATCCATGTAGATAATGAAAAAGACGCATTGGGATTGGCATTTACAGATATTCTAAACTCTATTGGAGTAAGACAACACGTGTCAGGACCCACTCAATCATACTCTAGATCTAATATTGTCACATGGAATGGATATTGATGCCGTTGAAATGTTGCAGTGGAGCGATGACGTCTCAGATCATTATCTAGTCTCATGCAGTCTCATGCATGCTACATTTAACCAAGGCTCCAAAACTGCCTCTCTGCCACAAATATGGTATAACTATCACTTCCACCACTAAAGATTGCTTTATAAATAATCTTCCTGATCAGTTTCATCGTCTTAGCAAACCAGATAGCCTAGAATAACTCAATGTCGCAACATAAACTATTGACACTCTCTTTTCCAGCACTCTAGACTCTGTTGCTCCTTTGTGCTTAAAAAAGATTAAGGAAATTAGTCCAACGCCATGGTATAACGAGCACACTCGGGCCCTTAAGAGAGCAGCCAGAAAAATGGAGCGCAGCTGGAAGAAATCAAAGCTAGAAGTTTTTCGTATTTCATGGAGAGAGAGAATGATTGAGTACAGAAAGGCCTTAAAAACCACTAGATCTGCTTATTTTTCAAATCTTTTAGAAGAAAATAAACACAACCTTAAGTATTTATTTGATACAGTGGCTAAATTATCGAGAAATACAGCTTCAACTTCTGTTTCCAAACAGCACAGGAGTAATGACTTTATGAACTTCTTTACTTGCAAGATTGACAATATTAGCGAGAAAATTATAGCCATGCAACTGTCTACTACAGTATCACATCAGACAGTTCACTGTAATATCCCTGAGGAAAAATTCCATTCATTCGCTGCTATAGGAGAGGAAGAATTGTCTAAACTTGTTAAATTATCAAAATCAACAACATGTATGTTAGACCCTATACCGACTAAGCTATTGAAAGAGATGCTTCCAGAGGTCATAGATCCTCTTCTTAATATCATTAATTCATCTTTATCACTAGGTTACGTACCGAAAATTTTTAAGCTGGCTATTATCAAACCTCTTACTAAAAAACCACAACTTGATCCTAGAGAATTAGTCAATTACAGGCCAATCTCCAATCTACCTTTTCTGTCAAAAATACTGGAAAAGGCTAAATCGCAACTGTGTTCCTACTTGGAAAGAAATGGTATCTGTGAGGATTTCCAGTCAGGATTTAGACCGTACCATAGTACTGAGACTGCTCTCATTAGAGTTACAAATGATTTGCTCCTATCATCAGATCGTGGTTGTATCACGTCTGCAGAGCCAGCTTAATGTCACATCACGTAACGTCTGCAGAACCAGCTTGATGTCACGTCACGTAACGTCTGCAGAACCAGCTTGATGTCACATCACGTAACGTCTGCAGAACCTGCTTGATGTCACGTCACGTCTTCAGAACTAGCTTGATGTCACATCACGTCTGCAGAGCCAGCTCGATGTCGTGTCAAGTCATGTCACGTCTTGATGTCTTGGTTTTGCAGAGCCAGCTTGATGTCATGTCACGTCACATCTGCAGAACCAGCTTGATGTCAAGTCAAGTCACGTCACGTCTTGATGTCTTGATGCCAGCTTGATGTCACATCAAGTACGTCATGTCACGTCACATCAAGTATTGATGTCTTGGTTCTGCAGAACCAGCTTGATGTCAAGTCAAGTCAAGTCACGTCTTGATGTCCTGGTTCTGCAGAGCCAGTTTGATGTCTCGAGCCAGGACAGCAGTTTCAGGCCAGTTTCTGGCTCTGAAACTGCTGTCTCAGAACCAACTTCTGGTCCTCATCCTTAATTTTTAGTGACATCTGAGTGATTTATGTCCCTCACCCAAAATATATGATTTAACATTACTTATAATGTACAGTCTAGAATATAATTTTTAAAAGAAGAAAGCTTAAATGATATCCGAAGCATATTGGTATATTTTCTTGCTTTGATGGCCCACTGTATATTATCTGACGAGTTTCTTCAGGACTATTCTTACAGTGATTGTAAGTAACTTTTAGAGCAGCAGCAATCCATTGCATTTTCATTTTGTGGTTATGATCCGTTCATAATGAAGTGTAGAAACTACAGCCTTTTAATTTTGTAAATGTAACCTGTTTTTGGTTTGGGACCCATTAACCACTGAGATGATACTGTTTGACTGAATTATTGGTTGACAAACCTTCCCATTAAAGGTTTTATTTAAAGTGCTTGTTTAGTGGATGTACTATGATTTTTAAAAAGCACATGGTAATGAGTAGTGGATGTTTAAGCACAAATTATGTGGCATAAGTTTACTTGTAAATCTTCCACAGTATTTTATTTCCTCATTTCCTGAGCAAATGCTCACTTCACTCCACAAGACTTTTAAATTTTAATTAGAATATTTAAATGTACCTGGTTTTATCCTGGTACTGTTAAAGAACCAACTCTGTTCTACACCAAAAACATGATTTTATAATGAACATTATTAAAAATGGCTGGTCTTTTATGACTTTTCTTTTTAAATGAATAATAAAAAAATCATTCATTACTCGTTCCATGTCCCTAGAGCCAGATTCCGTGTCCGGGGATTGGGTTGCCGAGGCCCCTGCCTTCGGCTGCTGCTCAATCCACAATGCACCGGCCCCATATGGTTCCTCCTCTAAGTCTGAGACCATGGTTCTCAGTCAGAAAAGGGTGGCTTGTCCTCTTCAGGTTGGTGGAGAGCTCCTCAAGTGGAGGAGCTCAAGTATCTTGGGGTTTTGTTCACGAGTGAGGGAAGGAAGGAGCATGAGGTTGACAGACGGATCGGTGCAGCTTCTGCAGTAATGCGGTCGATGTACCGGTCTGTCGTGGTGAAGAAGGAGCTGAGCTGCAAGGCGAAGCTCTCGATTTACCGGTCAATCTACGTTCCTACTCTCACCTATGGTCATGAGCTTTGGGTCATGACCGAAAGAATGAGATCCCGGATACAGGCGGCCGAAATGAGCTTTCTCCGCAGGGTGGCAGGGCGCTCCCTTAGAGATAGGGTGAGGAGCTCGGTCACTCGGGAGGAGCTCAAAGTAAATCCGTTGCTCCTTCACATTGAGAGGAGTCAGCTGAGGTGGCTTGGGCATCTGTTTCGGATCCCTCCTGGACGTCTCCCTAGGGAGGTGTTCCTGGCATGTCCCACCGGGAGAAGGCCCTGGGGAAGACCTAGGACACGCTGGAGAGACTATGTCTCTCGGCTGTCCTGGGAACGCCTCGGTGTCCCCCCGGAGGACTGGAGGAAGTGTCTGGGGAGAGGGAAGTCTGGGAATCTCTGCTCAGACTGCTGCCCCGTGACCTGGTCCCGGATAAGCGGTAGAAAATGGATGGATGGATGGATTCATTACTCAACTTTCTTAGCTTTAATAAAGATAAATGTATATGCAATTCATACAGTGAAGACTATGCAGTGTCTTATTTTTACACGTGACTATTCAATTTCTGTAGTAGCTCTCAATTCTACTTTAATAGTCTGTACCTGAAAAAATTAAAGCCCTCATTTGCATTCTTTTTCTAATGTATTTTTTCCTATTTTTTGTAATTTGTATCTTTATTCTTAATAACTAGTTTAAAAATAGAGATATTTTATTATCGTGAATAAAAATAAGAAGGTACACTGAAGATCGCCATAATGTCCACCATAATTTCCAGTCTGAGAGCAGTCTCGGACCTAAAGTTGGTTCTGGACCGATGCTGTTGGTCTGTTGGGCAGTCTGTCATGTATGGTTCTGCAGGCCAGCAGTCTGAAACCGCTGTTCTGCAGAAACAACTTCCGGTCTCAAAACTGTTACTGACTATTATTCTGATTTTGAAAATGAATATTTTCATGATGTATGTTTGGCGAGATTAAATCTGAATTGTCTGTAGATAATGTTTGTTTGCATGCTGTTAATTCTGGATATGAATTTTTGACTTTGTTTTTACAAACATGTATAAAGCATAACATAATTGTCCATAAGAAAAAACAGCAGTTTCAGGCCGCAAGCTGGCTCTGCAGAACCGTGACAGTAGTTTTAGGCTGCCTGCAGTTTCAGGACGCAAGCTGGCTCTGCAGAACCGTGACAGTAGTTTTAGGCCGCCTGCAGTTTCAGGCCGCAAGCTGGCTCTGCAGAAAGGGGACAGCAGTTTTAGGCCGCCTGCAGTTTCAGGCCGCAAGCTGGCTCTGCAGAACCGGGACAGCAGTTTTAGGCCGCCTGCAGTTTCAGGCCACAAGCTGGCTCTGCAGAACCGGGACAGCAGTTTTAGGTCGCCTGCAGTTTCAGGCCGCAAGCTGACTCTGCAGAACCGGGACAGCAGTTTTTGATCCATTAAGTTTGAATATGTGAATATATTGCCAACTTTACTGAACTCCTTAAGCACTGACCGAATTTCCTTATATTTGAGTCAAACAAGTTCAAACTCCAAATGAGCCGCGCATCATTTGTGTGTAATAATGCATGGAGCTGACTGAAACACTACTGCCAGCCAGAGGGACATTAAACAGGAAGGTTTTGCAAGGGAACGATAATAACTTTGCGTTGGAACGCAAACATCTTTGCAAAGGAACGCAAAAGATTTTTTTTTTTTTTTTTTGAAATTCCTCCCATCCCAATTTTTTCCACTACCACGTACCTTTAGGGTTCTAGACATTTGGAGGCCCTAGGTAAGATTTCTGTTGAAGGCCCCCACTCCACACGCCTCCTACTAATAAGCACTGAAAACAAATATTATTTCTTACCTTTTTATTTAACATCTGTTATTAAAATTTGTATATTTTATTTTTATGTCCATATTAGGTAAGGTAACACTAAGGTAATCTCTTATTTGTTTGTTGGGGATGCTATCATATTTTTTTGTTGTTGTTTGTTTGGGGTTTTTTTGTAGTAATTTTTTCAGTAATTTATTTACCCTAACACACTCTACAGGGCTACAGTAAAATGAAAGAAAAGGAAAACCGCTTCAGTAAATGAACACCATTTCTTAATCATTTTTTGGACAGTTGATTTATTGCAGTGGCATAAATGCCTTAAATATGTATTATACACTCTTTGAAATAAAGGTTCCAAAAGGTATAGTTTTTACAGTGATGCCATAAAATAACCTTCAGTGATATTTCAGTGAACAGTACTTAACAGAACCATTTTTTTTCTTAGTGTGAAGAACATTCTAAAACAGTCTAAAGAAACTTTTTTTCCCACAGTAAAGAACCTGTTATGGTTCTGGTTGAAGGTTCCATGGATTGTAAAGGTTCCTCATAACCACAGAGTGTATCAGCCTACACAAATCAACTGCTAGTGAAAGAGAGACAAACTACTGAGCAGAAATGCTTAATTACTTCATAAAATTGCTTATTTTTCATTAAATATAACAAAAAGATTTATGTTTAGAAAACTGAATTAAGTATTATGTTAGAGCAGTAATGTAAACAACAGAATTTAAAAGATACAGAGGTTTCTTTTTTAAAACATTTTCCAGCTCTTTGACTTTGAGTACGAACTTTGCTTTTACTTCAGTATCTTGCTAGTCGGCTCCTGACACGGTCATTCATTGTCTGCACAAATTCAAAGTGTCTACCAGTCTGGACGCGTCGGCGGCGCCCGCGCTCTTAATAAACCGGCAAATGATCTATGCAGAAATGATGGAGGTCGACAGAACACGTTTATTTTTAGAATACATTATAATTAATCCAAAAGAGATGATAACAATTCACACATCTACGTTACGAACTGCACTTCTTCACGTGCCTGTTTTCGCTTTACACCCCGCGAAGGATGTTCGTTTCGGCGCATCATTGTTCAGTGTCTTGAAGTCAGTTAGCTGCAGAAAAGTTGCATTTTCGTACCTTTTTTTCATATATTCAGAAAGTGGGACACACTTTGATACGGTGACAATAGTTGATTTCATTACAGGTGAGAGTCACTGTAAATTCATCTATATCCAACAGAAAAACACCCTAGTATTTTGCTCCCCTATGTTAATTTTCATCTATCCCTTTAGAGACCAATCACAGCTGGATGGCCTTCAGGGGCAGGAGCTGGTTGAGGGTGCTGTTCATCCACGCCTGGTGCTTGTGATGGAACCACCAAGAACACCTGGGATTTTTGCCTAGAATTTTCCAGCTGGCTAAATTATTAAAGAGGGCTGCTGAACATCATCTATTAAAGTATCAGTTTGAAGAGCAGCTTGGAGGTATAAATCTCAGCTTTATCAGAATTAAATCCAGTGCTTCCCACAATAATTATATACATATAGGAGTGGTGAATATCTGGAAGTATACAATAATTTCTTGGAGCATTTAAAACAACTTATTAAAAATGTGGATTTTTTAGGGCAGCTTTTTATCTGTGTGTAAAATTGCATATGTGTGGTTGAGTGTCTTTTAGCCCAGTATACAAGAAGAACCAATAAACCAACTTCATGGTTTTAGTCATTCCCCCGGGAGATTAAAGAAACTACATTTCCCACAACATCACTTAGTCTTCATCAAAATTGAATCTGTCGGGCCAGACATCTAGTCACACACAGGGTCAACTGGAATCGACTGATGCTCATCCCCCGAGGTCCACTGATTTAATAATGCCATCACTGTTCAATGACACGTTCAAAACGGAACACTTCTCCCAGCTGTCCGACAGCACGGTTTTTCAATTCAACAAGAAACATCCATCTAGTCATGGAGACTTATTAAAGAAAAAAGGGTTTAATTTTAAGTTAAGACAAACTGAATTGGCAAATTTACATTAACCAAATTAAAAATTGCTTAAAATATATAAATTTTCATTGGAAAAGAATTCAATTATATTAATCATATTAATGATTATTTAATAATTATATTAATTACATTGCATATGATATATATGTGTGTGTGTGTGTAATTAACATATTTTAAAAAATTCTTGTTTTGTGATTGTTTCAGTTTGACATAAGAATTTTTTCCTCTATTCAAATATCGTACTTGATCTTAAATATATATGAGGTACTACAGCCTCCTGAATTATTAATCAACATGATTCCTTGATCATGTAAGCTGCTATACTTTCATCAATGATAAAAGCACTACTTTACCTCTTCATTTCACCCGTAAAGCAGGAGCCACAAAGATAGGAAACCAAATAAACAGATTTGCTTTTCAGGATCAAAACATTATATGCCACAGACAGAATATTGCTCCTGAATTTAATTCAGTTAAGGTATGTCTAGAGACACTTCTAAGTGTGAAAAGGGTCTTGGTGGAAAAATATCTGCACCTGCCAAGCAATACATACACGACACGCTGCTTTGAGTGAGATATGCTGCTGCTTTACAATACAGCATACATGATCTATACATGTGGTTTTCTGAACGCATGCAGCAATTGCGACAGCAAATGCTAACCAAATATTTGAAGATTCGGTAGCTAATAAGCTTGCTGCACATACAGCAGGAACCTCAGCTGTGCCCTATAGAGAATGATGGGATTGCAAACAGATCGAGTTAAGGACAAATCAGCCTGCGCCAACTAGAGTTTCATGACCGAACTTTGTATTTGTTATTTCAAATGCTGTTCCACCGAGACTGAAATAACAAACAAAACAAAAGACTTCTGGACAAACAACTTTATTTTTGATTATGGGTCTATACACTGTACATCCTGACACTGCAGTATATAAGCCGAACTACTTTCAACTCTAATCTCATAGAGCTCTCTATCTTACATTATAGTCCTTGTGAGGGGAAAGGGGAGGTCTAAGAGGGAGAAATTGGCCAGATCCAGGTGTATAAGTGGCATCAGTAGAAGAAGAAAGCATACATTAATCTCTTACATAAAAATAATTTCAAGAGTTGCAAAGTTTATAGTATATTGTTATAGCAGCAGTGAAGGGCTAATATGATATCGGCATGGGAAAAAAGAAAACAGATCGCTAAAACAAGAATCTGAATGTCTGATTCAACCAGAACTGATGTATTTGATATTTAGTTGAACGTAACAAAACATTGATAACTGAAAAAAAGAAAGGCATTTACCATAAAGATTCTACTGAACATTGCTATCGTTCTTTGTAGCACAAAAAAGGGAAAAAGCAGACTGAATATGCTTGCATTGGGAATACAACCTTTGAAATAATTGTTTTAAAAACATTTTCTTTCTTTTTGTTTTTAAAAACACAACATAAAATATAACAACTATTATGCAAGGTTTTTTTCTCGTTCTGAAAAAAGAAAAAAGTAACACAATATACATTTATGATACAGTTTTTGTAAAATGAAAAGAAAACGGCTATATACATTGGTGAATTTGTACTTTCGTCGTCAGACTGGCTAATCCTGTTCATTTATCAGTGATGTTATGTCGTTATTGCTGTGTTTTAGCTTTTTTGTTAGCAAAAATGGCTCTTTTAGAAAAAAATCCACATTTTTTGTATTATATTGGGAGCAAAGGAGCCTCTGTGATCAATTTCTCCCTTTTTCATAGAAAACCGTGAACAAAGTAAACTACACATATGAATTTGCGTGTAAAAACAACTACAAAACAACCTCATCTGAAATAATTTTTTTAGTTTTTTTTTTATTCATTTCTTTTTTTGGTCTGTAAAAACGCACAGCCTCTTGCTACTGTTAAGACACTGAGCTTACTTTAGACCCCCGTTTAGTTTCTTCGCCGTCGCCTGCAATGTACAGGTCAGGGCATATCATGTCATTTCAAAGGCTCTTTTTACAGCTATAGCAAAAGTAACCTCTTAAATATATTTTTTATTCCTTAAAAACAGAGAAAGAAAAGAGTTTATTTATTCTGACATACATTTAAAAGCTATCTTAGTATAAGATTTCAATTCTTTACCAGTGGCAATTCGAGCATTAAATTCTGCTATGCATTTTTCTTTTATTTAATAATTCATCGATTTTTGAAGAAGAAAAAACATCAAAGGAATACTGACAAACTGGCATTAAAACCTATCTAATAAGCTGTGGCTGCTCTTAAGCAATGATAGTCAAGTTCATTCTGGCAAAATGGGGTAAGCAAAAGAGTGCTCCCCCAAATGACAGTGCAAATGGGACGGCCCGCTTTCATCATCTGACCGCTGTCTGAAGCAGTTCAATGCACCTTACAGTCGATCACTGTGGAAACGAGCTCAATAATTGTTCCTCTTCTGGAACCCCAAGGGCCCAAAGACAGGCACTTGAGGGTCGCCAGCATTGCATATGCACATAAGGTTTGTATTTAGCCCAAGAGTAATGCCTTTAATGTTGCGTTTAAGATTGTTAAGAGCTGAAATTTATTGTTAAGAGGGTTTCGTTTTCCTTTGTAGTTAAAAACAAGATTAAAATTGCTTTATATTGCATAACATAATCAAAAATTACATATACGGTTTTAATGCCCAATAATGAATATATGAACGGCAGACTTTATCTTTTTCTTTTAAATTCCATGCATATGAAAGAAATTACATAAGCTTGCTATTGAAAGAAGGAACATAAGCAATAAAATATTCACACAATCTGAAAAAAACATCCGTTATAACAACAACATCAACAACAAAATGAAAAGAGCCAAAACGTAACATACATTCTGATTGCATTGTACCCAATGTATATAAATCACTTATAAAATATATGTATTTTCAACAAATTTATCTCAGCTAAGTGTGTGAGATTTTGAAGATGCATTTATTAGACCATCTAGACTTTCATTTATTCATCCATCCTCGTCTTTGTTTGTACACAGTAATACGCTCTTGCTCACAGCTGAGAGGAGCACCTGCATTGATATTTAGACTCCCTTTTACCAATGCTAGACAATTTGTGTGTCCGATAAGTTCTGAACGGCTTTAAATTTGATTCGGAAATGTTGCAAAACCTGTAGGAATCTAGGACAGTAACAATAACACTTTAGCAACGATTATAATCATATTGATAACTATGGTAAATGTTGAATCAAAGTCAGATTGAGGGGACGGCTGTGTGCACCATCCACATTTCAGCAAGCAAGCATGTAGAACCTTTTTTTTTTTAATTCTTGCGGTTTTATTTACAATAGTTTGTCTTAAACACATGATTACATTGCATTTATTAGAATGGCATATAATTAACAAAAATGTTTATTTCAATTTTATACTTAGGAATACTAAAAACTCTCAGAGATAAATGTGTGGGAGAGTGTGGGAGCGTAATGCATTTAGACAGTATTTTGTAATGACAAAGTGCGATTCATTATTGTAAAGTTAAAAAAAACAAAGCGAAAAGAAAAAAGAAACATTTTCATATTTACATATTATAATTTACTTAAAAAGAACAATTTGTGGTTCTTGATCACATGACACCTCCTGCCCTAGAAGCCGTATTTTTTTATGCTTTTAGTTTATTCCTAAAAAAGTGGCCACCCACAATTGTGAGCCGGGACAGTTGTAAGCACCTCAGCCCACGGAGAAGCTGTACGCGTGTGTGACGAGAAGAAAACCCAAACAGTCACGGAGAGCAAGAGCCACAAACCTCCAATTGCACGCTGACCGTGATATTAAGATCCGTGCTGGTGGCGTATCACACGACAGCTTGTGAGGGGAGCATTTGTTTGCCATTAAAAGAAAGTGCTCATGGCTTGATCATAACACTTACTTGAATACAAGTATCTCTCCCTTTCAACAGGGCTGAACTTCTTCACCTCTAGCTCTCCAAAGCCCTTCAACGCTCTCCTGACCAGTATCTCTTTAACATCGTTAAAGATACAAGTGTGTGTAACCATTTGTCTCCAAGGCTTTTTTTAACCAGCATGATGTATGTACATGTAAAAGAGGGGAAAATTTGAGGCTCTGATAAGTTTTTATCTCACACACGCTCACTGACAAGTCTCTTAAATAGCTTATTATGAAGTGATTTTCACTATACTTCCTCAAAACGAGTGAGGAAACAGGAATTTTTGATGGGATGATAAGGATGATGAGTCCTTGTCTCTTCGATAACAATGCGGGGAGGACAGCATGCTGTTCGGGTCATCATAAAAATCGCCGTGTAAAATTTTTCGTTGTATCACCAATTTGTTTGTCATAGAAAAGTCTTCATTTCAAAATGTATTCAGTTTCAGGCACAGTTAGCTTTTGTGCTATTGGCTTCTTCCTTTCCAAATGGACTTTTGCATTTTTTTTTCCTTTTTTTTTCGTCTGGTTGGAGGCGAGGTGCATTTTCAGTGCTCTCAAAGTAAAACATTTTCTAGAATGTGTCTAAATTCCCTCAAAAAACGTTCAGGATGCCTCCGGTTTTGCGCTGGCTGAGAGGCAGATGGGCGGGGCTCACCCGCATGCTAGTTGACATGATTGGGCGGTTGGTGCTGTCAATTAGGGCGGTGTTGATGTGGATTGGGCGGAGTCAAGACATAGAGAGAGGATTAGTTGTTGGAGTCTTTGGCGGGTGGGGGAGGTGCGTCCGTGCCGTTCTTGCTGGGGCTTTTGGGCCACAGCTGTTCCTGTAGCTCCTTGACCACTCTCTCCAGGTGCTCCCGTGCCTCCCGCTCCTGCATCAGATCGGCTCTCAGCTGCTCTCGGTCTGCCTCGGCATGCTGCAACTTTACTTGCAGATCCTCAATCTGAAAATACAGCATATAAAGATAAATAAAGTGGCCACAAATTGCCAACAAATCATGTAGAGTGACAAAATGCTACAGCGCCGTCTTTAGTCACATCGTATTGCACAATTCAAAAATGTATTCTCTCGGTGGAAAGATTTGTTTTTGTGAATCATTGTTATTTGTATTATTTATATACTATTTTAATTTGTCATTTTATTAGTTTATATTTCTATTTAGCTTTAATTTATTTTTATTTTAGTTTTTAATATGTAACTTACAATCTAAGCTTTCTTTCAGTTAATGATTTTTAACAGTTTTAAGTTTAGTTCAGATGGTTCTTATAAACTAGTTAATCTAGTCCCAGAAATTTTATTAGTTTGTTATATATTATATATAGATATGGATAGTGATAGATAATGCTCTTTAAAAAGCGTCTGCTAAATGACTAAATGTAAATGTAAATGTAATGCTCTCATTTGAACTAAGAACCTCATTGTTTTTGTGCCAGATAATTACTGTTCTGATAGTAAACATAAATTATATCAGCTGCTACTGATGG
This sequence comes from Zacco platypus, assembly GCA_038088235.1. Taxonomy (NCBI): domain Eukaryota; kingdom Metazoa; phylum Chordata; class Actinopteri; order Cypriniformes; family Xenocyprididae; genus Zacco; species Zacco platypus. The sequence goes on from CM076073.1 coordinate 8,930,076, forward strand.
TTTTAGATTCGTCTCTAATCTAGCTAACTACTTTTTCACAAGGACATACAAATACACAAACAATGCCAGAGATGTCTCTCTCTTGTTTAGTCTGAAGCACACATCCCTGACAGGAAGTTACACGGTTTCCTTCTGAGAAATGAAACGTATCTCATCAGATTTGCAGGGCCACACCCAGTCTGAGAGTTCATTTGAAAGTGTGTGTGGGCAGGGTGTCATGTTGCATCAATCTAAGCATACTTTAGATTACCCTTCATTAAACAGTCACTTGTTTATCCAAAGCCACTTCCAGTACATTTACAGCACAGCGACAGTCACAATCGGTGGTTTAGTGCTTTAGGCATAATAGTTCTGAATCACACCTTTGAACCCACAACCTTTCGGTTACTAGCCTAGATTTTTAAACATTAAAAGGATGTTACTGAACTAACCTGTGCAGAGTACTTGGCTCGCAGACGGCCAGCCTCACAGCCTTTGTCGCACACTCGTAGCTGTCTGGCCTGCTCCAGCTCTCTCTTCAGCCGGATGCGTGACTCGTTGGCCTCTCTCATCTTCCTCTCACTTTCGGCACGCAGGCGTTCGATCTCCTTGCGCAGGTTCCTCTTCGCCTCAGTCGCCTCACGGAGTTTCTCCTTCTTAGCAACGCGGAGAAACTCCAGCTCCTGTAGAAGGCATGGGAATAAACTGATGATTATTCACGCTTTTAATTAACATGTGATGACACATACAGTATATATAAGAAATAATAGGGCATGAACATGAAATAATGAACATGAGCATCATGGATGTCTGTGTAAATCATAAATCCAGTAATAGGTACATTTTCCCACTGATTGTAACCCAACAATTTATATAAGAAAAGTTTTACAAAATGGTCTACACTTCTTTTACACACTAGGGTGGGTTTAAGCCATACTTGAACACCAAGTTCTCTGAATTCATCAAGGATGGAGTTGAAAAGGAGTAACACCCAGGTTGATCATGTGGAGGATGTGGATGATACATGAGTGAAATAAAGTTTGACTGCTGCTAGAACAATTTGTGCTGTGAGTTTCAGTTGTAATACCCTATCTATCTATGTATCTATCTATCTATGTATCTGTCTATCTATGTATCTATCTATCTATCTATCTATCTATCTATCTATCTATCTATCTATCTATCTATCTATCTATCTATCTATCTATCTGTCTGTCTATGTATCTATCTATATATTAATAAAATGATAAATGATTACATCTACAATTAATAAACTTAATTATGAAAATTATATATAATTACATAATGTATATATTTAAAATATAACTATATATAGATATTAAAAGTTCAACATCACATAAAGGACTTTTGTCCCTACGCAAAGCTGAAATTTGGGTTGCACCTCCTGTGTGCTGTTGTGTAAATCCATTCCTACGTAAATTGTTGCATTAAATTCAATAGTACAATATACTTAAGAATGGATTTATAAATGATTTACAAAAAAAAAAACCCCCACCAAAACCATTTGCTTTTCATGTTTCACGAATAACGTGTCTGTACCTGCTGCAGGCTCCGTTTGGCCTGTAAGGCAGATCCGAGCTTCTCTTCTTGTTTTACCCTCATCTTCACTATCTCGTGTAGAAACTTTTCCTTTGACTCTTTTGAGTCCAGGCCGCTGTCCAGTGCCTGCCTCAGCGTCTCCAGCTCCGACTCCAGGTTCGTCATGGCGTGGCCCTCCCCTCCAGACACCAGGGGGCCCTCAGGGGGTCCGCTGGCTGGCGTCAGAACTGCTGGTAAGGTGGCTCCGGGGCCGGAGGGAGAGCTCAAGTCTTTAGCGGAGCTCGAGGATGTAAAAGATGGGGAGGAGAGTGAGGAAAGTGATGAGGTGACTGGGAAAAAAGAAAAAAAAACAGAGAAGAGGTTTTGAGTGGTGGATCAGACAACGTGGGTTTCATTAAATCATGTGTCGGCAGCAAAAGGATTGTTTTTTCAAGCACCTGTCAAATACACAAGACATGCTTTAAAATGAGCCATAAAGGATCAGGAACGAAAGAACCCTCATTGATTTTCTGCCGCATTCACATAAGAGCTGTTACCGTTCTAATCCACCTCTCTCGAGCGCTCAAGGTTGACTGAAAATGAACTGTGCGCAAATGAAGTGTGAACAAAATCTTAATGTATTTAAACGAGCACTTTTGTTCCACAACACACAGACATAATTGGGTGTCGCAATTGCCTTTCTAACACACTCCTCAGACGCATTAAAGGAATTTGACATTAATTTGAAAGAAAATAATTTTGATTTGTCCAAAAGTTTGTAAAAACTTTATCAAGACATTTCAGAGGGTTTAAAAGCAGTAAAGCACATTTTTCTCAAAGCAGCTACATTCCTTTGGACAAAATTTGTTATTTATTGTAAAGTAAAGTAAAGTTGTTTAGTGGTGGCCTTCCTGTTAAAGGTGGATAAATCTCTGGAAAAATAGTACCTTGTGCATACTGTGTGCAAGTTTGTACAGAAAAGGGTTGTAAATGATCTTAATCTCACTAGTCTCACACTAACACTAATTGCGGCTTTACTTTCTAAACAGCGTGTATTTTGCCCTATCGATTTCTATAGTGTTTGAATTACTTCAAAAGCAATTTCTGATCATTAGAAATGACATTCAACAGTGAAATGCTGATTTGGTGCTCAAGAAACATTTCTTATTGTTATCAATGTCGAGAACATTTGTGCTGCTAAATATTTTTTTGTGATATTTGACACCACAGGTGCTGTCAATAAAGCTTAACTTGCTTTGAACCTGGAACATTCCTTTAATGAGGTGGAACAACAGTGACAGAGCACGACACTGTACTCACATTCCTCACGGCTCTCCACTTCCACCTCCACGTCAGAGTCTCGCTCCCCCTGAGAGGGCGGCAGGGGCTTGCTGGCAGTGGCCGAGGGGCAGGGTTGTGGGCTGGGGTGGGTCTCACCCGTCAGCCTCCTCTTCCTCCCACGGCTAGCTCCTTCACTTTCCGCCCCTTGCGGGTGTGAGCTGCAGGGGGCAGAAGGAGAGGCCTGTCCTCCTTTCTGGAGGGGCGTCAAAGCTACGTTGGGGGCCACAGCGCTCTCCAGGCTCTTGTAGTTGTAGAAGCTGTGGAAGAGGATTTGAAGTGAGTGATTGTGTGACTGCTTGTATCGTGATGTTACCTAACACCATCTTAAAGAGTACGTAGATTTAAAAGTGATTAATAAAAACCAAATGACAGGAAAAAGCAACCCACAAATAAAGGGTGGGGAGAGAATAACAACTGATGTTTCAGAGAAACTGAACTGGGCTCCACATGGTGACTCACCCAAGCCCTCTAGTTATGATGGTAAAGCTAAAACCACATGTATCTAAGCAAACAACAGCCAACAAGCTTGCATCATTGTCCTCTGTACAGAAGATCCAAAACTTTTGCTGATTTTCTTTAGAAAAACCACAGTAAAGCCTGACTAGCAAGCTGGTTTTATGCTGGTTTCACACAAATCAACATATACACACCCTTTCTTACAGTTACAGTCTTTGTGTAATATATCATCTTTAATAAAAAGATGGTTGCACAATCAGTGAAATTATAGCGATCTATCTATCAAGCCAGCTGAGCAGATTTTTTGCATTGCAGCAAAAATATTGTATAAACCGAAATGGTTTTGTTTAACTGAACAAACCAATCCAAAACATATAATATGATGACGCGTATTGACCAATTAGAATCAAATATTTCAGAGTGCCACGTAATATTTGCTATTGTTTACCTGTCACGTAACATGCTAGCAGGTCTGCCGGCTCCCTCCTTATCGCCAACAGAGATGTTTGGAGACCATGGCCTGAAGGCAGATGGTCTCTGTCTGGGCTGGATGCAGTTGAGCCCCTGAAGCATGACAGAGAGAAGTTAATAGACATCAGTTGTGTGACATACAAGTTTTTACAGTAGAGAACACAATCAAAATGCATTCCAACATGAACACAGTGCACAGAGAGCATCAGCAATTTTAGCACGGAAAACATTATTTAAGAAATGTTTGCTGGAAATCTCACATTTAACTGAGTAAGAAAGCAAGGTTGAAGGATGACTAGCAGCACAAGTACGCCGAGGTCACTGTGTCTGCTTGAAATCGGAGAACCGTGCTAGCCTATTTGCAGGCTCTCTTCATTTTAGGAGAATTGATTTTTTACAAAAGAACATCAGTTATTTTGGGTTGAGATCTTGTTTCAGAAGAATCTGATTCTCTGTGGCAAGAAAACAGTTGCTTGGCTCCAAAAATCTCCTCAGGAATGGCCAAGTTTCGTAAACAGACTCGTATTTTATTAATGCATAGATAAATATATAATTATCTGAACTCTATTTTCATACAACTAAACACACGTATCCACTGACAGCAAAAAAAAAAAAAAAAAAAAAGATTTGTAACCTTATTGGCTGACGCAGAGAGGGATCGTAGCCAATCGGGTTGCTTGTCTTTGTCTCCAGAGGGCGACTGTGCTGGAAAGTCATCATGTTTGGACTTCTTGGCAGGAATGGGATCAGACACCTAGAGAAGGAGAAAAAGAAAGCCAAAGAGAGAGAAAGGATGAGTGTTGCTCAATATGAAGAAAAATGATCTCATCTGATTTGGTACATTTCATGTTTCTGCATTTGCTTCAGTGCGCATTGTACTGCCTAGTCAGGCGTTCTGATGCCCTACAGCCCTCGAAAAACTACAGTGCAGTAATAGTAGGATCGATGCAAGCAGACGCCCACATTAAATGAGAGCCGCACTAGAGGGTGTCTATCACCTCAGACAGAACTGTGAACTGCAGGAGACAGCTGCAAAGGGAACGTATTGGAGGACTAAAACTGCGAACATTAAATTTAGTATGAGAGTTCACACTATGTGAGACTGCATGTATGTGTGTGCGCCGGAAGGAAAAGGTCCGTTGTATAGCTCAGACGCTTAATAGGATGGCAGGACCATCTGCTTTTATGTTGCTACATGAACACTCGAGTGCAAATACACGTCAAAGCAGTATTTGTTTAGTTTTGTCACCAATGTTTGTGCGATGACCTCACTCCCGCTGGATTCCTCACTGACTGCAGTATAATCCCTAAAATACACTGACCTTCCTTTTCTACACACTCATTTACTCCAGAAAACCTGCGGTGTGCACCACCCACACATTTCCCGCTTATTAACACAAGCCGCAGACGTTTAAATGCTAAAATAATGGAGAGCGACTGGACAAGCGATAGCAGCCTCCGGCTATAAATCTGCGCCAACTTTGTCTGGTGGACTTCGAGAGCCTGTGAGAGCTATTTTCGAGCAGGGCTTCTCGTGGGAATGTGAGAGAAACTTAACTGACAAACTGCAGCGTCCCGGCCTAGTGCCCTAACTGGCCCCAGCAGCAGGGGCTTCTGGGTAAGATGCTTCCAACTGGGTTGCACGGGATTGACACAGTTAGCCAATCATACTCTGAGGGAACTTCATGTTAAAGTCTCTTTTCTTGCAGTCAGGAATGCAAAATGTTGTGTTTTTTTTTTAACAGGGAAGTCAATTAATTTCAGAGTGAAAAGAGTCATTCACGCAAATGAACACTCTGATGGCCCGACGCTGTTTGCATACATGAACGATTGCATCACGTATGACCTCATTCGGCAGACCGGTCTGCTTAGGCGTGGTGAATCTCCAGCTGCAGAGCGTGATTATTTGACCTCGAATGCAGTCACTTGCCACGTGCCTGTGTTTATTCGTGGATCAGACCTCTGACATGAAGGCACCAAATCTGGGAGATCTTCCCTAATCTGGGCTAGAGGAAATCGATGGGATCAGCATCCTAGTCTATCTCTTACACAGGGAGATTATATGCTAGAAGAAATATATAATATATCACTATGATATAAATTTTTTTGTTTGTTTGTTTTTGTAAATGTATATGTATATGTATATATATATATATATATATATATTTTTTTTTTTTTTTATTGTATAAAAATTGTATACACATGTGATTGTAAAAAATAAATAAAAGTGCATACTTCATATATTCATGTATATATATATATATACATATATATATATATATATATATATAAATAGATATATACTTTATTATTATTACTACTACTATATTGTTTTTTATTTGTGTGTGTGTGTGAGAGAGAGAGAGCATGAAAAACTAAACTGAATAGTTCTAAATGCTACAACTTTATAATCTATTGTAAGACATGTACAATTAAATGCCCAATGTTGACCGATAACAATAAAATGCAATAACACTGTATCCACTTGTGCCACAAAACCCCTTTTGTAATGAATGGATAAACAGTATTCTAGACCCTATTAAGCACTCTTATAAGATCATGCCAACTGCAGACAGTCAGATGACCACAGTCAGGCCACACTGCACAACAGAGGAAATGACTTATAAATAACATCCTCGTAGCTGTTTTTTAGTTTGTCTTCCAGTAGGGCCCTCTGAGGTCCCTCTAAAGCACGTCAGTCCACACCAGCACTCTGACACTGACTGGACAGCCTGTTGGGTCACTTCACTCAGATCACTCTCTCTCTCTCTCTCGGCTTGATTCAACGGCCTGCAGGGTGAACTGCTCCCGAGCGCATTGAGAGTTAAGAAGACGGGACAAATAGATGAAAAAGAGAAGCCAAGATTCAAATTTAATTGTGAACTACAACCTGACAGTCACAAAAGTATGGACTTGAATAGTGGCTGAGAGCGGAATCTATTTCCACGTGACTTTGTATATTAGAGTCTCTGTCTATCAGTCTGTCGTTTTCACAGTCGTTGCTTCCTCTTTCTTTCATCTGATGGGTGGCAAAGTGGCCTCGTTTCGATGACCCGCCCTTTTAAACTGTTCCCCAGCTTCACATCAACCAATGTGTTTATGGGTACAAAAACGGCACCAAGCCATGCAACATCTTAGCTTGTGTGTTTTTGTGTTGAATGTGACAGAAAGGATGCTACAGACAGACATCCAATGCACTGTGAGACATGCAGACAGGAAATCACACCTCTTGATAGGAAGCAGGACGCTGCAGCATGCGAGAGACGTACTTAGATGTGAGAAAAGCTCTGAAAAAATGCACAAATACGTTATCTCCTTTTTGTCTTTCTAAGGAATCTAACACTTTGCTTTCATTATGCTATCTTTGGTATGGAAGACGCCTTCAAACTGACTAAATATGACACACAGTCACACTAAAAACAGGAGTGCACAGGATGGACAAGTTTCTGCAAAGCTGTTTAAAACTGCAGGTGTCTGAGGAAGGGCGGGGTGACACACAGACACATACACACACACACACACACACACACACACACACATTCTGCTTTGCACACTGGTGTGAGAATGGAAGAAAAGTTTTGCTTGAAGGTTTTTTGTAGCTTGCTTGAGGGATGACAAAGGAAATGTGTTTCGAAGGGCTGAACACCCACACAAACGTTCACCTCTTGCTACATTACACACAATTAGCCTACTAAACTAGCTAACTGAGTTGCTAAATCACCTCTCCTGTCTAGTCATCCTAATAATGCCACCCCTCCCCGTCTAGTCCTGTGTTTCCTGTGACACAGATTGCAGGATTTCCCTCCTAAACAAGCAATTGCATTCCAAACAAACATAACTGACAGAAACTTCCCAATGTGACATGGACAATGTGAACATCTTCCCAGCTTCTCTGTGATATTGCTTTTAAATAAAGAGAGAAACATGAATGAATGTGATACATGCATTTTTATGCAAAACATGAAGCCTATTTTTTATATTAATATTAACTATAATATTATATAATATAAATGTATATTTATAACAATATTAACATCAATGAGCATTAATAGTTTTAGGCATTTTTGTGAAGACTAAGAAAAATATTCATTTTGATGCTAATATATCTTATGTATATTATGTTGTGTATAATATTAATAACAGTAATATTAATATTCAAACTGAACTATAAGTAATATATTTAATTACACAAATATAGGATTTTTAAATATTATTATTATTAATTAGTAGTTATATAAATATTAATAACAATACTAACATCAATTAATATTAATAATTAGTTTTTTAGTAATAATTCTAGACACAGCATTAATTGTCATTAATATTTTTCTTATGCTTCATGTTGTCTAAATAAAATATTATTAAAATAAAATATTATTATTAACTATTCAAGCTATAGTTTATTACATAAAAAATGGTACAATTATTACATGAATAATTTTCTTAACATTTAATTTAAGTTAAGTTAAGACTGCTCATTGGAATTTAGAGTGGTAAATATTCGCTGGTGATGAAATGATTTCAAATTGCAAATGTTGTGTCTACTGTGCCATGTTTTATTCCCATGTCTGTGAAATTCTCCACTGACAGGTTTGATTGATGAATACTTCTATTTAGCTGTGAGACAGGTTAAGACAATGAGACGGTTTTTTAGAAGCTTGTGTGACAAGCTTGTATATCCAAGTAAGTGTAAATGCCAAAAGAGCAAACCAGTTTTTTTGTCTGTGTGAGCGTCAGTGTGTGTAAGCGATACTCCACCCTCTCTCTGACCTGAACATGGCCTCCCCCTTGAGCTAAGCTACAGGCCTCAGCCGGAAGGGAGGAACTTCCTGTTAAACTAACAGAGCGCAGCTCTCCCTCTCTCCCTACATCTCTTGCAGTCTTCAAATGAGTTGTCATATTTCTCACCAGGCAGTGACCACAGAAACCTTAAGCGTACAGGTGTCAGACTGAACACGATCTATATGGTCCACAAAGTTGCATTAGAGAGCATTTTTGTTTATACATCAGTGCTAAAAGAGATATCTCACGTTTTACTTCAGTAAGAAAGCTTGACAAATTCCAGGCATGAACTTTCTTTGCAACAATAAATCAATATGTAAAAGTATTTGGGGTATACAGATCATGTCATGTAGTTCAAATTACTTAAAGGAATACGGTTCGATTGATGGTAAACATGTTGTCCTCAGAGAAATCTGGATTTTGGGGAGGTGGAGGTGTAAAGTGAAACTGTGAAATGAGTCGTTTTCTCTCTCATGTGTTGAGCGTGTGAGATCTGCACTCTGGGCCAGTACCCAGCTCATTAGGAACGGGCGTCTGTACATAACACTGCTAGACAAAACACCTTCCTAACTATGCCAACATGCACATACAGATGTCTCACTTTTCCCAGACTATCAGATGTTTGGCTATCACGTTATGAGACTTCTGTGACACTTACCTGAGGATTTAATCCGCAAAGTGTTCACACAGAATCCAGTTTCAAATAGGAATGGGGAAGGGGAAATTACGTGTTTTTATTGTTAACAAAAACTATTAAAAACAGATTCTGGTAACTGAAATAAAGCTAATTTTCAATTAAATACAATTTATATTAGATGAAAAACTTTTTTGTTTCTTTGGCAACTAACTGAAATCGGTTTTAAAATTACCAAAACAATTTTAAAAACGAATTAAATGATCAATAATTAATACCATTAATAATTTGCAATGTAAATAATGATTATTTGTATTCATTTATTTATTTTTTAATATTTGTATTAAAATTATTAATAAAAGATTTTTTTTTTGCATTCAAATGTCAAAAATCTGAACGGGCAATGGGCAGAACGACACATCATGCCTGGGCTATTTTTAGCAGTCAGATTGCAAGGTGGTTATAAGTCTTTCGCTGTACATTCTCGGACAAAGGTCTCGGCAGAGGACTCGGGCCTATCATTAGTGTCTGTGGTGTGTGTGTGTTGAGGTTGGACTTCCAGGAAGAGTCCAGTGACTCCAGACATAACAAGGCCGCACAACACTCACAAGTGCACCACAATAAGGCAAAGCAACTAAATAAGGACCATCTCCTGCAATCGCACAAGCAGGGTCCAGCACGGACTCCGTTTCCAAACTCAAAACCACAGAGCAGCACACAAACGCTGCCGTACACACGAAACCACATCAAAAGTGAGCCGTTCTGTGCAGCTGCTTGCTTACATATTCAACTAAACACACACACACACACACACACACACACACATAAACCTGGTGTTTTCTAAACTTGGTCACACCAGAGAGGAGGGATAGGGTTCCACTTCCTCTCCAAATTTGCTTTGGCAACGGCTTGTGTGGGAACGCAGTAGACCCTGTTCCCTTCGGACACATAGAGGGCAAATCCTTAGTTCAGGAAAGACGGTACACGTCCTGCTTTTTTCATGACTGTCATCATCACACATCTCATTGTAGTCAAAAACAAATTAAACATCCTATCTGCAAAACAAACTTTATTCAAAATAAGAAGCTGATAATGAAACTGACAATGTACATCAGCAGAAAGAGCACGAAATATAGAGGATGATGGAGAGAGAGCGAGAGCGAGAGAGAGAGAGAGAGAGAGAGAGAGAGAGAGAGCCCTCGGGTGCATGCAGACGAGGGGAGGAAACAGAGGAATCCAGAGAGAGGCATAAATCTATGACTCATTTACTCTCAAAGTTAAAAGCATCTAAGAGCAAGATAATCACATTTCAATGTTTTTCAAAAGTTGTTGAAATTGCTGAGGCTGGACCCTAATGGACGCTTATTGATCTATGAGTGTATGTATGTTGCTTTCTTCCACCATGTCTTACCTCATGTCTACTAATAGCCAGATCTCTAATCTCTTGTTACGATCAGCTTTTTTTTGATTGAGAGCCGATAACCAATATAATAACCTATTTCATAAATATGTTTTTGTCTGTTGATATTTTTATTTTTTAAAAAAGCAGTGTTTATAATGATATATCAAATGATATTTCAAATATTTTTTCTATGGATGAGTGTACAAATATTTTCAATGTTTTAATTATAAATGTTTCTTATAAAAATATTTTTATCATGGACGAGAAACCAAATGATTGATGGCTCAATCTATGGACAAAAAAACAACAACATTATATTATATTACATTAACACGCACAGATTCAAAAAATTCTAAAAATCGCAATCTATACTACTACTAACTAACAATGCAACTATTTGACAATTTTGTCACCAATAAACTGTGTGATTATAAACGTTCCTCGGAGTGTGAGACAGTGGTGAACTTGCTTTTCGGCTTGCAGATGGCAGTCGTTTCTAGCAAAGTTCAAACGCAGTGACAGTTTAAACCCCCTCAGGAGAGAAGCCTCTTTCAGCCAGGACTCGTTTTTTCCCTTCTGCCTTCTTTTCTCGCTCTCTTTTTAATGACTGCCTTTCAGCGCTGTCAAAGGAGCCGCCGTCGTGAGTGTGCTCATAAAAATATTCAGAGAGCCTCACCGAAAAATTCCAGCGTTTATGACCTCATAAAGTCAACCATAGCAAGATAGAAAGAGATTTCTCTCATTCCTCATACGAAGAGGAGGAAAGACTGACAGAAAGAGAAAGAGAGCAGAAGCAGGTTAGGCTAGGTGACAAACAAAGCGACCCACTTGGTGGGTTTTATGAACGACTAGTCGGCTAATTGGTTTTGAAGAAGTCCCTGTATAATTAGGCTGGTGTCCTGATGTCAAACCTAAAAATCTAGTCAAAATGACTAGTCAGTTGTTGGACAACCCATCCCTTTTTAGTTCCAGTACAGAAACATATCAATAACAGTGGATTAGTGTGCATATGTGTGTGAATCTGTATGTGTGTGCAGGCATGTCCTGTTTCCAGACAGATGGCCTGGGACGGGGGGCTCACACACACACACACATTGGTGTTCAGCATTACTTGGGGGCAGTGGAACAGTGCGAGGTATTTCGGTAGTCTCTGCAGAGTCAAACACACATGTCTCTACATGTGACGGACCAAGAGAAGCGCCAAAACAAACACGCACTCGCAGAGAATAGGAAACATGGCCTACACACACTCATCCAGGGAGATTCAGAGGTCACAAACTCTTGAAAGAAATGGAAAGGAAACAAAAGATTAGAAGAGAACTGAAAGAGTGATTGATTCAGAAGATGAGGATGAGTGTGTGTGGTACTGACTGATGCTGAACCAGCCAGTTCAGGCAAGAATGTGTGTGGGTCGTCTTTTTTGACTTGGTAATCCATTTATTATTGCAACTAACCCCACTTTTCTCTATCACTTTCTCTCTTCTTCTCTATCACTCTTTTTTTTGACTGCGAAGCCTGGAACATCTCAACATTTGATTTGAAAAGACACTTAAAGGTGCTATACACTATATTTTTTTTCTAATTTCCATTATTCTGATAATTCTGCTTACTTTAGCCATTTAACTCATTTCCATAATTCTGCTAACTTTATTCTGCAGACTTTTTCTACAAACTCTGCATTCGAAAACATATGACCGCCAAATATTTGTAAGCAAACCTACACAGACACAAGCAGGCAGCATTTCTGATGCTAATTTTGAGGCTAATTTTCAAAATCGCTATGCATGGTTAGCAAAGAAAGTGATTGTCTTTTTTGTTTACAGAGCTTACAGTCGTAACAGAGACAAGAAATGATTTCTCAAGACACCCATTTCATCTGTCTGGACATTTCAATACAGGTATTTCAAAAGAAATCGCTTACAGACATTTATTTCGCAGCAATGCTAATGCAACGCTAATGCAACATAAACTGTTCAAACGTTTGGGGTCAGTAATACTAATATTACACACATACGGAAAAAGACTAATTTTGTAAAAATATGAATATATAGCATAAGAGACTTCTCTCAAAAACATTACCGACCCCAAACTCTTGAATGGCACTAGTACGATGAAGTTAGTCTCTACTATGTTTTTGTCTCTTGAAAATTCAGTGCATTTTACAGAATGCTGAGAGATAAGCAATCTTTTTTAACTCTCATTTGTGATTAGTCATTTCCTAAAAGCAGGAAGTATAAGAAATATGACAAACAGCAGTTGAGCAGCCGTCTCTCGCCCCATCTGTTTCGTAATGCTCCATTTTCCCTGTTGTCCTCCATAATACTAGCAGTCAACAAGAATTGAGAAATCAATGGTCCGTTTACATCAGATTTGGGTAAACACAAAATCAAATTAAACAAATAAATGGCCCCATGTTTCCGGTTTGTGGCCCGCAGAAACAATTGGGTTATTAATAAAGAAATAATTCGGAAGGGGGCTGTTAAAAATAGCTTAAATAGGGGATGACACACAACAGGACGAACTTAAACGACCCCACCTCCCGTGGCAATACGTGTGCGTGCTGTGTCTTTCCCAGCATGCGCCGTCTAGTCGGAACACACAGGGACACGTCGGTCATAACCGGCTGAGAGTCATGAAAGCATTCGGAAGTGTTATGGAAACCCACGACCATTATGGAAAGTAGGAGACCACTGGGGAACGCTGGGGACAATGCATGGCCTCTGTTCCTGACGCTGACCCACCCGGACCTGAGCGCCACACATACGGGATGCGGCTCGGGGGTGTGAGCCGGTTTTAATTAGCCTGAGCACTCTTGTTCCGCAGCGGCAGGAAGGAGAGACTGAAATAGAGAGGGTGCTATTAACGGCAGGCCTGAATATAGCAGCGTTGAGCCGCCACACAACTGCCCAGCACCCAGCAGTCTCCTGAACAGGGTCGGAAAAAGAAGAGATGATTTTTCTGGTGGAAAGTACAGCTGTTAGAGAGAGAGAGAGAGATGACCATTCCTGACCATAACTTTCTCAAATCTCTCTCTCCCTTTAGCAGCTGTGCTTTCCACTAGAATATTCTGTTCTTCTTTTTCCACTGTCTCCCATAGCAACTGCAACGCTGTATCTGAATAACAGAACAAAGACTACTTTCCTTTCTTTTCTCCCACCCTTTCCTTCTCTCGCAGCCCTTAGTAAAGCCAGAGATTCAGATGTATCCTTCATTTAAAGGAATCGTTCACGGGAAAAAAATTAAATGTGTGGTTTTATTTTACATTTATTTTTGGTGAAACACAAAAGAATAATTAATCAGATTTTGCCATTCACAATAACATAGTATGAATATTATGATTTTATATATACACAATATATATAATATTTCACAATATCAAGGTTTTTACTCTATTTTTGATCAAATAAATGAAGCTTTGTTGAACATTAGACTTATTTCAAAAACATAAGAAAAAATCTTACCGCCCCGGTGACCCCAAACTTTAGTGTGAATATGAAGTATTAAAATCATAATATTAATAAAATTAATATATTTTTGGATGTTCCTTCAAATACAAATGCTACATTGTTTCAGTTTACCCTTAGAATGGAGAATGTAAGGTGAAGATTCATGAACTTCACACTGTAAAAAAAAAAGAATTGTTGGTTTAACTTAAAAAAGTAAGTTACCTGATTGCCTTAAAATTTGAGTTCCTTGAAATTAAAAATTCAAGTTAATGCAATTGGTTTAATCAACAGAAACTCAAAATGAACCACATTAATTATTGAAGTTGATTAGACAAAAGAAAAAAATGTGATAAATCATGAAAATAATTTTTTACAGTGCAGGGATGTTTTATGTAATCTTTTCTTGATTTAACATGCGTCAAAAAGAATGCTCTATATGGATAAATGGGAATCTGCACAGGAAAAACAGGATGGACACCCACTCTCTGAGAGGTCAATGGGCCGCCAGTGCTGGATTGAGGTCGCAAGGTGGCGTAAACGTGGGACGCTGACCGGGACAGGAGGGCGGAGACGATGACCAATCGGATGGCACCACCAGGCCAGGGTGATTTAGCATGTTAATGCCAGGTTCATTTACAGCCAGGCTCCAGACTGTGGCAAATGAATGGTAGATGGCCCCAGTCTAACACAATCACAGCTGACCCAGACAGTGCTCCACTAATGCAGACCTCGCTCTCTGGCTTTGCGCCTCACATGCATAACTACACGCACACACGCATGCTTTTGATTTCCGCCTTTGTTAACATTTAGTGCAGCAGTAATGTATTACATCTTCATGCTAACACAAGCGTTAGCAGAGCTAAGCCTACACACCTCTCCTCTCAACAAAATCACCATTTCAAGGAAGTAAGCGCTTAAATTACAACTCTAAATCCCTAACTAACAATCATGGTGTGTTCTTCTCTCCAACAGACAGACAAATCCTCTGTAAAAGAGCCATGCTAAAGGGATTTTTCACAGCATGGCTTCATATCACCACAGTCTGGTGGTGGCTGCTAGAAAGCAGTCCACACACACACACACATATACACAGTCCAGACAGACCCAGACCGGACAAACAGATTTCCTATCTGAGAGGAAATGGGTCGTCATCATCATGGGTGGAAATGGGGAAATGGCCTCCCGTAGATGGTGAGGAAAAAGAAATCTTATCGTTTCACAGCAAAAAATTTCCATTGAAATATCCCCCCTCACCCCACCCACACACACAATGTAATCAAAAATGTAATTATAAATGATCTAACTATCCATCTATCCATCAATCTATCTAGTATAGATAGATCGATAGATCTGTATAGTAACATATATTCATATTTAAAGTTTAAATTTATAGTTTTTACTTTGAAAACAACTTTTATAATAAAAAAAGTGTTGTAAATATGTATATTTGACCACACATTCAGCAGTTATACAGATTTACGATATGCAGTTCTGTTATTAATAGATTAATTCAGTAAATGCTGAATGTATTTCATTCAATAAAGGTTTCGTCAGACAGATCCAAACTTATGCGAGTTTGTTCATGAACTTAACTATGCTAGATCTGTTTTTGTTGTAGTCTTTTGATCCCATCACATTTAATTCAAGCTAAAAATGAAAAATACAATAGAATTTCTGTAAATTCGGAGAAGAGCATAGAGATCTCTCAAATCTCTCAATCTCAAAAAAAAAAAAAGTTAGAGCACATGGCCTTGGGGTACACTTGGAGAATATGCATTGCTTAAGCAAAATGAATACAAATGTTATTCTCCACTTCGGTAAACACGTTTGTAATTAATTTTAATTGGTGTATATATTACAGTATTTTGGATGAAATCATTCTGTGATAATAAGAATTAAAACCTTCTATCTTGCTCCCTTTCTTCCCTCCAGATGAAGCATTTTGTGGAGGTGTGTCTGTAGTTGTACTGCTGTGTGTGACGAATCAATAAAGAATGTCTCTGCCCACTAAACAAACTGATCCTAATTGATCCGAGACAAGTCGTTGGCATCGATTCTATCTTTAAGTTGATGTGTGGGTTAGAAGAGGTGACATAAACCAGGCCAATCCAAAGATTCCCTCCAGATAGTACACTGATTCCTAGAGGAAAACAGACAGACGCACTGCACTGGGTGAATTGCACGTGTGTTGCCGGCTCGGCTCTTAATCCGCGAGGTACGTTATCCAGCGACGGGCAGATGGGATTATAATCCACTCGTATTAGTCGTCCCAACCCAAACAGACAGACTTTTAAATGAGTACCGTAAAACCATAATCCAGAGCCGTACCAATACCCATAGGACTAAAACATAATTTTTCCCATTTGTGCAAAGTTTTGCATTATATATAGAAATACATCATTCAATCACCTCATTCCAAACAAGCACGCACACATTACCCTGTTCTGACCCTGTGCTACCAGGGCCAGTTATGGTGCACTGATCAGCTTAGTCACATCCAAATTTCTGCACGTACATGCACAGAAATACAAAAAACTGCAGGTGGCCCACCTGGTATCAGCATCCCAGAGCAGGAGGTCTTTCTCCTCTGAACGCAGGATTAGAAAGTGTGCCAGAAAGAGAGAAAGAGGAGGGCGACAAAAAGGGGGCATGGGAAAAAATGACTCTGTGCCCAAATGCCCTGTCCTACTTCTGTCAAACAACTCTAATGCCTGCCTTGTGCTAGTGAGACGCATCTTTACATTCTGACTGTGCTGTTTCTATGTACATCATTTAAGTCAAAGTCAAATTCATTTGTAGAGCCCTTTTCACACTACACATTATTTTACAGAAAATCACAATGTTAATGTCTCATGTCATAATATATATTCATTAATAATATATTCATGCCATATTGTTGCATTTACATAGTTTACATTTTGTGATCATACTATCAATTAAGCAGTTGAGATATGCAATATAGAAAATATATAAAAATCTCCCTACACAAGATACTGCGAGTATGTGGATAAAGTTGAACATAATAATAAATCCATTTTTATATGCAGAGATGGGTGATAATAATATAGTTACATTTTGAAACAAACAAAAAAAGACGAACATCTGCAGATCATGAACATTATGTTTCTGTTAAAAACAGTTACACTTTTGTTGTGTTTAAACCTGATGAACCGATCAGAAGAATCTGAGGGTGGATGTTCGAAACAGCAATCAGTAATCAGACATTATCGACATTCAGAATCAGTAATAATCAGACATTCAGAAAACACTGTTCAGCCTGAGCTGCATGCACTAATAGTGTTTGCTGGTGGTTTGAAATGCACTATAAGTGCACTGTGACTTTAACACACTCCTGCACTGCCGAGTTCACGCTTTGGCCCTCTTCTAACCAGCAATCAATTATCAGTCTAGCCAGAGCAAGGGCAGGACACATGAGACCTGGGTGGCTGTGTGTGTATGTGTGTGTCTTGGCTGGTGTCCATTGCAGCTCAGGCAACTCTGAGCATGTGCATGTGTGTGTGTGTGTGTGTGGGTCTGCTCGAGTCATGGTGTTAAAGTCAAAACCAGCACCTGCTGCTCTTAAGCTAGCACATTAAAGGCCTGCAACTTGAGAACTTACATGGACACACGTGCACCGCAGACCCATTTTCACACTTAACCTGAATGAAACAAGATTTTTTTTAGGATGCTTGATATTCAGGTACCATATCAGCTATCAGCCTATATTAGTGATTATTTTTATTTACCATACTCAATGGCTCAATTTAGCCTGTCCTGTCCTCCGCTTCTTCTGATTGGTCCATTGTTTTACAAGAGATCTATTATGTAAAATTCACTTTTATAAAGGTGTTTGAACACAGATGTTGGTCCAACAACTAGCCTATAATGGGAAAAATCCACTCCTTTTTTATAAACCCCATAAATCATAAGCAGTCTCTCCAAACACGTGGTTCCAGAATTGCCCCTACTCTTCTGTAGGGAGAAACCCCACCCATGACTGGTGACGATATGCCCTATTAGTATAGATCCCACTCTGAGTGAGCTCCAGCAGTCCGCCATTTCTGTTTCCTCAATGTAGCAGCTGGCAACATACAATGTCTATGCCAAAAAACATTACAAATGTCCTGTTATTGGATGTACCAATGAACATAAGAGTTTCCGTAGACTGGACACACCATGGTTGAATTTCATTTATGAAGGAAATGTGCTGAAGAAAGTCGGTAAAGTATTATATATTTGTGCAAATCAATTTACGCAGGACTGCTTCACAAACGAGTGTCAGGTCAACACTGGATTTGCACAAAAGATTAACATGATGGTAGATGCTAGTCGATTTTGGAAATTTCGGACATTTTGGACACACAAAAATGGTGTGTTTTTGCTCATACCCAAATCGGGCAAATTTGACAGGCTATAATAAATCTGTGGAGTATTTTGAGCTGAAAATTCACAGACACAGTCTGGGAACACTAGAGACTTATATTACATCTTGTGAAAAGGGGCATAATAGGTCCCCTTTAAATCTGACACTGATGCAATGTGTAAAAAGGGTAAAATTATAAAATCATTTAATTTATTATAATTAAGAGACATTAAATTATGACTGTTTGATTTTATAATTTTTTAAAAAAAATTACAACCAAAAAAAGACAAAGATGTGAAAAAGGCATCCTTTTGATACATAGAAATTAAAAAAAACGCTAGATAATACAACACTCTTATGTTTACGACGGTGCCTTTAAAGCATCCATGGGAAACGGACCATTTACTGATGGCATCTTTTTAAAAACACAGTGACCACAGCGCTGATGGAAAGACCAGGTGTTAAACTGATAAACAGTGAAAACTGAAATAAAGTGGTAAAAGGAGAGGGGGAACAACAACTATGGGGTGTGAGGGATGAGTGCAAAGGGCCTATGAGGGCTGTAAAAAAAAAAACGGGCCTGTAAAAAACCGAGGGTGAAGTTGGGGTCGAGCGATCTCTCTCTCTGTTTAGGTGGGTTCACTCAGAGGTGAGTGACCAGTCCTGAGTCGTAAACAGTCTGAAGTTTACAGCCATCATTCCGGTTGTTGTGCCCCCCCCAACCCTAATCAGGCTGAAGAAAGCAAGGGCGCTATAAACTGCACGCGGAGAGGGGGACAACTGCTCGCCAAAGCCAGGTCAGGGCAAGCCAGAGGGGGCATGTGGAGTTCAACTGTCCTCCTGGATTCCCAGGATATCTTTAATGTTTTGTGCAAGCAACATGTAAGTAAATGCGAATATGTAGGATAAAAAAAAGTTAAAAAAAATAAAATAAGCATAAACTAAAATAAAATAAAAACTAATTCAAATTAAAGGTGTGACGTTGGTGGAGACATTTTAAAATAAACCTTTTTATATATTAGTTTGATGACTTTATTTTTAAAAATCAGGTTCTTTTTATTGTTTATTGTAAAAATCAAATAAATGCATTGCATCTTCATTAATATAAATGCATTTTTTTCATAACTGTAATTTCTAAATGTTAATTTTATTCATAAAGGGATTTTTTTTTTTTAACAAATGAAAATATATTTTATTCGGTCACAACTAGGAACGCTAGAAATATTGGCAAGTATGATTAAGGATTTTCTTAACTTTGATAG
This sequence comes from Zacco platypus, assembly GCA_038088235.1. Lineage (NCBI taxonomy): Eukaryota > Metazoa > Chordata > Actinopteri > Cypriniformes > Xenocyprididae > Zacco > Zacco platypus. The sequence goes on from CM076073.1 coordinate 8,949,751, forward strand.
GGACATATTGCTACCATTCATACCCAAATCTCCCCTCATAGTTTGATGACTTGGCTAACAGAAAAAGAAAAGTAGAGGAGGAGGGAAAAAAGGAAGAGATGTAAAGAAAAAGCAAGCGCCGAGTGGGCCGGGGGTCACAGAAGATCCTGATTCCATCTGGTCTGTATCAAAACAAACATGAAGGGTGAGAGACAGACACTAATGTTCTCCTCCTTGATGAGGGGAGGTGTTAAAGAAATAACAGCAATGAAAAAAAAGAAGCAGGAGGAGGAGAGCAAGAAAGGGGTAAAAAGACAGGATGTTGTGGTTAAAAAAAAAGGAGAAAAAAATAGGAAAGGGAAAAAAGCTTGGCACTTTTCTCACTGGAGTTGGTCTTAATTAAAAAGGATTGGTTTTATGTGACTGCCGGAGGGGAGAGACAATTTACTGCAAACATGTACAGACAGACTGAAAGAGAGAGAGAAAAACAGAGAAAACATCTTGGTCTGGGTGGTTCTATTTAACCTCGCATTGAACACAGGTTTTAGACATTTAATGTACACGTTTTATGTAGGCAAATGCAAAGGAAGCCACAAAGCATGGTCAGGAATCCTTTTTAGCGAGTAGAAAGTTGTCATTGTGGTTCAGGTTTGACAGGCTTAGGTTTTTATAACTGGGCTCTAATCTAAGAGAAATATGATCAAGTGTTGCGTTTACACTGACAACAAGCCATCACGATTAAGAGTGACATTAGATTGGTAATAATTACTCACACACATCATTTCGATTAAAGACGTGCAGGCAGCTCAGTTCTACTCATTTCACACCCAAGTCTGACCTGGTTAAATGATGTCTAGGCCAAACCCAGACCGGGTCAATTAAACCTGCCATTGCACCGTAATTCTGAGTACAAGTTTCTCACTAACCGTTTAGCGCACAGACAGGAAGATGACTATTTCCTCAGCAAGAACAATCTCGCTTTCCTCATCGTGTGAGCATGTACTTGTGTGTGTGTGTGTGTGTGTGTGTGCCAACAGCGATGGTAGAAAGAGCAATTTTACTGAAGAATGTGTCAATGCAGGAAAGACTGTCTGACACTATAACGGCACAGAATAAGGAAGCGCTGACCTCGTCCTCACCCCTATCAGAAAACACATTTCAGTTATTCATTCACTCCATCCACACTCGCATTCCAAGCTTAAAAGCGCAAGAATCTGTTATCGCTTCATTTGCCTGGAGTTGCATAAACTGCTAAGTATACTTGAAATATTCTGAGGCTGAAATAAGGAAAAATATACACAAAAGAGTGAGATGAAAAGACACTTTAACGTACGTTGATCCGTATTATACTGTGTTCTGACTAGACATGACATAATAAAAATACAAGACATTTTTTGCATGTAAATAGTTTTTGTACTGCCAACTGTGACTTCGACAAGCAATAGGATGTCTTGTCAGTTGTTTGGTATTGGGTAGCCCCGCCCATAGTCAAATCTCATTGGTCAAATCTGTATACACAAAACTGTGTATTAAAGAGGACCTATTATGCTTTTTTACATTTTCAAAGTTACAAAGTTTCTTCCGGGAATGTACACGGAAACAAAATAATTCCCACGAAAGGCATTCGCAAAAAAATAAAATGTTTTTGTCTCTATAATTTGCTAAAAATATAACCTAGATGCAGAGATGTTACATTAGAAATGTAGAACAAAAGCTCCTCACTGATCTGAAGAAGATATGTTTCATACGCCTTATGCAGAATAAACCATCACGCGCACACAAACGCGCACTAGACGAAACTTTGAAACTATGCCAAAATCCCATGCGTCCGAGCAAACAAAATCCTGCCAGCTCTGCCATGCCACTGACGTTACTATAGCAATTCCCAACAGTGCCAACCAAAGAGCGGCCTTCAGAACGCGCTTATGTCTGTGTGTTGAGAGATTTGTGCCCTGTTTGCTCCAGCAGTGTAGTTAAAGGGAGTGCCAGCCTCGTGGATGTGTGTGAGCTTGTCTGCTGTGTTTGTTTGTGTGCACCTGCCTCTAAAGGTGGGCATGACCATGTTGGCATTGCTCAAGTCCAATGCAGGACCGCTGCATACCTGAGCACACCTGAACCTAGAGACGATAATCTGATAGCGGACGTGCACGTACAGACACGAAGCTGGAAATTCCTTTCGCTCGTTCACAAACCTGAGCAGAAAAAAGGGACAGGCCTTTCTTTCATTCTCAGACGTACCGAGGCGTGTCCAACTGTACATCTGCGTGTCTGCGTATTTGTTTAATGTAAATCTGCCTTTCAAAAATCTTCAGTGAGGCAGAACGAAAGCTTCGACTGTGACTGAGAAAGAAAAAAGACACCCTTGCAAAATCACCAATCCACACCCACCCACCTACTACATCTGGGCAATAAATAGCTTAAAAAAAAAAAAAAAATCTTGCTACTCATTGCTCTGAAATGAAGAATCATCATATACATATGGAGGGCAAAATGGTATTCAATAATTTTCATTTATATGTACTACACAGTAATAAACAGCGATATTTACCTACAAATAATCTTTAATAAAACATTTAAACATTAAAACGATTTAAAGGGATAGTTTCTGTCATCATTTACTTGCCCTAAAGTTGTTCCAACCCTGCATGAGTTTGAACACAAAAGAAGATATTCTCAAGATTGTTGGTAACCAGACAGTTGACAGTAGCCATTGACTTTCCATAGTAGGAAAAAAAATACCGTGGAAGTCAATGACTACCGGCAACTGTCTGGTGACTCACATTCTTCAAAATATCTTCTGTATGAGTTTCTTTCTTCTGTGGAACATAAAAGAAGATGTTTTGAAGAATCTCAGTCACCAGACAGTTGACGGTAGCCATTGACTTCCACAGTACTTTTTATTTTTTTTGGGAGAACTAACCCTTTAAGTGATAAGGCAAATGACTCGTCGAATCAGAGTTCCGAATCAATTCATTCATTTAATGTAAATTAATCAGTACAAATTGTCCTTTTCTGGGGACTGATTCGGAACTCAGATTCATGATATACACAATAATGCTGAAATAAATTGTAAGCAAATCATATATATCATGAATATCTGATATATTGCAAAGTTCTTCCATCCAAACGTGCCCAAATGTTCACTTCCACCCTCCCAAATCCCCCTTAAATTAAAAAACCTACACTAAAACTAATTTCCTACTATAGGAGACGAGTGACTCTCTCTCTCTCTTTCACACACACACACGCACACACACACACTCACACACACACTAAAACACACAGTAATTATGAAAGTGCCTTGGGTTCTAGAGCCTTGCTCTCTTTAAAGGTTGACCTTTGCCTCAGTTCAATCTGTCGAATAAAACTCAAAGCATCAATCATCCCTCTCAGAGCTCTATCTCTCCTTTTCTCTCTCTTTCTGCCTCTGCTAATGGGTCTCATCCCTCATTCATGAAGACAGACAGGAGCGAGTTGTAACTCACCTCATAAAAGAGACAGATAGCGTGTCATACGCAGAGCATATGCATCATGAGAGAGGAGCAGAAGAGAAACGGCGGAGGGGAAAGGAGGAAAAGAAGCTTTCCTATCCTTTTATCTTCTTTCATCAACATTTCATATTAGCATATTTTGGGGGCGTCGTAAAAAAAATGTGTGCGAGACTGTGCGTCTGCGCATTATTCATCATTCAGGACTGCGAGATACACGGTCCGTCTCCACACCCTAGAAATTCTTGGATAGACTTTTGTCTTTTTTTCCGACTTGCATTTTCTTTTGCTCCCCTTCTCTCTCCGTTTACTTCTTTCGTTCTTGTACTCTTCAGTGTCTGGCAGAGCGAGTGTTTTTCTCCATGGAAACCGACATAACAGTCTGCCTAAGCCAAACTCCAGCTCTACAAACAGAACCAAATCAAATCTATCATCCAGTCCTGTTATTCCCCTCTCTCTCTCTCTCTCTTTCTGTTTTTCACCCTCTTGTTCAGCTCAGCCAGTTCTAAAGGATACAGTTCCGAACACAGACGTCATTCCCAAACTCCTGGGGATCGTTAATATTTGTATGATGAGGTTGCGCATGAAACGAGAGCGTGCGCGAGAAATATAAGGAATATAAAAGATGAAATCACTGACGCCACGCGAGGGTGAAAATTCAGTTTGAACGGTGCGGTTAACCTTCCTGAATGCTAACACAATTTTGAGCGTGCATTCAACCAGAAAACTGGCCCTTTTTGTTTCAAACCCACTTTAAATGACAAAACCCACAAAAATTGATATTTGTCTTGGTTACATAAGCGTTTAGCCCGCAGATGGAAAAGATGACGGATGTCAAGAGGTACTACATTTCCAAAGGCTTTCCCAATGAGACATATTGTTCTTTCTGGATGTGACAGACGCATTTGATGGCTGAATTTAAAAAGGGCCTAGTCTTTTTGCATATAGACATTGCCTATATGCAAAAGTCTGCATGCAGACAAGGTAGAGTGTATTTATCAGTCCTTAGCAGAGTGTGTTGAGTGTTTGAGGCTACGTTCAGTCCATAGACTACAAGGTAAAAGGTCAGGCACCGTTAAGAAGCTTAAAAATACCAATACAGCCAATTGACTCACTGGCTTCTTCATATTAACTTCCGCATGCTAAGAGATTTGCGAGCGTGTGTGTGAGATTTCTAACCGCCGTATTACTGGTCCAAGTCCACAGCTACATTACAAAAGAACATTTCGTAAATAGTGTTGCTTTTCTCACCACAAGCCATTTTCTGTGCCATCTCGTTTCGTCTGAAATGTGTGGAAATGACAGACAAGGTAGTATCGTTACTGTAGCCACGATCTCTCCCATTCGTTCTGATTCAGAAGTGCTTCTCAAAGTGACACAATCACAACTTTTCAATGACAGAAAGGATTACGGCAACTTAAACTGCCATTCACAATCGTGCATAAGGAAAGCATTTGAGGGGAAAAAGAAGCTTTGCATAATTTTCCACATTGACTCAAGAGTGCGTTCCTTGGCTTGGCTGAGGCTTCCGCTTTTATATTTCCCCAGTCAGCCTGTGATGCAGTTTGTGCTCAGTAAAATCCTGAGTGAGAAAAATCGGAAGAAGGCAGCTAGCTCTCAGCGAAGAGAAGGAGAGAGAGAAGGGGGAAGTTACAGCGGGGTTGGGGCTGTATGGATGAGGAGTAGGATGTAGCAGCATGAGTTGGCAAGACCCAGGATTTTCCACTGACATGCCTCCCCTAAGGTTCCCCTGTCTCTTCCACTCTCGGACACTCTCATATCCTCACTTTCTCCCTTCCTCTGAGTGGGACAGTGTTCGTGGTCTCCGAGCAAGCGAGAGGGGCGTGTTTCCTGCTGTTCTCATCGCCTGTATCTTGGCGCAGAGGAGTGCGTTTTCCACACCAGGAAAAGAGATGGTGGAAAGGAACAGAGAGGTGGGGAGGTGGGGAGGTTGAAATAAAATAAAGCACAAAATGGAAGGAAGTTGCAATTCGACTCGTCTTAAGTGGGCCTGTTTACAAGACAATAACTTTCGATTTAGCTCGATGTAGTTTCAATAAGTTATTTTTACATTATTACATCTTTTGATTTCCTGTGACTGTACACGCAAAAAAAAATGTAACTAACCATAACCTGCAGATTTTTTCAGATTTAAAACAGTTGAATTTTATCTTAATAAAGATTGGTAGCTGAAAGCTGGATCGAATGTCAATCGTGCTCGATTCAGTCTGCCTTCATGGTACAAGTTATCTTTGCAATTTAAAGCATTCAAACATATTCATTTTCACCTGCAGGGCTGCACTTCAATAACCTTGTTCGACAGGATGTTTTGGTCTCTGTGGTGTGTACATACAAAAATGTCAAAAGAAGGAAACAATTTTACTAAAATGAAAAACTAAAAACTAAATACTACAATAGTACACATAGAACACTAAAATAACACTGCAACTAAACTTAAAATCTGTTTAAAACCCACAACGTCTACAGACCCAATTGAGAAATCACATTCATATGTAGTTTGAAACCTGATTTTCAATGTAAACGGTCTAATCAAAGACAGAAACCAAATTTCCTGATAACATCGCTATTAAAAATATATACTAAGTATACAGAACAAACAAATCAGGTTTCATCAATTACAATATGAGCGGAGAGTCAGTGCTAAAGATCGGGTTTGAAATCCAAATCTGATTTATGTGCAGTGTGAACAAAGCCCAAGAGTCTAACCCAGCAAAAGCAAACAAATGAGCGCACTGCTGCTGAAGTGAACCAGCCAAAGCAGTGCCCTACATGACCACATGCTATAATGCAAAAGATTGCCTGAGCCCTGATGGCAGACATCTTAATCTCTCAAGGCATTGGCTGGAGCGTTCTTATGCCAGCAGTTCTCTGAACAGCAGTTGGGCAGCTGTGAGCGTTTTAGGGGGAAGATTTGCACCAGGTTTCAACCATAAACAATGAGCTCATTCTTTTGCATCTGCTCCCAAAGACGCCACTCACTCAGCCTGAACTCGTGCTAGAGCTCTACAAACCAAGGCCGTTCTCAATTTTAATGCTTTGTTTTGATATTATACATTATTTAACACCTTTCAATCATACGTCAGCATTGGAATAATGATTTGATGTGCGTAAAATTGTTCTGCATAATTAACGACTCGTTTGTTTGTTTGCTCATTCCTGTTTTTATTTTTCCATCCATTCACTTACATCACATCACACTTTCTTCTGGGACAAACTGGCCCGAGATCAGCAGAAAAAGGGAAACATACATCAACACCCAATGTGGAAGCGAGAGAAACATCAAGCCATTTTGTCTAAGCCATTTCCTGTTTAAAGTAGGATGTGAAAGGATAAGAGCCTGTAAAGCTTTCCTGATGGGTTCTTTACTCTTTAACAGAGTCGCCTCTCTCTCGTTTTTTTTTTTTTTTTTTTTTTTAACAAGTTCTCTCTCGGTAAACAGCATTTCAATTAACTTGGCCTTCATTTTAAAGGGATGTTTTCTGACTTTGTTACTTGACAAACTGGAGTTATGTGGAAAGGAAAAAAAACAGTTTGATAAAATTGACATTAAGCAAAAAGAACCTTTCAAAATGTACTTCAAACACCAAAAAAAAATTTTTTTTTAAGTATTTTTAATTATATTTAGATAGATCAAATATCAAATATGCAAATATATCTACATTACAAAAATATATTATTAAAAAAATATATCTCATTTTTCCCATATTAGTTGTCAAAACATTTTTGTACCATTATAATAATCTCCCAACGATATGGGCTTCATGCTATGATAAAGCTCAAATCAGAAAGTTAATAAATGCAATAAAGTTAAATGTGCTTACTTGATTTGGGTCATTGACATACAAGGTTGAGTATTTTCTTGCTTTGCATGTGTGTGTGTGTGTGTGCGTGTGTATATATGCATCCCCATGCCAGGGGAGGTGCAGGGGGTCACAATGTGTTGTGACTGCTGAGGAGGAGGACAGTGCGTTTGTGTGTGTCGGAGAGAGCAAATGCCAGCCATGCTGTGGGGGGTCTCTGCGCATTTTGACTGCAGTGCAAGGACAGACAGATGAGCAGGTGGCGCTCAGGTGGGGGTGAGTGTGGGGTGTGGGGGATTGTGGGTAATGCCAGACTTCTCTGCCCTTTACGCTCCACATGTCTTCATACTGCACATGCTTCAAACAAGCGCACCCCTCCCCACCAGTTACTGTGTATCTGTGTTTTTCAGAGCCAACAACACGTGTGTTTAAAGGCTTTTTTTAACATACATTTTACAGTCTGAGCTGGCTTGAGCAGTCAAATGCACCATTGAAGCTCTGTGCAATTCAAAAAAGCTCAGATGGTATATGAACGGCCCCTCACACGCTATCAGATCTGTTTAGCAGTCAGCAGGGTCAGTACGCCCAAAATCGTTGTGTATGTGTGTACGCATGCATGACAAAACAGCTCCTGACAACAGTCATTTCTCTGTGGAGTCCCTGAATAAACACTGAGCAATCAGCTCTAATTATCTCATTGGACACATGCTCAAGACAACAACTCACAACAGTCAATGTGCACTTGAGAGTGATGACAGAGCTGTTCCGTCAACAAGTTACTTAATGGAGGTTGTTTATTCAATGAACGATGGCATGGTGGATTATGCGAAAGGTAACAAGGATCTGTTAGAAATCATAATGATGAAATAGTTTTAAAACTAGGCCTAGAGCCCCGACACTGTGACACTGGCACAAGGGTGGATGGGAGTAAGTTTGTGTGGATGGGTTTAGAAAAATGTCCCCAGACATTTCGAAAATGTCAAAAAAAAAAAAGTAAAATGACTTGTAAAAAAACAAAAATAAATGAATAATAATAATAATAATAAAAACAAAATCATTTAAAAAGTAATAAAAAGTGCAAAAAATATATTATAATATATTAAATTATAATTATAAATATGAGTATGTCTGCAAGACAGAGAAAAGGAAGACAGAAATGAGGGAAGAAAGTCTGCTGTAATATCAGCAATATTGGCTTCACGCAGCTGTGAACACAACTTCATTAAAACAGACTCGATCTCATGTGAAATATTAAAATAGAGTGTTTCAAATAATGTAAAATTGTCTTTTTCCTGTCAAATTTTCACTCTATGCTATTTGCAAGCAAGGTCATTGAAAAAAAGGGCATGGAACTAAGCCAACATTACCTCTCCGTCTCCCTCTCTCTCTCTCTCACACACACACACACACACACAGGAAGTCAATAAGTTTCAGCAGTCTAGCCAGAAGGCTACAGGCCCAGACTACAGATGTTCCATCTTCTCTTTCTCTCTCTGCAGAGTTACTGCAGACAAGCCTGTTTTGGCTCTTAAAGTGACAGGCACAGTTTTTCTGGTCTCAGTTCACTTCAGTTATGGTCGCCACTAACCAGGAACACAGAGCGCCATTCTTCTCTCCCTCTTTTTCTCCCTCATTTCCCCACATTCCTCTCTCTCTTTAAACAGAATGACTGGCCGGAGAGGATATAAGGCTGACGAGAGCTGGGCAGAAAAACTGTAGGTCTTTCAGGTGACGCTATCACAGAAGCCAAGAAGGCTTGTAAAGTTCCGCTATAAAGATGAAATCACAGCAGCAAGGCTTTCTTTATGAGAAAAGAAGGACAGTGAGATCTTTTTTCTCTTAAAGGTTTAAATGCTTTCTCCAATACCAAATTAACAATGTTCCAAAACATTTGTTTATTTCAATATTATTTATATACTATTAGAATATTTATTAATATTTTGAATTAACTTGCATTTTTATATTTTAAATATTAATTTTAACGTTTGTTTTAGTAATTTTGATAATCAATAATCAGAGAATCGTCATCTATCTATCTATCTATATATACATATATATAAAAAAAACTGAAATAAAATAAAATATAGATGAAATATATACACACACACACACATATACATATATATATATATATATATATATATATATATATATATATATATATATACACATATACATTATATATACATATATGTGTGTGTGTGTGTGTGTGTGTATATGTGTATATTTATATATTTCATCTATACTTTTTATATTTAATTTTATTTCCGTTATATATATAATGTTTGGAGCGGATGTCATGAATGTGAGTAGACCCGGAAGATTTTAAAATGAGTGGCTCATTCATAAATCCACAAGATCTTACCTTCATGCTGTGGAAATACAAACAATTAGACAGAACACAACGAGCGCAGCACTGAAAAGGGGCGGAGCTACATAAGGTCTAGAGATAGATGAAATCGAAGTGAGAGAATGAGATGAACATTATCAGTGCCAGCCTGCCAGGACTCAAACCCAAATTGAACCCAAATACACTACAAGGCCACTGCTCGAACAAACACCCCAACTTTAAAGAGAACAAACAAATAAATAAAACAAATAAATAAGATCAAGTTCAAAGCACTTGTTAACCAGTGCAGCCTTGAATGACATCTATGATTAGAGCATAGTTGCATACATCACTGTTGAAAGTGCAAAACTATACGAGGTGTCTGTTGAAAACCGTCCCCACAGCTGAATCGGCGGTGTCTCGTTCTGCAGAAGCAGACGCTGCTCTCCGCAGCCAGACACTAGCATGCGTCTCGCTGAGCTGTGCTGAGACTGTCAGCATTAGTCCTTCCTGTCCTTCGCTCTGATCTACCTGCTCAGTATGCACACTTGCATCTCTCTCACTCGCTCGCTCTTTCAGGCTTTTTTCCTGCTCGCTGAGTGAAAAGTGGAGCCTCGTGCCAGCCAGGAGAGGAAGCCATTAAAGTTTAATGAGAGCTGAGAGATACAGAAACCCGCAAGGGTGTGCCTACCACCTCCACACACACACACACACACACACACACACACTCCTCCACAAACTACCGTCAGCTCTTTTTTTATTCCTTGACATTCCTCGCATCACCATCACAACAGAAGTCAGCTTCACTGTACACTTGCTGAATGGTGATGAAGGGAGAAAAAGTCAAGAATGGAGAGAAAGCGATTGTGTGATTTTGTAGTAATAGAGTTGTGTGGCTCTTCCTGACCTACATGATTTAGCCCCACACATTAAGCCCAGAGACTTTCAAGGGGAAATAGATTTACTGAAGGAAGAGTGGCCTTATCAGATGTCCACTTAGCAGTATGTTCATCCATTGTTCATGTTTTTGCCCTGCTTTTTGATGAAAATGCTCAGCAGAATGATTTTTGAAGGCATGTGATACTGTGCACACAAAGATACTAACTTCCCTTTCAATTTTGCACTTTATGAAACTTACAAATCAATTTGACCTTAAAAGGAATGTACAGGTTCAAGTTAAGCTATATCAACAGCATTTATGGCATATAATTTATTAACAGAGAAAATCATTTTGGGTCATCCCTCAATTTCATTTTTTAATAAAAAATAAATAAAAAAAATCACAATTCTAACATACCATGGAAGTATACCAGTATGTTCTTCCTTAAATATTACATTCAAAATATATATTTTTTATTTAAGTTATTGTAATAAATAATATTACATTTTATTTAAACATTTAAATAATACTATTATATCAAATGTTAATGTAGTAGTAGTAGTAATAATCATCATTATTAATTATTCTTATTAATTAATAATCACTATTATTAATTCATCATCATAATCATCATCATCATCATCATCATGATCATCATTTACATTTGCCCCAGCAATTGTTGTGTTAAAAAAAAAACACTTTCAAAAAATGTGAAAGCACAATTTAATTATTTTCTGTGGTAATTCACATCAAGACGCAAATGCTGACGACAGTGCTTAACTTGAACTCAGAAAATTCCTTTAAAACTTATTTTCTTACAGTCACCCAATCATTTTGCCCAAACTTTGGATTTCATTGTCTTTAAAAAAAAAAAGTTTTTTGATTTGGTTTCCCAACAAAGAATTAAAAAACCAAACCACGGGAAGGTGTACAGCTGTGTACCTTTTCAATAGGGCTGTGTGTTGTGTTAGAGTTGGGTGGTAAACCTTCTCGGTCGCGGCAGCAGTCAGTGTGGTGTGTGTCTCGGTCTGTCTTAAAGCCACGCTAGCCTACGCTACAGTTTCACTACATTTTCTACGTTTGTGTGTGTGTCAGTGCATGTGCGTGCACGTGTATGTGCACTGCAAAAGCCGCTACCGCAAAACCATTTTACCCATATCCTCTCTAGCTTAGGTTTACTACGAACTGCATCTCCATAGTACTAACTTACCCGATAGTGTATATCAGAAAAAAACGACTGACACTTACCTAGAAATCGTAGAAAGCAGGTCCAGAAACATGAAAAAGAAATAGAAAAAGAGAAAGTTAGCAAGTTAGTTAGTTCAAGATAGCACAACGCACCAAATTGCAAAACACATACAATTTCACTTATTCTGTGCATGTTTTATGGAAAAAAAACAGTATCTCTGAAGTTCAAGGGAAGGAAGACAGCCTGAAGCCTGACTCTGTTAAGCATGTACATTTTAGTTCACAATAAAAAAAGAAAACAAATTCCGCCCACACAAAACCACAAGGCTGCGTACTGCCACATAAACACACGCAAAACACACAGAGCTTGTGAAAAGGAAGACCTCTGCAAGTCTTTTTGCACCTATTTGCTGATCTCGCTCGATCTTTCTCTCTCTTTGTCACTCCCTCTCTGTTTTCTCTAACCTCCGTGTAAGTGGTGGAGGGCAATGCAGTGGAGCTCATTAGAGGTAGTTATAGCTGAGAGAATTTCAGCCCATAAACCCGCCGTCTGTTCCCCCCTCTGCCTCAGAAAACCACCAATTACACACAGACACACACACACACACACTTTTTCGAAGATTTGTAGCACACAAAGACTCAAAATGGCACACAGCTTGTCTTATAGAGATTTTTTTGAAAGCCATATTTTATTAGTAATTTCATGTCTCAATATCCTATTTCCAGTTCTACAAATCCACAGAAGACCATAATTGAATTGTGGTCTTCTGCTAGGCTAAGCTAGTTAGCCGCACAAGTGATGTGTAGTCTATAATGTGGTCAGATAAGCGCAAAAATAGTACCGATAGCAAAACCGCTTTACTAATCTACAAAGCGCAAAACAAAACCTTGCCTAACTAAGCTGTTCGTTGAGCGAGCAGGCACGTTTTATTTGTGCAGAAGGCAAATTCTGGGCTAATACTAACGCTAAGCTAACAAGAACCTCATGGCTTGAGTGGAGCTCAAGTGGGACCTTTTGCTTTACAAATAGACACACTTGCATGTTCACATAAGAAATGCATGCGCACACACTCTTGTTCAGCTAATGAGGTGAAGCCTTAGCAAATCTGTTTGCTTTTCTCACCTCACCCCCTCATTACGGCCTACTTCAGACACCCACAAACGATCATCATTCACCGTTATTCAACAGAAAACGTGAGAGAAAAGGAGAAGAAATGGAAAAATGGGAGAATGAGAAAAAGTGTGCAAGCCCCTAAATGAAAGCTAGATTCTTTTGTGTGACTTTTGGCAAAAAAAAAAAAAATCACGATTGCAAAAAACTTACAATAGAAGCTTAAAAGCCAACATGTCGTTCAGTAAACCTGCCAACCCTGTTTATATATTTTAAACTACAGTTTTTGACACCACCAACCTCCAAACATTGTGATGCCCTCAAAAAATTACTATATTTACTTTTATTATTACATTAAACAAAACTTTTATTCAATTAAAGTTATTATAATAATAATAAAATTATATTTTACAGTTTTTTACTAATTCTAAGGTACTTCGCAGTTAATTCCTCATCATGCTGGTGGAGGCTCAATCCTTACAAATTGAAATGGGTCACTGAAGAATTATAGCGTATCAATTTTTATGTTACGTCCTCAGTTGACAGAGATGTTTGCTTTGGTAGCCAGGAAAGAAACGCATTACCGTCTTTGAGGGATAAACTGTGAATATCTCCTGACGGATGGGGCGCAGACAGATCAGCTGAAATTTTAAGGTGGATGATTCTCTTCAAAGACGCCACTTTCTCATGGAGATTAATCACTTAAGAAGATTGTCTTCCCCTCTTTTTCAATACCGATGCTGTTAACAGGATTGCTTTGGCTAATGTTCCTTATTTAACATAACCCAGACTGACTGAAAAGTGGCACTTTTCATCTGAAAAGGGACAAAGAGTGAGAGATGATAGTTCTTGACTTCTTTTTCTTTTTCACTTTCTTTCCCCTTCTTTTCCTGGTGTTCTTCTTTCTGTTTCTCAGCAGGCTAAGTCGCAATCCAAGAGGTCTTGGTGCTATCTGGGGGGCTACATGTTCTTTTCTCTTTCTTTGAACTTCTCCTCCCTTTTTTCCTCATAGCTCCAAGACCCTTATCACTATATAAAATGTAGTCCGAAAATCCCTGGTGGGACACGTTGCCCGCAAACATAAGTGGTGATAGGGGGCTTCGCTGTGTTTATCTTTCTTTAACCTTTAAACCCCAGTCGCTAACTGTGAACGCCCCGGTTTAGCTAGAGCCCATCTGAGAAAGCGAGCACATTTCCTTTCTCACTACCTTATCGGCCAGGCTGCATCTGAAAGCCCGGTCTGACTCTAGTTCTGTACAAGTACAATGTTCAAAGGGGAGATGACACAAAAATGAGGCGAATAAGAACTGAGAATGGAAAGAGGAATATGCGAGTACATACATTAGGCCCAAAACACTTTTTTTCGTGAAGCATCTGCCGAAAGTGTCAACCAACAAAACTCTCACTAGAACTGAGAACAGTTGTCGACACTCTGACTCTTCTCAACTTCTCAAAAGACTTTCTGAAACATGCAAGGCCTTGAGAGGAAGCATTGAATGATTAGCAATTTGTTGCTGTCTTTTTAAGTATGAAACAACTTTGCAAACAGTCTTTTCAACCACACAGTATCCTTATTTCTGTTACAAATTTTCAAATTATCACAGAGGCACTGGGATAAATGTTTATAGTTCGGATATAAACACTGATGTCTATGTAACAATCAAAATAGTCCCCATTTGGAAGCAACTTTCCACTGCAAATAATGGCGATAAGTGACCGTTAAAAAATTAAAATATTAAATATTAAATATAAATATTAATATATTAAATATTAAAATATTTGTCATTCAATCATTCGTTCAAAAACACTGATTCATCCAGTAATGAAACAAGTATTTATGAATGATTCATTGAATCATTTATTCAATTAATTTTTAAAAATAATTTCAATGAATTAAACATTTTTAAATATACTGCAGCAATTAACATTTTTAACATTTTATCAATTAAAAATATATATATATACTCTGATTATATATATATTTTCTGATACAGTGTTGAACTGTATTACACCCAATGGTTGTATGAACTTGAGATGATGGTCATACATTTAGAAGGACCCCCTCACCCTTATTAAGACTAAAGGTTAGGCGGCCATGTCACTTTATGGTTGCCAGATGTTATGGAACCTACATTATGCCTGTGAACTAGCCTGAGCCTCTGTTAAGAGTGACCGCTTGACCCTGGTCACATAAACCGGACATTCAAGACCTCAAGGCACCGATAGAGAAAAGACACAGTGGCACAACATTATCATGGAAAAGTGCTTTGACACATAAAAACTGTGTCAAAAGACAAAACATGACAAAATGTCTTTGTTTGCATTTTCCATTTGATTGAATTCCTGCACTCTTGACTGATTATCAGGACAGCTGAAGTACTAAAGGTGCCCAAACTTCTTCATCCCTTCATTATAAGCTACCATCCAACCAGTGCAGCTGAGACAGACCTGTGCTTGTTTTGGTAAGGTCGCGAACCCACGACCGTTCCACGTAACGGCTCACACCCGTTTGGGTTTATAACCCTTCACACTGTAAAGTTTAGGAGGGGCAGTCTGGAGCCCTTTTAAGAATAACAGCCAGGCACTTTAAGTGCTATCTTGAAAAGTGATCAGCAAAGACAAATCAGCTTAATGATGCCAAATGCAGCCTAATGAGTGCGGGCTTGCTAACGGCCCCTGGCCCGGGTCAGTCTCAGGTCAGGTTGAAACACAGGGCGTCAACTACCCTAAAACAGGAACTACAGAGGGAGGGAATGAAAGGTAAAGGGGAAATAGTGCATGGATGGTTGGGAAGAAGAATGAAGGAGAACCAGAAAATCAGAGACTGTCTTCTTTAGAGGTTTTGTGAACCGTCAAAAGGCAAAGGATGTTCAAAGAACACAAAAGGAGGTTTGAGATCATTATATATATATATAATGATAAATACATATATATACATACATACATAAATAATTGTAGTTACAAACCTAACAAATCTGCACATGTTTAGTATGATTTATAAGCTGTTTTCCTATTGGTCAAATAAACAATATGGTACCAGTATATGTTGCACACCCCTACTAAATACTTCTAAATAATCCTCTACTGATACTGCAAGAGCAAAGAAATAGAGACTAGCCCGCTAAGCTTATGGGAACACTTCTGCCATATGTTCAAAATATTACGAGAAAATATGGTATGATGTGGTAAAAATTGTGGTAAGGTTTCTGCAATCCCATAATTCACCATGACAAAAGCAGGGCATTCAGTGAAATTGTAACCGTAAGCATTTTCACGCTCCTGATAGGGAGGCCTCTCCTCCTTTAGAGAGAAAGAGGGAATTTGAGATTGTTAAAAGCAGGAGAGGAAAGAGGCATCCATTTTGTTTTACAAGATCTTTTTTACTGCAAGCTTTTATTCCCCTCTCTAGTTCTATTACACATCTGGAGAACAGGGAAGTCACCCCCTCCATCTCTGTTTCTCTCGCTCTCTACTGACGTCATCTTCATTCTCTGGGCTGATTAATAGCACATGAGAGTTCAGTTGATGGAGATGGGGGGACTGGAGATGGAGATGTAACCATTTTCCACCAGAAAGCCCACTTATCAGCTAGACTCTATAGCCGACAACTTTTCTTGGCCCTTACAATTGTAGTTAAACAAAAGTATAGCAGTCAAAAATCCCATTTTGACTGCTATACTTTTGTTTAACTACAATTGTAATTTGAAAATTTTTGTCTTTATCTAAAAATATATATTCATTATAGAAATGTAAAAAAAAACAAACAAAAAAATAATATAATAATATTTTAATTAATTTCCACCTTGATATTTCCAGGTTTTCAATAAAAAATATATTAAATATAAATATTAAGATATAATATTAAAATTTTATAGTATTTTGTCTAAATATATTAAAAATAAAACATTAAAATGTAAATGCAAAAATGTAAATAAATACTTTAATATACATGAATAAAAAAAGTTATAAAATATATTTTGAAATTCAATCGCTTATCTATAACCCCAAATATGATATTTTAAAATGAAATTTTAGTAGAATGTCTAGTAAAATCTGCAGTTTCTAGCTCTAGTTTTTGCAGTGTGTGAAAGGGTCAGATGCACAGAGGCAATAAAGGCCGCTTTGTTCCCAAGCGAGAACCACTCTCTCTACCTCTGCCATTATCACCAATTAGAGTGTCTGTCCTCATTTTTGTGGGACAGCTCTTGTCTTCTCCTCCCCTCCCTTCGCACATAGAACCATGCGCAGACACCTGCCTGAGGAAAAGCTTCTTCGTCACTGTGTCCTTATGCCCTTCATTACAAAAGAATATGAGTCAGGATCTCATGTTTAAAGGAAATTGAGAAAAAGGGAAAGAAAGAGATACGGAGTTGGAGGCGACTTTGGGACGTTCACGGTTCATAGCTTCAGAGAGTGAGCCGAGGGTTTTGTTATGAGGAGAAACAATCTTAGCCCTGAGGTCCGGCCATTGTGGGGTAAAGATGCTCCTCCATCTTGCCATACACTGTTAATGTGCCACGATTATATTACCATGAGCTCAGATGATGTGATTTGTTTCTCTCAAATCAACGTTTATGGGTATTCTGAATGGCAATCACTTCATATTTTTTGTACCAAAAGTATTCGCTCTGAGAATCTCTTTCCCGGATCTTTAGATGCATGTAACAGCTGGCTAATGCTATTAGATTAGGATATTAAGGTGTGTGAGTTTGTGTGTGTGTGTGTGTGGCATTACATGCTAGCCAGAAAAGCCTGCGTAATGAAACCCAAAAACATCCCTGCATGTTTAACCCATCGAATGCAGACTGAGCTGCCAAAACTATATTTTTATGTAATTTGTATGACTCATAAGAACGGAAATAAAACTTTGATAACGCTAAACACGCTAATCTGAGGTGAGCCTCGGGGAGTGTGGGACTTGTTCCAGTGAATACGAAGCAAATTTTTCTATAGAGAAGGCAGTTAAAAGTGAATAATGTACACTTTGCAGTTGATAAGCCTTTCGTGCCAAGACGAAATGCTGATTACCTGTTGTTGACGATAATCTGAAAAGCAGCTTTAGGGAGTTTAGAGATGCGGAGAACCAGCTGCTGCTGTGACCTGGAGAAAGGTCTCTCTGACTGGAGGTGATATCACGGCTAGGCCACAACGGAGATGGATTAGATAGAAGGATTGATTAAACCTATTGATTATCTAATCTTCTAGTGATTGTAATTTTAACTCGTTTGTGAGATCGACCCCTCCTCTGAGAACAAACACCCCTTACGTGATTCGTGGTGTTGTAGAGAGCCTGGCTGCATCTAGATTTGCATACAATCTGTCCTAAATATTATGCAAATTAGGATTGGTTCTTCCAAAGCATAGTAGGTTAAAATAACTAGCCAACACTAAAGGAGCCCAGATTGTGTGCTATTTAGAGTGGGTATTCAAAGTGTAAATGCATGCATTGGTGTAATATTACCCATAATCTTTCGCCATGGAAGAGAAGTGGTTTGTGTTGTCAAGACGAAATTTGATGCTGTTGTTGTGCATCTTGTTCTAAGTATTCAAAATAGCTTTTCTTGACCAGTTAGTGCTGCGCTAAGCTAGGATGGACTGTTAACTTGCTAACATAAGGCTAAGTGAAAGCGCAAAGAAAGAGAAATGTTTTAGCTCTGGTAACATCATGTGATTTCAAATTTAATCATCCAGGCTCTTTGGAAATACATGCTTGTGGCAACATTTCAGCAAATTGATATTACATTGCTTCTTACGTGACACTTTCAAAGTGAAAAAAGCGAGTTCAGTTTTATCCAAAACACACCCGAGCGACACAAGTGCAAATGCTGTATCAAGTGCGCTACCGACCAAGTTTACTACATTACAAAAGTCATATGGAGCTGACTATGAGATGCAAATATCAAAATGTATTAGTTTACAAATCATTTACTATGGTAAAAGTTTTTTTAAGCAGTAGCATAGTATTATTAGGAAGGAACCGTGCAAAAATAAGCCTTTTTTAATCGCTATTCTGCCCCTGTAATCATAATTTGTGTGAAAAGGAATAAAAGTTATCGTTTTACTGCCTCAAGTGTTCATTTCAGGAAGGAACTGCAGTGAATTGTTTGTATAGGTAAGCTTTTGGAGTTATGCAAAAATGTAGGTAAATGCATGTTTTCTCAGTGAGCCTAGTTTGAATTTAAAAGACATTTTAATGACTAACAATCAGACAGAATAAAATAAAGTGGCTGCTGTAAAAATAGTGCCAGACTTCCTTAACTCTCCCACGACGCGAGCAGCCACACAGGCACAAACATCACCACAGAGGCCAAAGGTGCTTTGCTAGCAGAGCGATAAGCTAAGACTAGCAGTGAGGGCCTCTTTCTGAAGCTGAAGGAAACTGTTTTGGCCCTATCTCAATGACAACAGAGGCCTCTCCTCTTCCCCCTCCCAGACCTTCATCTCTCATCTTGTCCCTCAGAAGAGATCTCTCGCTAGCTGATACGGTGAGGCGTGCTGTATAATGCAGGCTAATATCACACTGGTGAAGGTACTTGGAAGCGGAGAAATGAGCCCTCCCTGTTCAAAACTGGCATGAGTTAAGAAGTAAGGGCAGAGAAAAGGAGACTAAAAGGGTAAATGAGCCAGAGAGAGAGAGACAAAGAATGGAGGGATTAAAAGAAAGAGAGTTGAGTAATTGGGAGTGACAAGCCAGTGGTGGTGTGTCAGGCCTTCAAACAACAGGGTTGAGTGAGTAGTATATGGAAAGAAATGAGAGAGAGAAACAAAAGAAAGGGGGTTGAGTTTTACTTCTGAAACTGTCGATGTTCAGGAAAAAAAGGGAAAAAATATCTTCAGAGATTGCCAAGAGAGAGCAGCCTTTAGAGGTGACCTGTGATCAAAGCCACCAGTGCATCCCAGATCCCTCCTGTTGGGAATAACCTAACACTCTTTTTCTCTCCTCCTCGGATGCAGCGTAATCTCACCACATCTGCCTAAAAATATCACAGATAATATCAGTCTTTAAAAGGTCCTGGATCTGCCCTCTACGGGGCCATCCTACCCAAGAAGAGTAAATGCAGCCACGCGTAAAAGCATTACGCTAAACTAGGAACGGCTACTCTGCATGGCACTGCAGAGCCTGTCAGGCGCACTGTTATGCAGTCTGATCCATAAGAGAGCGAGAGAGAGTTCGCCACACTTAGCTGAATCAGGTCACACACTAGCAAGCACACAGATGCAGACTCAAAACTCCACCTAAGCACAGACACACGCATTCATTAATAGATGACACTTTCACTCTTAAACACTAACTAACCTTGAAAAAAATCTGAATATGCACATTCTTAAAACCCTTTGAGAATTGTTTGCGTCTTATTCTAAAAATATGATGCCACACATATAACACGATAAAAGACAGTCAAAAAAATCAAGAGAATATACATATATTTAAAAAAAAAAAAAAAAAAAATTATATATATATATATATATATATATATATATATATATAAAGTCCTGTCTTTTATTGTGTTATATTTTTTAGAATAAGATGCAAAAACATTTCTGACTTCCTTTTTGATATTTTGTTTTGATAATGATTTCTTGATCAAAATGTTTTCCAGCATGTATTCTCTTTGATTATTTTTGTAATTGTCACAATGCAAAAATAAATCATAAAGATAACATTGTGGAAATCTTTGTGATTTACTTTTGCATTGTGACAATTAAAAAAAATAAGCTAAGAAAACACATCACAGGACAAAATATCAATGGTCTTATAATGACGCTTTATTATATTTAAGCAAAATATAATATCATATTTTTTCATTTTGATTCGGGGAGAAATATGATCAAGAAATAATTACCAAAACAAAATATCAAAAAGGAAATCAGACACTAATCACACGTCCATTGCAATAAATAAATAAGACTTCTAATTTATGACTTTTATTACTTACCCAGCTAGCTCAGATCACCTGATAAAATGCTAATACCCTGCAGCGTACTATACACCCTGAACTTTGGTCTGGCTCCACTGCTTCACTTCTGTAATTAAAGAACTTGGGACGCTATGAAATCTCACTCCAGCATGATGGACAGTTGACCCACGGCATCAGGATTGGCTTTCACGGAACGACCGGCTAGCCGTCTTGAGTGTGAGAGACCATTACACACATGCGGTTTACATGTCTGCATGGCTGCACGGTGGAACTGTAATGTTACCTTACAGGGTTACACATGCCTACGTAACCCCATGCTGTAATGGCTAGTGTCATTTTTAGCATTGGCTAGAGTAGTAAAAGGTCAAAGGGTCCAAATTTAAATAAATAAATCTAACAGGAAAGAAGTGAATTAATAAAAACAACTAAATCTTATATCATTACAGTGATCATTTAATCGAGAAAATGCTCATTTCCTGTCGAATGGATGCAGCATGAAAACATTGAGTTGGGCAACCCCCCTCAGTAATGCAATTATTCTCTACATGAGCACACTAGCAAAGCCCCATTTACCACTGCATGTCTGCAGCAGGGTAGAAGTGTGTGAGTGTGCGTTTCCAGCCCACCAGCTAGGAAGCAGTCAGTGGGACTCTTATTTGGCACAGGAAGTGCAGATTTTCTTAGCAACCACATTAACTCTCCTGTCACTGAGGAATTTGGAATTATACCTCTTTAGTGATGGCCAGGCGTGCATGGGCAGGAACATTACACACACAGATGCGCGTTTTCCTGATATTTGAACTCACAGAGGAAATACCACTCCTGAGACGCTCAACAGGAAAAGGTCTGAGCGCCGCTGTGCACAAACCTGGTACCTTCCCTACAGTAAATTCAATTCATGTGCCAATCTGGACTGTATTTTTATTTACACTCTTAAAAATTAAGGTTCTTTATTGGCATCTTTGGTTCAATGAAGAACCTTTAACATCATAGGAAAGGCTTTTTAGAGTGGAAAAGGTTTTTTCACCATTAAAATGCTCTTCACACTACAAAAAAAAAAAGGTTCTTTTTAGAACTCATCATTGAAAGACTTTTTGCGGAACCGAAAATGATTCTTCAATGCCACTGACACCCCCGTTTGGATCTGTATGTTTAAGAGTGAACATATACACAGACAGCCAATCAAAGCTCATACTGAATCCAATTTCAAAGCCGCTCGACCATGAGAACGTCGCTCTGTAGCTCCCACAGCCAATCTATGGGGTCTTTGACTGCAATCGACTGATAGCTTGACTCTGATAGATTGTTTCTATCGCGAGCCGGAGGAGATTAACGAGAGAGAGACAGGAAGTCGAGCCAGTTCCACTCAACAGAAGCTGAAGAGGCCGGCCGATATGTTATCGAAAACTAAATAAACATTTATCAGCGTGCATGCTCTGCTCGGCCCAATCACTTCCCTGTCTCCGCGTCTGGGGCCCCAACTCAGGTTTCAAAGTTCAGCCGCACAATTTACTCACCAAACAAATCCTGAACTCAGTCGCTATAAAATATGAGTACGAACGAACGGCTGTGATCATTCTCGGTCAATCTGCCGTCAATCACGCACAATGAGCCGGTGCGCGGTGGGGTTTGGTCGCTATCATTTGTCGGTTTTCACACAATGATTTCACAAGAGAGATCACCTTTGGCTGAGAGGATTGCTTGTTTACACAAGCGTCAATGTGAAATTAAACACTTTTCATGTGGGCTTTTTCTTCGCCTGAGCTTTTGAAACGACAACGAAGAAAAACACGAGCGCACTCCTTTTACTGAATGAGTTTGCTCTACAATCTGCTCTATTGATTCCTTTCAAGTTGGTTAACAGTGTCGAAATGTTCGAACAACTGGCTCCTGAGCAAATTCAACAGTTCCTGCTTGGTGAGGGGTTTTGTGGATGGCGAATTGTTGCGCTTGTTGGTGCTGCTGATGTTGTTTGGCAGCTCTTGTCTTTCGGAGAGGACAGTACAAAGGAGCTTTGATTGGAGTGTGTGTTTGTACGAGTTGTGCTGACATCTGTGTGTCTGTGTGTGTATGTGTGCGCCCATGAGTCTCAGAGTGGTGTTGGCCTCACTGAACGCTCAGCAGGTTGACTAGAACATGCTGGCTCTTTCCCTCAAAGCCGCCAGCATTCTGTTCCAAATGAGTTCAGCTCGGGGAGAGCCTTCGCTCTGGGGCACAATCACAAGGCTTACTGTTACAGGCATAAAAGAGGGGTGAGGGGGATGGGACCTGTGAATGGGGACAGGAGAGATCCATCCGGAATGAGAATTAGGGACAGAGATGAAAAGAGGAAGTGATCGATAATATTTTATTTACCATGACTTGTTTCTAAAATTTTGCTTCAGAGGTTAGCTTAGGGCTCTGAGAAGCAAAATTCATAATTAAAGAATTTACACTTTCTATCATCTATCCACCTACCTATATTTTCATCTATCTATTTGTAAGGCCAATAAACATTTAAACCTTAAGGATTTTTAAACTTTTCTTCAAAGCTTTAAAACAATACTTTGTCCGGGTATTACTCAGCAGCCCTTAGACCAGTGCCAAATTAGCCTGCAATGACAACATTCAAGATCCCTGTTTCAGGTCACTGTGTAGTTCATCTAGAGCAAGTTCTGACAAACTGAGTAGACCTTAGGTAAATGGAGAGCCCCAGGAAGTGGAAGAACTGGCTGAGACCCAGCGAGAGCGAGTACACCCAGGCAGAGGAGCGATCTGGGCCTCCTCAGGAGACAGTTTGAACAGCAGAAAAGAGACGGGTCTGATTTCATCTGATAAGCAGGCAGAGCTGGAATAAGGTCCCTGCACAGGGGACGCAGAGAGTGTGTGTTCTTTTGTCATTGCTGCCAAAAACTACACACTCAAGAATAGAACCTGCTGGCTTAGATCCTCCCTTTTACTTTCCTTCTCGCTGTCTTTTAGACTCACTCACTGACTCTATCTGTCTATCTATCCATCTATCCATCCATCCATCTTTAGGGTTTCCAGACTTTATCTTAACAAACTTTGCTTTTCTATTTAAATTCAGGAATTGGAATTTAAAAACGCATTCTTAATTCAGTTATAATGACGCACTCGCCGTTATGGAACAAAAGTGTAAGTTATAAGCCATTTCATAAGATGGAGAAAGCGGCAGCACTGTGGCTGCGGCCTATCATTGTGGGCAAGTGAGACAGAAGTCTGTGTCAATGGAGAGCTGTTGTGTCTTTAAGCAAGGACAGAGGTTGAGCTGTTTTGTCTCTGTGTCTGAGCGGAGGTAAGAATACACGATCTCTCTCTCTTGCACACACACACACACACACTGTCAAAATGCCTTCACATACGATGTCTAAGAAGACGGCATCAAATTCAGGAAGCCCAGTGTAACATCAGAATGTGCTTCCTGTAGCAATCAATAGATCTCAGGGCCATACACCCCCACACATGCACAGACTTTAACAAGGGCGTGAGTGGATAAACAAATTGCCCTTGCACTTTAATCAGACTTGGAGGGAAACAACAAGCCTTTTGAAAAATTTATGTAATTGTTGCTTGAAGAACGGCTTTGCCATTTCACTCTAGTTTTGCTTTAAAAGCCACTCTGCGATCGACCAACCACTTAAGCTATGCCTAAGCCAAATCGCAGTCAAAATGAAATATTACCAGCTCTAAAAGACACCTCATCTATATATCTTTGATAGCTATCATATTAATGGTCATTATAAACTATACAGTGTTTAAATATGCTCGTACTTTGAATACAAATACTTTTGAAGTGTTGGCCAGGTCCGTGTGAAATCGTTCAAGAGATCCATTGAGTCGTAGATCGATGCAGCTCCACACGGCCGAAGAGAGACAGCATTGAAGCTGATGCTAATTGAGACAGAAGTGAATTGATAAGGCCTGGGCTGCATAATAAGCTCGCTTGAAGCTAACACAGGCTAATGTTTCCATTAGCGTCCGTGAAGAGATGGATGGAGCAATAGATGGTGATATGGAAGGCAGAGTGAGCAAGACGGATGAGACCTGGAGACACCATTTACCGCATCCGACACTTCTGGACAGATTTGCGTGGAATAAACTTTTAAACTATAGACAGTTTCTTATTTGTGTTTTCAGTGTTTGCCAATTTATCTGATTTTAGATAATGTCAACTACCATTGAAAATAATTTAGAAAAACAATAAAAAAAAAATCTCAGAACATGCACTTAAATTCAATTTGAATTGAGGTAGCAAACAGGATGTGGAATTGCGATTCAAATTTGAATTTTAGGAAGTAGAATTCAATTAAAATTCAAAGGAAGTACAACTATTTTCCTGTCATTCCAATTCAAATTTTAAAATTTGAATTTTGCACAACCTGGTTTCATAACAAAAAATGATTGGCTCTCCAATGGAGTGTGAAAATACGGTTTAAAGACTAGGGAAACCTACACAACGTTGACATTTTCAAGAAACTAAAGGTCTTTGAGGCTGTGTTAATATTTGGCATGCAAATAAGTCCAATTAATTCAGTACTAGTGCAGTTGCATAGTGTATAGTCTTAACCTGAGTATTTAAAAGCACAATGTTGCTGGCAAAGAGCTGCAGTAAACAGCAACCACCTTGACCTACTGATAGGACAGATTATTAGAAGCCAAGGTAAAGAGATAATTAAACAGACTGATAGGCCTAATAGTGAGATAAAGGTCAAAGTGAAGAGAGAAAAAGAGAGTGGGACGATACATCAACCCAGTACTACAAAAGTCTGCACAGCGCAAATGTAAATAGTAGTAACCTGTAATTAGATCCCTCTACTGGTGCGATTTATTTCAGACATTGTACTTCATCGAGACAGTCTTATAGAGAGCAAACAATGAAGTATTGTCAGATATAGGATGCCCCTTTAAAACCGGGCAGGCTAGTTGGAGGGTACAATTATCTTCAATTTCCTCCTGAAAAAAAAAAAAAAAAAAAAAAAGAGCTGGCAGAGATTGTGTTCGGCTTTCTCTCCGATTCCATGTCTGTGTGTGCTCGTGTTTGCATGTGAGCGTGTGTGACAGACCTTTTCAGAACAAGATTACATGTGTGGGCAGGCGAGGAGTGGTTTCAGACAGTAAATCAATGGATTCCTCTGTAGTAGTGTTGTAGAACGTCTACAGGTTAGCACAGAGCGCAGGGGGAGCCATGCGGCTTTAACCTGAGCCTTTACCTCCTTTTGCGGGCACACACACACATACACAGCTCTGGTTTCACACACATTGTTTTATTTAGCATGTCCGTTGTCAGCTCATTTGGAGGAGTGGTACTGGGTTGGAATAGTATTAATTGCGAGGGATCTATGACCTACGATCACTAACCTGAGGCACCACACTAGCCCGGATGCTAATGGTATTAAATGCCACTGTTTCCAACACTTTTAATTCACCTGGAGTAAGCCGAGAACACACACACACACACACACACATTCGTCTATACACATACATACATGCTCCTTCAACCCCCAAACCTCATGGGCTTTCTGAACAACTTTTGAATGGTAAAGAGGTGTGACAAGACCTGCATTCGTCCAGTCACTTCTCAGGGAGACTTCTTCAACTCAAGTCAAATAAAATTATTACATTACAACCAAAAAAAAATGTTTTGTCCATATGGATGTGGCTAAAACAATGCCTAAATAGCTATTTAATAAATATTTTGACGAAACAGATATTGGTAGTACTTTATTTTACAGTCCTTTTTCCCGTGTACATACTATGTACTTATTATAGTA
The DNA here is from genome assembly GCA_038088235.1 of Zacco platypus. NCBI lineage: Eukaryota > Metazoa > Chordata > Actinopteri > Cypriniformes > Xenocyprididae > Zacco > Zacco platypus. The sequence continues at coordinate 8,976,237 of CM076073.1, forward strand.
ATTACAATAATTGGGTAATAACTTGGTACTAACCCTGAACATACGCCTAAACCTAACCTTAACCCATGTAGTTACCTTTTATTACCCAGTACTTTCTTAGTTAAGTACACTGTATGTACAAAGTAAGTAATAATGACATCTGATGTGGTGGACTGATAAATTTGTAAAATGGAGACAAAAATTCATTCATTTTATTTAAATAAAAGATTTGTGAATCTGAAGCCTCGATTCAATTCGACAAAGATAATGAATAGCTTAAAAAAAGCATAAATGTGTATCTAAGTAAATCATAAATAAACAAATCATGCTCCCGTACTTTACAGGAAAACATGCCGTTTACCATTTAGTTTATTTCACATTGTGGAAAAACGGCATTCAGTCAGATTGTTCCTGAACCCCAGCAGCATCTGTCTCATAAATCAATTCAACTAATTGTGAATTCGAAAATAAAAAGTTATTTGCTAACCACAATGTGAAATCTTTGGAAAACCGCAACATGATTCATGTGGGCTACCGACTAGCGTGCCATTGTTAGCGCTTGACAGCAGAGTCTCTGGCGAGAGAAAGCGCGGGGGAAGGGTGCTGTTGAACAGAGACAGACATTCTTTTGTTACCTGTTCAGCAAAACCAAAATAGCCTGCGGGCTTTAAGGCTGGAATTGATACGCCGCGTCCCTTAATCAAAGAACAAAATGACAAGCTCTCTGTGTCACGCCTTGCCAGCCTCTCCACTACAGCCACAGGGCTTTAACTGGCAGCCATCTTTAGCAACAGCAAACCAGGAAGTGATGAAGTGTTGTGTCTGGTGAAACAGCAAAGAGCTCTATTTTTCAAACAAAAAAACATACTTAGAAAATCTATATAGAGCATTAAAAAATAAGTCTCATTATTAGCATAGGTACTGAACTGCAACTGATATATTTCCCTACAGTTTTTAAGGAAAATACAGTGCTTTGCGGACGTTAGATCAACATTAGCTAAATGTTTACATAACATTTGTGATTCAAAATATACGTACAGCTGCCTTTTTTATGTTTTTATGTAAATATAACACTTAAAACAGAGAGAAAGACCATCTAGATTAATAATTTAGCAGACATCTTGCAAACAAACGTATGTGTATCTACTGGTTCTGGTCATTGCGTTTCTCTCTCTCTGCGCTACATTCTACATCTTAAAGCATCAAAATGTTATCTACAATAACTATATTAGCATCCACATCAACACACAATAATGTTGTCTATTCTAAGAACGCAATGCAGTTATGTCGTCCGCCCAGTTAAATACTCAAGCTCTATAAAGTCGGGAGGATTCTGATTGGCTGTCAATGTTTTTATCGTTCATAAGCTGGACAAAATCATTCTGAAAGTGACTCTAATGATCATTTTTCTTGTCTTTATAGTTATGGTGTGGACTTAGAATGATTATTAAATCATTATAGTTATCATTACAGTTATTGTCCTTGATGTGAACGGCCCTTTAGTCTGGAAGCATGGCTTGTGAAGACCACAGCCAAGACAATAGTCTCAGGCCTGGGCTTTGTCTTCTAGTCATAGTCCTGTTCCTGAGCTCCAGCTGATCCTTTTTAAACATTTGAAGGACAAAAGGAGCCCAGTCGAACCTCAGGATGAGAGTTGGGACCTCGGCGTGCTCTCCATCACCCCAAAGACAAAAACCCTTCTCGTGACCATGAGTGTCCTTCGACATTAGGTCTGCACCCTCCCTTTATTTAACATTCACACACTCACGCATGCACAAAACAAGACAAAAAGACTCTGATTTGATGAAATGCAAACACGCAGGAGACATCAATGGCAGAGCCGTGCTGTGTTTCAGACCGCAGGGTTGTGGTTGTTCATTTAGACGGGGTGTAAGCACAGGTCTTTGTGTGGTTCGACTGAAGTCCGCACACACCAGCACACACTCGCCCTCTGTTGTGTGGCCTGTAATCTTGTAATTCTTGGCCTGTGGCCTATAAAGGTCAACTCTGAAACAAGATTATGTGTTCCGCGGTCAGGGTTTCACCTGAGTGATGTCATAGTGGAACCTACACGTCTGCTAACTCAGATGCTACCCACCTCTTAGTAGACCAAAGCATAACCTCTTTTTCATAGAAAGGCTGCCAGTGCTTTCTACCAAAGAAAAAGCGGGTTGGGGCCTGAGAAATTAGCTGCACCTTAGTCTGGAAAGAAAACGAGATGGTACAAAACAGTGATAACATTTGTTTGTATTATAAGCTCCACGTTATGCTTTATTTCCACATATTTTATTTACAAATATCATTTGTTGTTCACTATCCCCTCTGATTCATGATTGCATAAAAGGAGCTTTAATATATCTTATCAAAATTGTGGCATGTTTTTTGTGGGCAGGTTATGTAGGCTTTTGATACGTCATCGTTCAGCTTTCGAGTGAGTGGAAACGCTGGCCCTGGCACCATCAACATTTAGAAGAAAAAGGGTATGTGTGTGTGTGTGTGTGAATGTGTGGATGTTCTGAGACGATGATGAAGCATTTGGGTGGGTGATAGACAGATGGAGTTATGAGTGAGTAAATGTATTTACCTCTTTACGCATACTCACACTGAATTGTACAATTAATATCATCCATACCCTGCTGCTGGTCTGGAACTGACATAAGAACAGCAGTCACGACAGCAAACCCATCATTTGTCTCTCTCTCTCTCTCTCTCTCTCTCTCTCTCTTTTCTGTAGATGCAGCCAAAAGCCTAGACAGCAGTGTTTCACCCTACCCTGCGATTTCACTCTCAGCAAACATAACTAGAGGATTTGAGTTGCATATTTTCTAGCCGTGTACTGTAATAGTATGTCTGTCTACTCATTTCAATGTCAAATTACACATTATAAAGAAGGCTCCTTCTGTGCAGGGCACGCTTCAAAGAACAGCAGTTATAAAAGTCTGACTAACCAAACCAAATTATGGAGCATCTCAAACCAGTGCCACTGGGCCCAGACGAACGCTTCATTTAGAACAGAGTGAGGAAGGATGTCATGTGTCTATTTCTTTCTTTCAGAGGCTGAGCTTACAAGGCATTACATGCCTGTAAAAAGTCTTTAAGAACTTGCGCGTGTATGAAGTAAATAGAGCAAGCTAAAGTAAAATTAAAGAATGAATATTTCCCCCTAAACTCAAAAGGGAAAAAATAAAAATTTAGAATAAAATTTTTCGGTTAAGCACATTTCCCCTTCCCAAATTCTCATGCTGTAACACCAACCAGGCGCGATCACTGTCGCATAAGATTGAGGCTGTCTAAACTTAGTTTTCATTTTTATATATAAAATATTTTATGCAATATACTTGAATAACATAGGATATTTATGTAGGTTCTACAAACAAGTCTATTGTATGTTACAATGCTTCCCTCAAGCTATGGCATGCAGATTTATAGATAGCTGCTATAGGGGCAGTGTGACTCCAAAAGGGGCAGCGTGACTCCAAAAATAACTAATTTTTTTCAAAGTCATTCAGTTTGAGGAAGTGTCGCTGTCTTTCAATGTGTTGGTATATGTCACGCTGCCTCTGTCAGACAGCCATCTGTCCGATGGGAGCTTTATGGAAGCACCTGATTGGTCAGTCTGCATGAATAGAGAGGGGTTTGATGTGAAGGGTCATGTGTCAGACTGCTCTTAGACACACAAACACACACTGCCAGCTAAAGTGTGACTCACTCCGTCACACAAAGACAAAAGGGCTCAGCTGACATTGCAGAAAATCCCCATCCACACACCAAAAAAAAACCCCTATATTTTGCTCAGCGATCTTCAATCACAGTGGCAGTCAAAAGAACTGCTGTGAATTTCATATAGGATGCATTATGTGTGACCCTGAGAAAACAAAACAAAACTGGCCAATCAGAATCAAGTATTCCAGACAGCAGTGTAATATACAGCAGGAAATCCCACAATTGTACAAAAACTGAGTTTATGAGCTTAAAAAAACATAAAACTACTCGCTTCAGTAATATGACGTGTTTCCGAGATAAAGTGAATAGTCAGCAGTAAATAACAGGACAACTGAATGCATCCATATGCAAAGTAGTGTGTAAAGTAGACATAGTAGAGCTTGGCTACATCAGACAAAAACAAGAATTATTTCAGAATCATGTGCAATACAATGAAAATATCAAAGAAAATAAGCAAGATCAAATTTGATGTCATGTTGACTTAAAAAAAGATTCCAAACAAATACAGAAAACAGCTAAAAATCTTACAATCTGTAGAGAAAGAGGTTGAAACGAAAGGCGACTCAGTTGTGTGATGAATTTTTCAAAGCCAAACTCATCCAGTAAAAAGTGTTTCTTTCTATCCGTGCTTAGTGGTCATTAATAATACATATCAGTGCCACGAATGAATGAAAACAAAAAAGTAGGAATGAATGAGGTTTTATTCGTTTAAAGCAAAGAGCGCATGTCGCAGATTTACAGCCAGTCAGAACACTGGATCTAGTTCCTTTCTTTCCTACTTCATTCATTTTTTCCCAATTCATTCATTCACTAGTACTTGTTATTCTGTTGTGACTAAGACACGGGAGCCCATTCCGACAGTCTGCCTGAAACTAAACATTCATAACGTCTTTCATCAAATCAAACATTTACCTCGCACCTTACGTATTAGCAGATCCAGTCTCGCATTGAGTAACCGAGGAAACCCCCGAAACGCATCTATTTTCCCACCCCTCCTCCCTGTTAATGTCAGACACAGAAAAAGCTCCCTCCTCCATCCCACACTCTTCTGTCTGCCAGCCCCCCATCGCATCTTCCTCCACCTCCCCCAGCCGCCCCTATCAGGCAGGTATATGAATGCTTCCCCAAAGGCCAGCCAATACAAACACACACACACACACACACTGACTGGGCTGACTGATGTGTGGGGGCTGGTGGAAGGAGTGTGAAAAGAGAGGATGCCCTGTGATGAACCTCTCTCTTTTATCTGTGTTTATCTCCATCTGACATTAATGAGATTTCAGCTACTGCATCCTGGGGGAGGGGGTGGACAGACTAGGAGGCTTAGCAACGTCTGTGTAAGAGGGTGATATAATGTCACAACAGAGGGGGAAATTATGTAAGAGGGTATAACTGTCCAAAATGTAGTCTTCTTTTCGATTGCAATATAACTAAAATCATAACGTTTCATCGTTCACCAAGAAGCTCTGTAACTGTGTAGGCAGTAAGGGCTTCAGGTTAGCTCTCTTGAGTTACAATGCTTTGAGTTCCAAAACCTAGTGTGCTGCCTACTATGCAGCAAACTAACTACACTAGAATGTCATTTCTGACCTAAAATGTTATAAATAATATACATAGCACTTATTGTACTGATAGTTAGTTTCAATATTAAATGACTTATAATTTTTTTTCACTCTTAACTTGGGCAACATGAGGTATCAAAGGAGGCAGCGTTGTTGTAATAATGTGGGATTTATTTATTTAAATTATTAATTATTATGCTACAACATATACACAGCATATTTCATGTGATGTGAATTCCAATGAGGCTGTTTGGCATTGAAGTAGTCTCTTCTCTATGTAGTAATATCATTTACATGGATATACATTGTTCAAATGACAAAACATTGACTATATAAAACATTTCCAGTGGGAAAAAAAAATTGGTTGTGACAGCATATTGAACAAACTGTATTTCCATCCCTCACAGCCTTGCTTTCAAATGAAATAGGGCACCTAGTGTGAATGAAGTCTATTTCTTAAATATATTTGATCCCTCAAGCATATTTTAAAGTCATTGATGGGAGGAAAAAACAGAAAGACTTACTCCCCACTGAGGTTGCTAAATAATGATGAACAGCAAAAGCTGAATAAGTGCCGTTTTGATTTGAAAATTCCGCCTGAGAGGTGAAAAACTGATCAAATTAGCAAGGATGTGGCAAATAAGCCAAGCATGAATCTTCACACATGAACTGAACTGTTAATGTAAAAAAAAAAACTAATGAATTGACTAGAATTTGCATTCTGTTAGAGCCACAAAAGCAATTAGGGTTTGAATTGTTCCAGGGAGATGTTCCTGTCTTATCTCTAAAACAAAGCCACAAATTTTCTCTCTTTGCCCGGTTAATCACAGTTATGATCCATCAGTTCGGGCTTGTCAGTGACGGACTATTTGAAAAATCTTAATTAGCACCTAAAGGAGGCTCGTTAGAACACTCAGCTGCTGCTCACTCCCGAAAAAAAGGCTGTCGAATTTAATAACCACCCAGGACTACATGAGGGATTTTTTAAAAAAAATCAGGATCAGTGGGAAGAATGAGCTTTGTTATGAAAGCAAGAGATTACCGTGTTTTTTTTTCGCAGAGTTTCATACTTTGTAAAACTGTTCGGGTTTCTCGTCTGGCACTCTTGCGCAACAATAAAAATGACCCTTGCGGATATCCAAACAAAAGCCTGTTCATATCAGTAACCGACTGAACAACACAGGGTCCGTTTCTCTGCCTCGCAGGTCTTTGACCTCACGAGTCCAAGTTCTGGGACATACTTATGAAGACTTTGACCAGTGAGGTCTCAGAACAGCCGTTCGACTCGGTTCTCAGACAGATCCTCTGGTTTATATCGTCGGCAGCTGCAGGACTATCCGTACCCGTGGAGCCCCTCACATTCTGAAGGGGAGGCAGAGAAATGCGCAAATGTAGCTTTTCGCGCTGCAGCCATTGATATGCATACCAGGGGCCAGCTGCTGCTGAGTCGAGTTGAGCCATCCGCTGTGTGTATGTGTGTGTGTGCGGCTTAAGAGCGATATGCCTGGCGAATGAGACGGGACATACCTAATATCCCCTTAGGGAACTGGCTTCCTCTCCCAAAGCTCTTGCACCCTCTCAGTTCTCCACCAGATATCCCAGAATTCTCTGAAGCGCTGGGGGTGGTAGAGAGGGAGTTGGAAAGATGCCACGCTCTCCCTCCAAAATAAAAATCACAAGTCAGCCGAACCGAACGCGGAGGACGGAAGAAAGAAAATGAACACGCAAGGTGTTCATCAAAAGCATTTTCAAGGGCGTGATTTAGAGTAAATTACGTAGCTTTGTTTCCAAAGAGCGAACAATTAAGTGAGAAAATGGCTTCAAAGGCTGAGAGCGGTTAAATTCTGCTCTAATGACTGGATGATTAGAGAGGTTTACTACCCACTTCCAGCACCTGGGGGGAATTAAAGATCGAGAGAAAGGAAAAAAAAACACTTGATTGTAGAGGAGATGAGAAGTCAGCAGACGAAGGGTTCTGATACCGAGCAGGTGTGTGTATGTGTGTGTATGTGTGCACGTGTGTGCGTCGAAGTGTGCCGGCAGACACGGTGCGAATGCGAAAAAGAGAGTGAGAGGGCACGCTTCATTCATGCCCATTCATATTCACATTTGCATAATCAGGCTCTCGCTGCACTTTGGGAGTGGCTGTCCTGGAATGCGACTGTCGCAACTCTCTCTTCCCGTCACTGAGCTGCGGTTTTCCTGCACTGGCGGCAAGAGCGTGCTGTCTGCCAAAACTCTCTAAAATAACCCCTGATAAAACGCCTCCACATTTAACAGGAAACTCAGAGGGGGAAATCAAATGCATGACTAAGTGGGAAATGCTCATGATATGGGCTTTCTTACAGCTCTGATAAATGAAAATGCCAACTATTTTGTCAAGTAAATCTGACAATGAAAAAAATGTGTAGTGAATAAACTATTATAACAGGGCAAATAAATTGATTAAAATACATTTAAATGCATTAAATAAAAATAGTGAAGATATAATGCAAAAATGCATAATGTGTGAAGTCTACCTCAGACTGATAGATAAACTGGATTGTAAAATGGATTTCTGTGACTTGTATGTCAACTTTTTGTCCATTTACTGCGTTTATCTGCCATATTAATGTATGAAAGTGATCTTCATTTTAGAGTTCTCATCAAATATTGATTATTTGTGATTCGTTTACTTTATTCATCAGTGTACCATGTAATAAATTAATTTTTAATCAACTGAAACCTTTAAAATTTAGTCTCATTAAAGGCATTTAGTCTCTTACTACACTTGTCTACAGTCTTAGGATATGTTTACACTACAACGATGTACTAAAAACTGCAAAAAGTTTTTCCTTTGCGTACAGACGACAATGTTGTCAAAACGATCCCCATTCACACGGATCCGCAAAGGCAAAACGCTATATTATGAATGTCAGGCCAGTTGTAGTCTTAAGAAAAACTACGCACATATACACTGAATAAGCAAACGAATGGCCAAAAACAAAGAGTTTTACATTTTTAGCGTGTCGAGTAAACGGCCCTTCAAGCTATTTAGTCCTTAATCCATCTAATCATTCAGTGCCACTCCTGACAATTACATCCAGACATTTTTATCAGTATAAAGTAATCCTGATAGCTCATGAAGCCAACTCAACAACTAGACTTACACTTTGAACCTGTATACTACAGTTCAGCAAAGTCAAGCCTTATTTACCAAGCTGCCAAACTCTTTTGAACCCTTTGAACAAGATCTCAAACAAGCGTAACATAATTTTCTTCACCACAGAGTATTAAAAGATGATGCGTTTGGACCTGAGACAGCTTGACGGAACATAATGACTAGGTACATTTTACGCTTAATTATGACAACGTGTCTGAGCGCGGGACATTGAACATCCTGTCTTTCTGTGTCTTCCGGCTGCTGACTGAAATCACCAGACAGACATGCACTCATAAACACTTATATGTACACACACACACACACGCACACGCACACACACACACACGTCGACGGAGATTGAGTAACTACACAGTCTGTGACCTTCCCTCAGCAAGCAGCAGAGAAAGAGGAAGTTCCTTCACCCCACCCAGAGACAGAGAGAGTGAGCGAAAGACTGCCAGACTACTTTTCACAGATGAGGAACAGTAAGATCTGTAAATAACTCAGCAAAAAACAAAATAGCTCAGTCACAATAGCACAGACAGCAACTGAAACACAGTATACAAAGTGTCACATCTACATCGCTTGCATGTAGAATACTTGTCATGCGAAAATTAGTACAAATGTGCAAATATAACTGTTTTCATCATTGATAAGAAGAAGAAATGTTTCTTGAGCACCAAATCAGTATATTACAATGCTTTCTGACTGATCATGTGACACTGAAGACTGGAGTAATGATGCTGAAAATTCAGCTTTGCCACCGCAGGAATCAATTACCTTTGTAAAATTATTCAAATAGAACGCAATTATATTAAATAGTAATAATATTTCACAATATTACTGTTTTTACTGGGTTTTAGATCAAATAAATACAGCCTTGATGAGTTTTCAAAAACAATAATTTAAATAAAAAATATTACAACCCCAAATTTTAACACTAAAAATATTTTAGTATATTATTGTTATTTATTCATATTATATATATATATATATATATATAGCTGACGCTCACTACAGTGCCCCTTGCAGCAATGCAGAGAACTGCATTTCACCGTGTTGCATTACAAATTACACTGACACATTTCACATTACAATGATGTGAAATCGAGCTTGCGTAGCTCAAAGCATTCGCATAAAGTACATTTCAAGCCTCAGTCTTATTCTACAAAAATCTGAGGGCCAAATGAAATTGTGTGGAAGCCATTATGAAGTCATCAATATCAAATCACAGACTCTTCCTGGCAAAGGAGTGACCAGGCGGTCGGCCGTATGTAAAAATACACCGAATCTCCCTCTCTCTAGATGGATATACTGATATATTCCACTTCCGTTTCCAGACGGTTGGAGAGTTTTCCCTCTTGTGTGTGGTGAGAGGCAGGAAAGCTCTTGAGATGAATAAAAGCCTGCTGTGGGGGGTCTGATAATGTGATAATGCAGAGAGCTCCGGGACATTTGGGCTCACTCGAGACCGAAGGAAACAGCTCGATGTTAAAGAGGCAACGTCATTCACCGTAAGGGCCCATTCAATCTGCAAAGCACTTATGACACACATCGTCCGTGCAAAAAGAGACAGAAAACGGCAAATGTGTGTAAACACGCTGGAGCGCAGGCCTCGGTTTACATTCTCTCGCTCTATTCACACAGCGAAAGGAACTGGGTGAGAGCTGGAGGTGGTGGAGGGCTGATCACAGAGAGATGGGAGGGAGGAGATGTTAGTGAATGCACTTCTTTGTTGGTTCATACTCCGTTTCCACCACAATACTCCAATCCCTGCATCATCAGCTCCATTCAAGGGAAACAGTTCATGCAAATGACCAAGCCTGCCATTCATTGAATGTTTGTGTGTGTGTGTGTGTGTATTGGAGGGGGGCACATTAACTAAAAAACTTTTCCTCTAATCCTCTACCTCACAAACAGGACCCTGTCTGCAGCAAGAGTCAAGCATTAGAGCCCCAGGGGTAAGAAGAGTCGCCACACATGCGAGTAACCCGAGACTGGAGACAACCCAAAGCAGATAAACAAAAAACAATCAGCCCGAGACTGCTTTATCGCATTATTCCTTCCAAAAATACCCAGAAATGATGCGTATTTACGCAGCAAACTTGGTTGGAGTGCAGTTTTTTCCTGTGATTAAACCCTCAAAGGCCTGATCATTAAAAACACATCCACTGTCAAGTACCTGTGATAGCTAAACGGCCCATTTCAGAATTAACATAACATGACGCTGCTGCCGTGGGACATGTGGAAGTCATGCTGAGCTTGAGAGAGACAGATGGAGGAATGAGATGATAAAAACAAGCACTAGACAGAGAGAGAGAGAGAGAGAAAAATGAAGACTATAAGCGCCCTGGCCTTTAATGGCTCTAAATGATTGTTTGTTTACGCAGTCAGCACTGTATCCACAGTAAAGGTTAACGGGACAGAGGTTGTGACACTGAGGGTTAGTTATTGGTCAATTAAATTCAGTAAAGCCCAGAAATGCTCTCTGTGATTTTTTTGCATTGGTCTGCTCAAGTTAAATATTTCATGCCATTAAATTTAGGCCACTGCGACGGCTATTCTATCTTGACGTCCGTCCACAGAATCCACATCTCACCCCCCTCCCGGATATCAGGTTGTAACATTTGGACTGGGAAACCAATATCATGATAGTCTCTGGAGTCTGAAGACTGGGTCACCAAAGAACTGACACTCTCGGCCCCTTTCCAAGCACTCATCTAAGGAGGGAAGCTGACACTACTTGGAATATGCCAACGCAAAACTTAAGACATACAAATTTCACCCTGGTGGTGTGGCTTAGCGGTTAAAACATCTAGTCTGCCAGCTTTAAGATTGTAGCTTTGAATACCAGCAGAGGTGATTCATGGACATCGCCACAGTGCCCCGTCGCACTTAACCTCAGGTTGTGCCAAGGGGAATGTCCCTATAAGAAGTGCACTGTACGTCTGCCAAATAACTACTTACTGTTAAGTCTGAAGTTTGTGTCACCAAAGAACTGACACTCTTGGCCTTTCTCCAAGCATTCATCTGAAGACGACTGTGGCAGGCCATTTTTACACTATCGATCTTTATTACAAGTAATCCAAAAGTGACTAAAGTTTCAATTTCACTCATAATTATGTCACTAGTTTCAGTTGTTTTTTTTACTTGCAAAATACAATGACTAGTCAGAACGGCTGTTTTACACTTCAATATAGAATCTTTCAAGTAAGATTAAGGAGGTTTCTATTAGCAACTGGAATACAATAGTGTCTACTTGTCGGAAAAACCATCACAGATACTAGTAGCCAAACTAGTTCTAGTAAGCCAGAATGAATATTAATACATAAATAGTTAAAGTGAAAACACACCAGTCTGAATGTCTGAAGCACTGAAGCAAATATTTGCTACAACCAAGATAAGTAGCAGCAAAGGAATAAGTGCTAGTTTGCAATGACTTTCTAATTTAATAGTGGACTAAGTATCTGATGAAAAGTTATTCATAAAATTGTAAAAGACGGCAGTCGCTATTGGCTACTAGTCATTAAAAACAAGCAGCGACGACTAATATAAAAATAAGAGTGAAACGGCTGGTCGTAGACGTCTGACACTTGCAGTGTCACACTACAACAAAACTTAATCAGTTCTTCCTGTACTAGAGCAGGGGGTGCAGCGGGAAATGACACAAACTGGCTCACCCGTGATGCTTTTCGCTTGTATTTATTGGCGAAGTCAAATTTCTCCTTAATGTCATCCAGGAGCTGCTCCAGACGCGCTTTCTCCTCTTTCCCCGTGTAATCCGGACTCAGGAGCACATACGCCCTCCAATTTGCCGAGTCAAAGCCCCAATGGCAAGTCCTGTTCTCCAGCGATTTGTGACTGTGCACCACGAATTTCTGGGTCGGGTACATGAGCCTGCAGTCCATGCATTGGATGCAGGGCGCGTTGGGACTCGTGTAGAGCTCCGGCACCAGCAGACCCTTACACTTCCCGAAGCACTCGTGATAGATCTTGAAGCTCTTCTCAGTGAGTTCCAGCTCTATGGAGCCGTACAGCTCCTTCTTGGAGTGCGGCGGGTACGTGCCCCCGTAGATGAGCGCGTTGCACAGGCGCTCCGCGTCCGTTTTGGTGATGAGTCCGCAGGACGGCGCGGAGAACGGCAGGATGCCCATCACCTTCAGTATCTCCAGCTGGTCGGCGGTGCAGCGCGAGCAGTAAATGTGCAGGTCGTCACACACCGAGTTGATCTGCTGGAGCGAGAAATCCCGCAGCACCGTGTTGAGGATCTGCGGCAGGCACAGGCGCTTCTCGCCGCCCACCACGAAGCACGAGATGGTCTCGCCCTCCAGGACCGTCTCGCACCTCTCCGTGGAGCGGTCGGACGGGATGAAGAGCGGCCCTGGCATCACCGGAGGAGGCTGCATCGGGGGGAGATGCAGCACGGGCTCCGGGACGTCTTTGCCATCCTTCTTGAAGAGCAAATCGTGTTGCCATCTGGCCGAGAAAGCGGCCGGTCCTCCGAGAGAGCTCATGGAGCTCAGGTGAAACTGTTTGAGAGTTTGTTGCAGTCCCGGGTGAGGCTGGAAACTCTGTCGTGTTACTGTTTCCATGTTTCGCGCACCGTGTTGTCGTTGAAAGCGAGCGTCTGGCGAGAAATACGACTCAAAGGTCCTGGTAGCGCGTCTCTAAATCCAAGTCTGTGAAAACAAGCACAAGAAGGCCGATAGGGCTTCATCAAATCCCCGCTCAGACGAAGGTTACCACCGGCGTGTCTTCTTCCCCTGCAGCGGGCTCTCTCCTGTCCATATCCACAGACAGACGCGTACAGAAAACTCAAGTGTAACACAAGCAAAAGCGCGCAAGTTGCAGCAAAACTATCCCACGGGGGAGCCAAACTTGTCCCACGTCAAATTCAGGAGTCAAATACACAATCCGCGAACTTTAAATCCGTCTTTTTCCCTGCGAGTAGAGATCGCTGCAGCCGGACACGGCGCGTCGCCTCCGCTCCTCTGCCCCTGCAGTTCAGTATGACTGAGTCAGTGAGCACAGCCTCTCTCTCTCGCTCTCTCTCTCTCTCTCACTCAGTGTTTGTGTGTGTCTGGCTCAGTCATTGAATCCCAGCCAAGAATGTGACTGACTCCGCAGGCTGTGGCTCTTCCAAGAACCAGCCTTCACTCCCTACTGCTGTAGAGAGACAGTCTCTGACTGTACTTATATCTATTTATTAATATTACTATTTATACTGGCAAATACTTTAACGTTTGTACTTTTTATCATCGTCTTAGTTTTTATTTAGTTATATACTAATATAATTAATATATCATGTATAAATACGTAATATTATTTATTTAATTTTATATATATATTTACACACATATATGATGGCTTTATTTGTCATCATGTCACTATTGTCAAAAGTGTATACAGTACTTAAAATACTAAAATTACATTATAGACATACGTATAAAAATATATGAAATTAAGTGAAATAGGGAATAATAAAAACAAGTGACAATGCAAAACATGGTTTACTCTGTTTTTGTATTATGTTTAGTACCACATTTGTTCTATTGTTAGTGTTTGTTTTAATTTTTGCACTTTTTAAATCAATAGTTGATACCATGCAAATGTATAGTACAGGTTTTTCTATTAACATCATAAATTGAAAATTAAGATTTAGCATTATTGTATATGAGCATCTTTGTTTCCATCAAGCATTTCTGTTATTTCAATGTACGTATTTCTTTTTAAAAATTAAATTTTTCTTCATCAGTGAAGTTGTCGAAAACAACGCATCACTGCAGGTTTCTGGCATCACTTTTAAATTAAGGCTGCAATTAAACCTTGCAATTAAATAGTTTGTAAAACTGTACATTTGTAGGCTGAACATTGTAAGTCTCAGGAGAGGAGGAAATAAGAGCATTTTTCGGTTGATGGGTGGAGTCTGAAACAGACGCTCTAATTTAGACTGACTGCGGTCTCAGTTTGTAAGCTTTGGTTTTCCTGAGACTTTAGACTGAGATGAGTACAGCAGACTGAACTGGGAAAGTACTTGAACTACATAAACATGTTGTTTCACAATATTTGTATGACAAATTACTTTTAATGTTTTGCCAATAATATCAAACAATTAGGTCAAGCACATCAAGCAATAATAATATTACTCATTGCATCATCACTCTCATCATGTCTACATTGTAAATTGATGTTATAAAATCATATTCTGTGCCACCATTACAAAATCACAGGTTTGTGCCACACAGATCTCCAGCACTTCCCTTCTGTGAATAATGCTGTGACATTATATATATATATATATATATATATATATATATATATATATATATATTTTCTTGCTGTTTAAATCAGTATATGTATGGATGTTATGTCTGTCTGTATATGGTTATGGGACTCATTTCATTCACATTTCCTCTAACACTACAGTGCTGAACATATGCCAGTGATTTATTAATAATGCTCTTTAGATTGAGTCCAACAGAGGTCAATGTAATTTGTTGCAGTAGCCCCCTCTAGCTCCAAGGCGATGTTACTGCAGGTGGAATTCAATGGGACAAATGGCCTTGATGCATTGCATCAATTCACCAAACTGCCAACCATTTGTAGAAGGGGTACAAAATTAGAAGAAAAATACTTTTAAAATGGTAAAGCAATGTGAACTGGAGCTACAGAACATTTGATCTCACATGTCTTGCTAAGAAAACAAATACAACTGAACCCTAATGTGCATAAATCCCTTTTATGTGCATATGCGAGCTAAATGCATTTCCAGTTCTTCATTCGGATAGCTTTAGATTTTCAACAGAAGTCTATATGTGATCTGGTCTTACAGCTTCGTGATAATGCGATGAGAGAAGGGAATTCTTTTTAACGGTGCCTTAGATTCCGTCTTTCAAAAGTTTTATTTGGATTTGCGTCATGGATTTTGGAAAAGCCCAGCGAGTTTGACCAAAATATGATCATTAGGCCTCTGCTGTCTCTCACATTTTTGAACATATATGGAAATCTATTCAAATGGGTGCTGTGAACACGAACTGCTGACCAAAACTCTTTTTGGATGAGTTTTTTTTAGGCCTGTTATTAAATGCCAAATATTACTCATCCATCATAATGGACGTGGAATCAAAAAATGAATAACAATAAACTTTTTTCATCCCATTAAGCCTACTCGCATTAGACATTTCAGTATTTCTGTCCTTGAATAAAATTCCTTTGTTGGCTACTAACACTAAATAGACTAGTTAAGAGTCAGATAAGCACACAAGCTTTATTTAGACAGCTGTAAAAAGCATATGAATTGAAAACAACCCTCTATTTTTGGATGCGGAGATAGAAATCCATTTCGTGACTATAACAACAGGTTTGTGAAAGCCAGACCCCTAAAACGCGAATGCGTAGGGATTGGTTGTTTTTCGTGTAGGCGTCATGACATGTCTGCAATAATTACATTGCAGAAGAGTCAATTACCTATTTAAATTTATGCAGCGACAATTTAAATGGCAGACACATTACGAATGTTTGCTTTCATGCACTGGTAACAGTGTGGGAATCAGTGAATCAGACTTGCTAATTCATTTATTCAATCTATTTACTTAAAAAAAACACTTGTTTTTTATTTCTAAAAGAGGTAGACAAAAAAGGAACAAAGACGTGTGAATAATAATATTTGATCTGGTGGGTTGCCATTAAAAGGTTATGAACTGCACGGTTTAAGAGAGATTTTGTGTGGTTGATGTTGACAGCCAGTTTTCTCTGCCCAAGCTACAGCACCACCACCCTTAACAAACAGGATCAACATATATCTGCTAGGCTCAGATAAGAAGAAACTAAAGATAAGTGCTGCATTACTGCCATTTATTCAGCTTTAAGAAGCAGAATTATATGCAGTGATACATGCTGATGTTTTGTAAACACATGGATTAGTGGTGGGCAGAAGACTCTTTCTCAGCACTGCCAGCGCAACCTGTGCCAGCTGTCTGACAAGTCAAACCCGTCAGAGCCGCGACCTTTTTGAGAAAGGGCAGACCTGCAGCTTAATCATTCTGGTGAGAGGCCGTGCCCACATCTCTCCCCGGAGGAGACGCCGCTCCTCCGGTTACATACTGGCAGCTTGGCAGGGGCAGAGGTTTGGTAACAGATACTGGCTGAGGAGATTTCTGTCAGACTCATTTTGCAATCAGCGTCTTAAAGGTGATGTCTGTCATTTTTGTAAAGGTTACAAATGCTTCTCAACTTTAGGTAAGCCTGTTGACGAGACACGCGCTCTCACGCCACACATCATGTTCTCATGAAGTGAAAAACACATTGCGGAGCAAAGAGGACACTGACAACACGTCGACAGACAAGACAGAGCAGGTTACTTTTGATATGAAACAGTTTCATATTTAAAATGTTGTAATTTTTTAAAGAAGTTTAAACAATAAATAGCGTATAGTGGCTCTATACTAGTTCATTTATAGCATCAAATAAACATGAATGGACATCAGAAGGAATGTTGTTTCAAGTTCACCAACGTTAATCTGCTAATTCCCCTTACTGCTTTTTCAGACAAAATGACCAGATTCAGGGTTATGATTGGTTAGATCGCCTGTCAATCAAACTGCATTCGAAGGGTCAATTATGGGTTGATTTCCCTTAAAGGTGCAATATGTAAAATTTTTGCAGTAAAATATCCAAAAACCACAAGGCCAGTGTTATATATTTTGTTCAGTTGAGTGCTTACAATATCCAAAATGTTTCCAACTCTTTGTAAATCATGAAAAAATTGCGATTTTAACCAAGGCTCCGGGACATGTACAGCCTGTCAACGATGTCATATCCGCGTTACCCTCGATTTCCGCTTTTACCGCCATAGAAACCATGACAACATAGTCTCACGGACAAATGCGGAAATAGTAGTTGTAGCGTCTATCAAGCAACTAACCTGTTTCTCACAGTCGTTATGGAACACAATTATTCTGTACTGTTTGTAGCTGGTTCTGTTAACAAAGACAAGTCCCATAAACTTAAACGTCAACCAAATGACCCAAGAAGATTTTGGGACAAGAAGAGAAATAAAACAAGGATCAACATCGGTGTGGCATTTCCTAAATGGAGAGAACTTCAGGACAAACTTCAACTAGACAGAGACGCTGATCTTGCATGTGTTTTAAAAGACATGTGAGTAACTAACTGGATTCCTTTACTGACAGAAAACTTGTGATTATCATACCGATCAACAGTGTCAGTGTGATTGTTTGAATGTCTTGTTCTTGTCTATGCATATGATGTGAAAAATGGTGAGGTGATGTTCACTACGAATACTTCAAGGCATGTTATGAACTGTTGCCTGTAATTTTGTTTTATACTGAAGCTTTAGTGAAATACTTGTCACTACATCAAATGTGTCGAATGCCAAAACTGCGAATGAGTTGCATTCTGTTCGAGTAGCCTAATGTTTATTAAGGACAGCGTTATTGCATTTGATTTGTGATTAGTTTGTTGACATTGCTGTACACTTCACCAGACGTGATATTGGAAATTAATACAGTATGCGTTATACATAAATATTAATCAACCTTTTTGCAAATAATGTGGGTACTATAGTTCAACTTTACTTTTACTATGATTGTTTTGAACACATAAAACTTTGCAGCGTTATCACACCAATGAATTGGACAAATGCAGTAACATCTATGATAACCAATTTAGTGTTAAACGTTGCTTTACTTGCGGCTAATTCATTATAACGAAATAAAATCATGCCATCAAGTGCAACATTTATAAAACTACTACTTAGCCTCATCCATGAACATGATATATGATTCCCATCTGACTGATTCAAATCAGCGGTGGAGTTGAAGATGACAGTTCCCATAATTCAAGCTATACGCTGGTGTTGTTGTTGTTTTGATTGTACGCCCTCTAGCGGCCAACAATTTACATATTGCACCTTTAAAATCATCATGAAATCAAAAATGGACAATATTTGTTTTTTATGGAATATTTCAGTATTTGTTAAAAATGATCTATCCATGCACATTACTATTATTTTTTTAATTAAAGCAATAGTTCACCCAAAAATGACAATTCTGTCATAAATTACTCAACCTCATGTCATTCCAAACCCGATGACTTTTGTTCATCTTCGGAACACAAATGAAGATCTTTTTGATGAAATCCGAGAGCTTTCTGTGCCTCTATTTCTATCCCTCCACAGCTACAACTACCGCTTTGACACTTCAAAAAATAGATAAAGAGAACGCAAAACTAATCCATATGAATTGAGCAGTTTAGTCCAAATTTTCTGAGACATGACCTCTTAATATGAACATACTGAATTTAGGCTTTTATTCACATATAAACATTGATCAGCGAACATAAACAGAAGCTCAGCCGAACCTGCTTGATGCACGAGAACAAACCTCTTGCAGAAGGTCAAACGAACTGCGTAACATATGAATGAGCCTCATTGGTTCTCGCACATCAAGCGTACATGCTTGAGCTTCTGTTTACAACTGATGTGTGAGTTGATGAATGTTTATATATGAACAAAGTCCTAAATTCAATCTGTTCTTCATATAAAGCGACCGTGTCTCTTTAGAAAATTTGGACTAAACCATTCAATTCATATGGATTAGTTTTACGATCTCTTTATGAACTTTTTGAAACCTCAAAGTGTCAGTTGCGTTGCTGTCTATGGAGGGACAGAAAGCTCTCCGATTTCATCAAAAACATCTTCATTTGTGTTCCGAAGATGAATGAAAGTCTTATGGGTTTAGAACAAAATGAGGGTGAGTAATTAATGACAGAATTTTTGGGTGAACTGTTCCTTTAATGTACCCTTGTAAT
Source organism: Zacco platypus (assembly GCA_038088235.1). Classification (NCBI taxonomy): domain Eukaryota; kingdom Metazoa; phylum Chordata; class Actinopteri; order Cypriniformes; family Xenocyprididae; genus Zacco; species Zacco platypus. The sequence goes on from CM076073.1 coordinate 8,995,473, forward strand.
CTTTAATCAAAGTAGCTTCACGTCCTTCTTGCACTGACATCTCTTCTCTTCTGTGTTTACTGGCACAAGGGCAGGACAACCTGTCACTCACATGACATCACCGCAATAGCAAACCACAACCATCGAAACAATTCCAGATGGACAAAATCAAGTCCCGCCCAACTGTTTGACTCAGATATACTTTACAATAGGAAAGAAAAGACTTATGTTTCATGCCAAATGAATGTGGCGCTTGATTGCTCAGTTTTGGGTGGAGTAATCGGTTTAACTGACCAATAGCAGATAAGGGGTGTGTTCAGGAAACCTGTTTAATGAGATAGTTCATGAAAAAAAAAATGAAAACAGTTCCCCCAAAAATGAAAATGTTATTTCAAGCTTCACAGAAGCACCACGTTCTTTAAAAAGTGTATTTAATCAGAAAAATCTGTTATCAACATAATAACATTCTCGATTTTGATTGGTTTACATTCTCACATTTGAGATGTCAAAACAGAGATTTGTTCAGTGTGCTCACTAAAGTCTTATTATCGATAAAAAAAATAAATAAATAACACTATCTACTACGTCTACACGTGTAGTATTTCTATAAGTCTGATAGAGAAAGAACAAGTCCGAGCAGAAGAAACATTCAGGCATAACACAGAATAATTCTGAAAACCTATGCAGATAAATATTAATTTCACAGTAGAGGAAAACGGTGTGCAAATAGCACCACAGCAATACACATTCATGTATGAAGCATGTGGGCATTATTCTCACATAGGTTAATCGCTGACTTTCAAGAAAATACTAACAAACTGCCAATAAAGTTCAGGTGAACCATCTGCCCGAAAACAACACATAAATAGGCTATTTACAGATTTGTTATATCATATATTATCACTAATAAATATTCAATATTTGAGAATTTCCAAATTAGATTTTTAAAGAGGTCTTGTGACATTTGCCTCAGGCAGGCCCCTCTAACCTGACACACCGTGGATTTTTGACAAAAGCTAGCAAGCAATTTAACATCTCCTGCACATTGGCCATTCTATCATCTCCTCACTCTCTTTCCTATTCTCCTCTCACCATCTCACACTTCTTCCACGGAGCTCTGAGAAAGCTTGCTTTTGGAAGGACTCGGGTAGCGCCCGCTATTTTTACATTTTTCATCATTCATCAGGCAACCATGGCGACGGCTCACAACATTGCCTCACACAAGTCCTAATGACATAAGCGCTCTTTCCTGGATGCAGTCTCCCCGGCTCCATCCCTGAACAGACTTACTCAAAACTCATCTGCTATTGTACTCTCTCACTGTGTGGCTATGGAACCATCAGTGTCAGCATTAGAACCTTCTGGAATTCTCATACAGAGGAGAGAGATGGTTCCAACCCTTGCCTCAGCCTCTCCAGAGCTCAGCGCTGTGGAGGCACCTCGTATGGATCATTTATTTTGGTGGTGGCCACCAGAAATTTACTCTCAGGATTTTCCCCCCATGTGTTCCTTCATAATGCAATGACGTAGCATGCATGTGTGGGTTCCTTCAGTCACTATGATCATTGGATAGCTTTTTAGTCGCTATTTTTGGTGTAGCTAATTCCAATTATAGCGCTTCTGTATTTTTATCCTTACAATCCCATCACTACCAATTTATGTGATAAATTAGTGATACATTTAGAGCTAAATTAGTCATCCAGGACAGGTTGGTTAAAGAGGGATGCGTCCTAGACCTAGAGCAACCAAACAACAACAACAACAAAAAGTTACTTTACATTTTTGCACCGCCATTTTGAAAAAAAAAAGTCTAATACAAAATTGCAGTAATACACATAATAATTTACATTTTTACATGTGCACTTTTTGCATTTGACAAACACTTCATTTAACGGGAATTACATTGCATTCAAGCACACATTTGATCAGTTATCAAATAATGATTATGATAATAATAATAATAATAATACCACTGATTTGTATGTGTATTGTTCCTTTGACAACACTGTAAAACAATCATGCCAATAAAGAAATAATAAAGATGTTCAACTGAATAATGAAACTAAACGTTTCCAACACCACACTAATATTCAGTCATCTTCGTTTTTATAATCAAATACACAACAAAATCCGTTGCGGTACATTTCTGCAACGAAATGTTATTCGGACTGCGCAATCATTGCGCAGCTTTACAGCAAAAAGACATTTGTAACGGAACACGGAAGTCATTCAAGAAAGAAACTCCCGCGTAGTTTTCATTGTTTGTATAAGCCATGTGCGTCTGAAAGAGATGCAGTGTGTTTACAACCGAATGACTACGATGTCTAAACTGAAGAGGAAGAAATTATCAGTTGAAGAGAGTAGATCCGAGCAGCACTCGAGGATCAAGAGGACAAACGACAGTAGCTGCAGCAAAACTTCTACAAGCAGGTAGGAAAGTCTGATGACATTATATCTAATTTAAGCTCTCTTCATAATAATATGTATATGTCTACTATATATATATATATATATATATAGAGAGAGAGAGAGAGAGAGAGAGAGATAGAGATAGATATAGAATGCATAATAATTCTGTATCATATTGTACTGACATTTTTACTATTTTATATTCAATGCTACAGGGAGAGATGGTGGGAGAGTTGTGAATTAAGTGATGTGGAGAGACTCTGGGCTCTTACCTTGAGAGCTCTTTGCCCTGCCCTGCAGTCAGATCAGGAAGAATCTATTCCACAGCTCCCCCCACCTTCATCCACGGTAATACACCAGGTTATCTGCAGTGGTTATCATGAAAGGGAAGGCTTGTACATCTAAGAGAATAATGAATAGTTTAACATGTAGTATTTATACGATACAATCTCATACTGTTGTATGATCTTATTCAATACAGTATGAATGATTTGATGTGAGGTGTTAATTCCTGCACTGAAATGGATGTTGTGTGCAAATAAATAGACACCGTGAGGTTTAAAGATGACCTAACAGAGTCACATTATGAGGCAAGTGTACTGAACACTTCATTCCCTTCACCAGGAATAAAAAATAATAACAATAATGATGTGCTCGGATAAATCATTTAAAAAAAAAATATGCTGCAATATTCCATAAAAAATAAGAGTTGTCCATTTTGATTTCATGGTGACTTTAAAAGCAGGACCCACCCTCTAACTGTGAGACCGCAAATCTCACATTTTCCTCTGTACATGGGAAAAGTAGGCTTGATGTTATTTTCCATGGAGATGAGAGGATGGACAGCACTGAATTTGTCCTTTCCATCATTATCAACAAAGCTGTAGTGTGCTTTCCTGGTCAGCATGTTTATTTATTAAATGGCATTTTCCATGAATATGGTACACTTTGGTGTCACGTTGCTTAAAAACATTCAACAAATAACATTTGAGGCACAAATCCTGAACAAAATCATACAGCAATATCAGAATTTAGTAATCTGTTTAATCGATTGTTAATTGTGTTACCTATTGTTAATGAATAACTATTTTTATTAACCAAACATAATATTTATGTGGCCTTTTTTAAATTTTGATTTAATATTTTTTGGGGGAAAATATTAGTAACTTTTATGTATTATGTTTTAAATTATCCTGTTTGGGAACAGGTTTATTTATTATATTAGTTTTCTGAAGGTTAATAAGCACCTCCTTTCAAGCAGCACCAAATAATGTGTAAAGTGTGTTGCTAGCAGAAGTGTCTAATTTACAAGTAGTTCATTTGTGTAAAACAGTGTGATTTTTCTCTCCATTTCCTCAGAAAACTCATGTACAAAAAGTAAGTGATTGGAGGTGGTGCAGTGCAGATGTTAATCCCCCTCCAGATCTGCCTGCTCCATCTTTCCTCTCTCACCCACCACCAGTGAATGACTGCAAGAACCCTTCACAACCTCCAGCAGCAGAGAACATGGGGGAATCTGACCCACCAGCACTTGCCGATCAAGAGAATGATACATTCTCACCTGATCAGGAGAGTGTATCAGTTTGTGACATGCAAACTGCTCAGCAGCGCCACCTAGAAGACAAGGTGAATTGCATTGAGGGTCTAGAATTGTCAGACAAACAGGGTGACAAATTTGGCGAAGCGGGGAAAGTCTCAGAAATGCAAGAGGTTACAAGAGGAGCTGGAGCTGAATTTGATTCGGAATCAAGAGCAGGAGGATCTGGAGTAGGATTGAATGCAGGATCAAGAGTAGGAGGATCTGGAGCAGGATTGAATGCAGGATCAAGAGCAGGAGGATCTGGAACAGTATTGAATGCAGGATCAAGAGCAGGAGGATCAGGATTGTATGCAGGATCAAGAGCAGGAGGATCTGGAGCAGGATTGGATGCGGAATCAAGAGCAGGAGGATCTGGAGCAGGGAAGGGTACAAAAACAGGTACAGGAGGATCTGTATCAGGGCTAGGAACAATACCTGGAACAGAAGGATCAGTATCAGTCATGGGAACAAAACAAGGAGCAGGAGTACCTGGATCAGGCCAGAGAGCAAAATCTGGAACAGGAGGGTCTGGAACAGGGCAGCAGGCAAATTCAGGAGTAAGAGGATTTGGATTAGGACTGGGAACCAAATCTGGAACAAGACAGGGAGCAAAATCAGGACTTGAAGGATCTGGGTCAGGGCTGGGAATAAATTCAGGAGCAGGTGGATCTGGATCAGGGCAAGGGACAAATTCAGGTCCAGAAGACTCTGGAGCAGCATCTGGATCAGGACTGGAGTGCTGCCCAATGTGTCTAATGCCTTTTCCTGAAGGGTGAGTGAAGGTTTCATATAAATAATGCATCTATCAATGTCATGTTATTACATTTGCTTCAGCAACACAAAATGTTTCATTGGGTGCCTGCCATGAAATGTTCAATACATAAAACCTACGAAATCCCAACATTCCCCAATTTGGCATGGCCAGAGAAGAACCCTCTTTTTGGTTGGTTGGTTGGTTGGTTTTGGCAAAAAGTCTTATTGGAAATCCATAGATAAATTGATACTTGTATTTCAGAATGCAATACCTGAAGTTCTAGAGTTCTCAATTTTCAAAAGCCAATTAAACAGGCAGAACTCTCAGAATTCAAGTGTTTTGCAGAACAGCAACTCAAATGAAGAAGCAGGGGAATGTGATCTGCTGTCATTGTAGAGTTGATGCATGTTCTAGAACACCAGAGAGTACAAGACTGAGATCAGCTTTGGCATTAGAGATGTTAAGCTGGCCCTTTAGGTAAAGCCAGAACATGCATGCGCTCACTCTCATGAACCCCTTGGCAGCGCTTGTTTCACTAGGCTTTAAGATGAAGTGTTGGTGGACGGAATCATGCATTCTATCACCTCTTTTTAAATGGCCAAAATAAAATTAGTCATTTGCTGGAGAAAGACATTTTATTTTCCCTAAATGAAATGGATTTGAGTGTTTGCGCCTTGGGTGCTGGTGGAGCACTCCGAGATGGATATCACAGCCACGGTTATGTAACGAACTCCTGGATGTGATGTCATCCCTGCAGATGTAGAGCAGAGGATCCAGTTCAGATGGGATTTATATTTGATACTTTATGAACACTTGATTCTAGATTTTTGATTGATGAACATAGCAACCTTTCGCAGCTGTTATTGTTGTTGTATGAAGTACACAAAGTATTACACAACACATGACATTGAATTTTTAGACTTAATAATGAGGTTGGTAGATGATTGTTTTAGATGGTAATACCCTGGTACTTTTTAATAAACTAGTATTGATGTAAAAAATTTGTTATAATATTTATATTAATTATAAATATTATTAATATTTAATTATATATAATTAGTTTAAGTTTAAGTTGACATGTTTTGCGATGTGACATGATTTAAACAGCATTTTCTATTTATTTTATAATTATGCATGCTGAGTACTACATAATATTTGTACTTTTATTTATATAAATAATAAATGCATTTTTGAATTAAATATTTTTCCTTGCAGGAAGATTTACAGTATATAAATAAAATACATATATTTTATGCTCTCTATTTTTTATTTTTTTTAAAGCTTAAAGGGTTCACACAAAAATCATTAATTACTCGCCATTCAAAATATAAGAGGTCATTCAAAACCCCTTTTGTTCATCTTCAGACTACAAATTAAGATATTTTTGATGAAATCCGTGATTATTTTTTTTGGCCTCTGATACTGAAACGACTGAACCACTTTTAAGGCCCAGAAAGGTAGTAAAGACATCGTTAAAATTGTGACTACAGTGGTTCATCCTTAATGTTATGAAGTGATGAGGATATGTTTTGTGTACAAAAACAAAACTAATAATTTCTTTTCTTTTATGTCAGTCTCCTACGCTGTTCATGCAGTAAACACTTCCGGGTTCTACGTCAGAACGGTGGCTCAGTATTGGCTGACGCAGGAGCTGGGGAATAATGAGTCGGCATTCTGGCGTAGAACCAGGAAGTGCTGCACTGTGTTTACTACGTGAACAGCGTAGGACACTGACATGGAAGCGAAGAAATAGTTGAATAAAGGCATTATTTTTGTTCGTCTTTTGCGCACAAAAATCATTCTCGTCGCTTCATAACATTAAGGTTGAACCACTGTAGTCGCATGGACTATTTTAACAATGTCTTTACTACTATTTTAACTTACATAAATGAATTTAACTTTGCTGCAAAGTTTTACCTGATTTTTCTTGTAGATTTATATACTTTTAAGCTAAAATCTTAAACTAAAACTAGAACTGTTATATAGCCTGTATAATCACATACCAGTTTATAGGAGTCATTTTCACCTTGCTGCCATCTTTAATCAATGCCAACTCTCCAGAAAGGCCGTTTATGAACTGTTCTGCTTGTGAACTTTGGAGCACTTCTCAGAAAGAGGAAACACTATGTTGAAACATGGCAGACTGCGAGTGTACTTAAAGAGAGGAGGAAGAGAAACTCTAAGAAGGACATTTATTCATCAGAACGGGTCAAAAAGTCACCAGATTCTTGCTTGGTCCGAGAGCAGCAGTCCTTCGGCGTGGTGGGCAGCGCTGAACGTTCTAGAACAAGGCAGCACTTTGTTGCGAGCGCAGGGCTGGCGTGCGCCGCTGCCCGCTCTCTGCCCGCCGTGTGTACATTGGCCAGACTGCAGAGCACAGCAGAACACAGGCGGCCCCGTGAGAGAGACACAATGAACACTCTTGTCTAGGGAAGGACAGATAGAGAAAGAGGCAGAATGTAGAGAGCGAGGGCGTCGATACGAGCGGAGGGCAGGACTGGTGAAGAGATGGAAATCTTGATGGAGGGAATCAAGGGAACTGGTGGGTTGGCACGTGTAGATTCACAGAATGGTTTTGAGGTTTGCTGCTGGGAAGCTGTCTGGGTTGGAAAAGGGATTAGAGAGGAAAGAAAGGAGTCTTGAAGGCAAAGGGAATACAAACAAATGAATGCAAGTGGAAATGAGTATAGTTTGGAGGAGGAAGGATCTGTCTTTCTGAATCGTGCTTTAAACGGTCATTGCAAAGTCAGATTTGAGACCTGGTGACCTCGCAGTTGATGTGTGCTTGTTAGCCGGCGGTGTACTATAACAAACTATTCCCTCTATTTATTCACTTGTAGTTTTTTTGTCAACTACCACAAAATAAAAATAAAAAAGCCACCAGCTTTACCAGAATATGGGTAACCAAACAGTTGATGTTCCGTAGTAAGGAAAGAAAAATACTATGGAAGTCAAAGGGGCCAATCAACGGTTTGGTTTCCAACAATTTTCAAAATATCTTCTTTTTTGTTCAGCAGAAGAAAGAAATTCATACAGGTTTGGAATAACTTGTAAGTAAGTGATGACAGAATTTTCATTTTTGGGTGAACTATCCCTTTAAGTAAAAAATGAGGGTAACTCTCTACAATAAGTTTGTTAAAGCATTAGTTCACCCAAAAATGAAAATTCTGTCATCAATTACTCACCGTCATGTCGTTCCACACCTCTAAGACCTTCTTTCATCTTCGGAACACAAATTAAGGTATTTTTGATGAAATCTTTTCTTTTTTTTCCCCCCATAGAAATGTAATTACCACATTCAATGTCCAGAATAGTGGTTAAACCTTAAAGGGTTAGTTCACCCAAAAATGCAATTTCTGTCATTAATTACTCACCCTCATGTCGTCCTAAACCTATAAGACCTTCATCCGTCATCGGAGCGCAAATTAAGATATTTTTGATGAAATGCGAGGGTATCTGATCTCACATAGGTAGCTAACCCTAACCCTTCTTTATGTCCGAACGCGGGCTCAGTATTGGCCGGCTCTGGTCACGCGGGCAGCGTGTGTGTGATGCTGACGCAGGAGCCGGACAATAACGAGTCAGTGTTCTGACGTACAACCTGGTCTATTACCAGGTCATCAAAAATATCTAATTAACCCTTATGGCTGATGGGTTTGGAACAACATGAGGGTGAGTAAATAATGACAGAAATCTCATTTTTTGGGTGAACTAACCCTGTGTTGAATATCAAGTTTTAAATGTTGTTTATATGTTTTTGTGGTGTCTTTAATATGCCAATTCATCAGTCAACACCGTTGGCAACACTTTAGAATACGGAACACATAAACCATTAACTATGACTTTTCCCTCAATAAACTCCTAATTTACTTCTTATTAATAGTTAGTAAGGTAGTTGTTCAGTTTCGGTATTGGGTAGGGTTAAGGGAAGAAGAATAAGGTCATGCAGAAGAAGGCATTAATATGTGCTTAATAAGTACAAATAAACAGGCAATATCCTAGTAATATGCATGCTAATGAGCAACTAGTTAAAAGACCCTAAAATAAAGTGTTACCACACCGTTGCTGAGAATTTCTCCTTACAACTGTGTATCAACTGTTTCTGCCCTCTTTCTATTGGCTCTCTATACACTGACAGTTCTAGGGCTTTGTGTTGTTAATGTTCCCGTCCTTAAAGTTGCCAGTTATTGAATACTTTATATGAGAATAAAAGCACATGCAAACATTGATGAGCGAACATAAACAGAAGCTCAGCCGAACCTGCTTGATTCACGAGAACAAACCTCTTGCAGAAGCTCAAACGAACTGCGTAACATATGAATGAACCTCATTGGTTCTCGCAAGGGTACATGCTTCTGTTTACAACTTTGAGTTGATGAATGTTTATATGTGAATAAAAGAATAAAATAAATCAGTTCAACATATAAAAGTCTCTTCAGAAAATTTGAACTTAAACCAAGCAATTGATATAAGGATTAGTTTTACGATTCACTTTCTGAAGCGTGAAAGTGGTAATATTTTCATTTTTGGATGAACTAACCCTTTAAACTAATGCGACCTCGTTGTAAAGTGTTACCAGAATGAGTATCTTCAATCCTAGAAAAAGGTGCATTTATTCTGACTGAGATGTTTTCAGCAAATCCATGTTAAGAATTGTTGGAAAACAAGAAAAATTCTAAGGAGAATTGTATATGATTGAAGTGTTTCCAGACAAATGTTTTTTGAGTGATATCAGGGGATCAGCTACATTGTAAACAGCTTGTCTCTAGTCAAAAACTTCTATCCACATGTGTTATTCCCAAATAATTTTTGAAAGACCGTGAGGGATCGATAACATATCATGACTCATAAATCTCATTTTGTTTCCAAAACTACTCATTGTGCAAGAGAGAAACGGTCTTGCTTTAGCACCCTTGTGTTTTGGTTTACAGACCACAGATTACTGGAACCGGCACTGATTTCTCTTTAGTTATAGTGTATTGGATCTCATGCATGTTTGCTCACCATTATTAAAAACCTATATGTTTTCTGTTTTTTTTCCAGGTTCACCCAAATGGAATGTGATGGTCATCTTGCACAATGTTTATCAGAGATGCATGACGATATTATTTGGTGATGGTAATGAAATTCTATTATTTTGGATACCATTGTTTTCCTTTGTGTCTTTATGTTGCATGCTTGCAAAATATTACTTTAACATTTTGTTTACTGTAACCAGAGAACCTGTGAAGTATTTCTGATCAAATATGGTTGAAAAATATGCATTATGCAATAAAGAAGACGTGTCGAACATCTTCTCTCACAAGACCAGTGTTGTTTTTCTTTTTTCTCCACACCCAGAAATCATGAGACAGGAAATGTGAAGTCATTACAATGAACATTTACTGATTTACAGTTGTTATCTAAGATGCTTAAGACTTAACTTCATAAAACCAAAGACATGTTCACATCTCTTTCTCTTCCCCTCAGCCCACAGAAACTCTACTGGAGCTTTCATTTACAATAATTTATAAAACAAACACTTCAAATATAAAAGTATTCCCCTGTAGCACATTGATAAGAGCGTCATTTGCTTTGGACTCAACATAAGGAAAGAACTGAAAAAGAAAGAAAAGCAGAAAACAGCTTGCGGCGGCTTTTGTATTTGGCAAGTTGATAAATAATGGAAATGTCTTTCTTAAAAATGTTTTCAGGGACAAGAACTTGTATTTTATTGCCGTCTCGGGCTCTAAGTTTGAGACTAGCGGTTGGGACACTGGATTCAGAGATCTCCTATAATGGTGCATAAACAGATTTATTTCTCTTTTTGTGAAAATTAAGGTTTAAATTACAGATATTTACAATAATGCTAAACTCATTCCAGTTCAAATATAAACGAATAAAACCAAACCAAAGGACAATCATGAATCTGACTGTTTCACGTGTATTCTGTACATTAGCTTGAGCTGGTGGAAAATTAAGTTGGTCAGATGTAGATAGTTTATCACTTGGTCCTTTGTAATATACTATAGTACCTGTTATTCAAGCAGTTTGTACGAATAAACATCGGTTTACAGGAATGAAAATGAAGGAAAATTTAAAGTCGACTAATAGGGCCATCTTTACGTTAAAAACCTGAAAATTCACAAACTATACTTGAATGCCGCTTGTTGGCAGTTTGCATTGACCTGAAGTTTCTGTCATAAACAATCCATATATCATTCATTAAGAGTGGAAATTTTGTGGCTGTTTCTGTACCAGCTTTTCATTAGAGAGCTGAAAACATGGTGGGGTAATCTGGCTTTCTCTCTCTCCTCGTTATCGTTACGTTCGTCACGCTTGTTATCTCCTGGGCCGTTCTTTGTTCTTAGCCCGTCTGCTAATCTCGCTACTGTCTGACACAAAAGCAGCTAATTAATCCTGTTAACATGGCAGCAATTCTTCATACAGGTCTGATTTCTTCAAAGCATTCACATCTAAGAGTGTCGTCTTCGCTCTCCAAGAAAAAGAGGAAATAAAAAACCCCAAACTTGGAGATTAAATGCAACAGAAGATAGAAAACATATCTAGTTGCTTAATAACACCATACTTTATCACTGTGAGGGATTAATCAGTCAAGCTAGCCTGTGATTGGCTGTTATATTCTTTAAAGGAAAATCACGTTTTGAAGTGAAATTTAAAGCTTTTGAATAGACATTATGCTTTAGTGGAAAAGTGTAGGAGTGTACGACTATGTTCGGAATAGCATACTAACATGCTACTCTCGCTAGCTTTGCAGTATGTATACTGTGCACAGTATGCATGGGATTCCCCAGATGATCTACAACGCCAAGACTCACACAGCACAGAATAATGTATCCCAGAATGCAATGCGCACAACTTGACCTTCAATTTTCCATCTCTATATTGGCTCATAACAGCATTTTTACACAATTTTTTTGATGAAATAGTCAACATCACAAGATACCATGTGACAGTGTAGCATACTAATGTTTTTTCGACATAATCATTTCACCTACTTTTAGTTTTACTTTTAAGGCTAGAATTCTATTCCGAACACAGTCTGCCATCACATTCTATAAGATTATCATTCTAATTGTGTTTTATATTGAGTGTTGTAACAGGTTGAATTTGGGCTTTTGATTGCGACTGCAAAGACGCGTCATCTGAGATTCACATCACTGTTGCACAATTTTACCACCACATAACTTCAGAAACATGATGTACAAACCCCTTGTTTGTGTTTTCTCGCCCTCCACAACATCTCAAAAGCACATTTTTTGACAGATCACATGAGTACCACAACACAAAACCCTCTTATCGGAGTGAGGAGCAGCCATGTGAGTAATATAGTGTGCTGTTGTAAAGAATGCTACTATAACATTAAACCTAGGCTCATTGGAAAATCGTTATGCAAAATGAAATTATGTTTCTCCTTGCGTGATTCGCAAACAATTTCAAAATGAGTGGTGCTAAAAGCGCATTCAGTTTAAAACGAACCCTAACCTGTGTTTGGCAAGGTTTATTATGTTGGTTGTTCTACATATCTAGGCAGTTCGGGAATTAAATTTCTGGTGAGTGGCGCAAAAAAGGTTAATGCTCTGTTGCGTGTGAAAATAACAGTGCATACACTAAACCTTAAACCTAACCGACTTTTTTAGCAACCATTCTTCTACACGTCTTTGAGGTCTTTTATTGTGACTTGTGTTTCACAGGACTCGTACCCAAGCACTCCATATCCATGTACCAGGTGAGCTACCAAGCAAGTTTACTACATCAGAAAAGCCATATGGAGCTGATAATGTGATGAAGCATCAAAACGTATTAGTTTACAATTCACTGGAAAAAAGTGTTTTCAGGTCGTAACATAGTATTGTGCAAGGAACTTCTAGAAAATAAATCTTTATTAATCATTAATCTGCCACTGTAATCATAATTTGTGTGAAAATGAATGAAAGTCGTTGGTGCTATACTGCCACTAGTGTTCATTACAGATGGAAACAGTAGTGAAATGTATATATAGGTATGTTTTTGGAGTTTTGTAAAAAATGTAGGTAGAGCCAGATTTTTCCAATGAGTCTAGGTTGGTAATATTACTGTATTTGGGCTTTGTGATTATTCAGTGTCTAACCTTCATGTCTTGTTTTTAACATATGTATCAGTGTTTATGTAAAGTAGAAAAAAAATGAACAAAAAAAAAAAACACACCTGCAGCTCATATTTCTCATTGGATGGTGCATTGGAATATCAACTCCAAGCTAACATGGAGTTCAGAGCAGTTTGGAGCATGGTGAATTTTGGATCTTTGAGGCACTTCTTCAAAAAAACACATTTTATCTCCCATTTACTTTGTAAAATCAACATGGGTGGTTAAAAGCCTGTGGTCTGAAGCACAGCTACCCACTGTTGAGGAAACCATCATGGTCATTAATTAAAATGTGCCACTTTGCATCACAGAAGGCATCATAAATTCTTCGATTGGCTACCTACACTATAATACAACATTTACCTTTAAACATTATACATTCTTGTTTCGCTTGAGGACGCACCTCACACAAGATTAAAGAGAATTTAAAAAAAGTTGAACAGAAAATAAAAAGTGCACATTAAGTTAGAACTGTCATATTTAGCAAGGGTTGATGGGAAATGTAGTCTCTGAAGGACGCAGGCACACATAGATGGAGCTAACTTGAGTCCCAGGCAACAGTGCGCGCACACTCTCACAAACATGGGTGTCGAAATTAAAGAGGATGCTGGGAAGCAGGAAGACAATCAACAGCTGAAATTTGGGGAATAGTTCTGAGTTTGTTTTCTGAAGTTCCTGCAGTCGTTTCTTCTTCCAGTGTAACCCCAAAATAACTCAGGGAGGGTCCGAAACTTGAAGTCTTTTAGTGTTGCTTTTTGTCTTTAACGCAGTTTTAAGGAAAAGTTCTTCTCTGTGAACACATAGTCTGAGCTAAACTCAGCTGTAGTAGTCTTGTGGAGCCGCAGGCAGAGAAACATCGGCCGTATTGTTCTTCCCTCATACGTTTTCTTCAGTGGAGAGCAGCAGAGGATTAATGTACTCGAATCCCTCAAACTCAGACTGGTCTATTCTCTTTATCACATCCCTGAGGAGAGAAACCAACATTATTAATGGAAGAGCTAAAATTCAACTGTACATTCCCTGCACTGTGGCTGAAAGCAAATAATGTGGAGAATATTTAAAAAAAATTGAAAGCTAAAGTGAAGGTGGTGTAGTTTTTGATCAACTGAATTTCCGATAGGTGCTAATAAGAATTGAAAAGAAGGACTAGTTGCTGGCATGACATCTTTTACATGTACATTTATTCATTTAGCAGACACTTTCATCCAAAGTGTCTTAGAAATGAGGAATACAGAAGAGTGATTCACCCCAAGGAGCCAATAATGTGACGAGAGCCGACAATACAAAGTTTCAAACATTGTCGAGAAGAGAATTCTGAAAATGTGCCCAATTTGACCTATTTCCAGTGTGATTAAATACAGCCGTGATTTTTAACATTCCTTTTTGCTCAACAATTGACTGAACTGGAAAAAAATTATTTGAATAAAATGACTTTCTGGGGAATATACACTACCATTCAAAAGTTTGAGGTCAGTAAGATTTGTTTTTTCTTTGAGAGAGAGAGAGAGAGAGAAATTAAAGTGACAGTAAAGATATATTGATAAAGCAACAAAGATTTCTATTTCAAATGCTGTTCTTTTGAACTTTCTATTCAGCAAAGAATCCTGGAGAAGATAATAAATGTGTCCACAAAAATATTAAGCAGCACAACTGATTTCAACCTTGATATTTCTTGAGCACCAATTCAGCATATTAAGATAACTTCTGAAGAATCATTTGAAACTGAAAACTGGAGTAATGGCTGCTGAAAATCATAGAAATGATTTAAAGGGGACCTATTATTCCCCCTTTCACAAGATGTAATATAAGTCTCCGATGTCTGTGAAGTTTCAGCTCAAAATACCCCATAGATCATTTATTATAGCTTGTCAAATTTACCCCATTTGTGTGTGAATAAAAACATGCAGTTTTTGTTTGTGTTCCTTTAAATGCAAATTAGCTCAAGCTAGTAGCTCAACAACAACAAAGCTGGAGAATCTCACGCAGCCAAAATGACGATTGTCAGTAATAGAATTCAGCCTTACATTGTTCAAACCGGAGTCAGACTCTGATGGAGAGACTCAGGAAGAAGTTACAACTTTTAGAAAGCAACTGGATGTTTCTGAATGTTTAGTGGATAAATTCATGAAGTTGCTGTGGAGTTGATTCAAATCATCGACTAGCATGTTCCGTCATGTTAATCCTTTGTGCAAATCGAGCGTTTAATTGACCCTCGTTTGTGAAGCAGTCTGGTGTAAAATGACAGCATGACAACAACACTTCTACTACAACAACTCGTCCCCTTCTCTAAAGCAGCCCAACATGGCTTCACCCCCTTTGTTGCATGTCCCAGGGTATTGTAAAATGTCCCAGGGAATTGTAAATCCCAGGGTAGGGTTTATGTAAATTTTGGGATTTGTGATGTCACCAACATGGGAAGAAGCTTGTTGTAGTCCCTACCAGCCGTTTGTTTTAGTCCTCAAAAAGCGATTTCTGAAAAAGATATTTCCCTTTCCATTGAACTTTGAGCGTTCTAACTTTGCAGATGTTGTTTATGTTCAAACAGCAACATAACATTTACATCACGCATAAACATTTATGCTCAACATTACACACTAACTAAAGTTAAAAAAGTGAAATCATACTCAAACACCCCTTTAAATCGTAAAATATATAAATTAGAAAACAGTCATTTTAAAATGTAATTTAATTTCACGATATTACTGTATTTTTGATCAAATAAATGCAACCTTGTTGAGGATAAGAGACTTCAAAAACATCTAAAGTAAATCATATTTTTAAGATTACATCTATTATTATTGTTTTTTTATAGATTCTACAGAGGATATGTAAACTTATGAGCACATCTGTAAATGCAGCCTGCCCAACATCAGCGTGAAGGGGCTGGTTAACCACGAAGGGGGCTCTAACTACAGCAGTGGGCAGACAGAATTCCACTAGAGTACAATTGAGAAATTCAGCGGCGTCTTTCTCCCCTTGGCTATTTTCTGCACTGGCAACAATCCTTTATATGTCTAAAGAGATGGTAACATTCTTGCCGAAATCAGATCTCTTGGTCTTCAGAACCTCAGGAATCCATTGATCTATTTTATCAGCCTGTCGAGGATACTGCACCGCTGTAATGCTCCACCTCTTCTATGGCGTAATGCTGAGACGATTCAAAACTAGTTTATCAAGTTCTGTCAAACACGGTCCACAGAGGGCAATTCTCCTCTCCAACAAGCTCTGCAAGAACTGATATTTCACCAGATCCGGGATCAGTGCCCAATTGTGTTTTTGCTGTGTCTGTTTGAATAAAGTCCTCAGAGGGCCACTTGACTATATGTGGGTGTGTGTGAGGTCGAAATGCCTCCAGCAAGAGTGAAACCTAAAATAACATGAATGACACCTCTATGCCGTAATATCAGGCTCAGGTTTCAAAGGGAGTGCAGGGGGGAAATGTGTGATGCCACAGAGGAAGAAACACAGAACGACGGACTGGGCACTGACCAAAATAAACAAGCCTCTTTACTGCACAAATGTTTCTTCAGAAAAGAATTGCAAGGTGGAGCTTAGTTGAAAGAGAGAGAGAAGTTTTGGTACTATTTTCACAAAAAGTACACAATTGTTTTGAACAAAACAAACTGATAACACTTCTAACACAGCTAGCTGTTCATTTAAAACCTGCGATTGCATTAAGACTGTACATTTCTTTTCACACAACATTTGTTTCAAAGCAAGATTACTGCCACACAAGAACATTTGGTTAATGAAAAGACATTACTTTAAATGAGAAAAACCAAAAAAACCTATGAGGAGCAATTACAAATGAACACTATCAAAAGTTTGGGGTCTGTACCATTTTTTAAATGTTTATGAAAGAAGTCACCTATGCTCAAAGGCTGCATTTATTTGATCAAGAATACAGTAAAACAAAAATATTGTTTATATTATTACAATTCAATATATCTAATATATTTTGAAAAGTGATTTATTCCTGTGAATCCAAAGCTGAATTTTCAGCATCATTACTCCAGTCTTCAGTGTCACATGATCCTTCAGAAATTATTCTGATATGCTGATTAAGAAACATTTCTTATTATCAGTGTTGAAAACAGTTGCTGCTTAATATTTTTCTGGGAACTGTGATACTTTTTTTTGGTAACACTTTGGTATGAGGAACACATTCACTATTAACTATGACTTTTGCCTCATTAAACTCTTACTTTCCTACTTATTAATACTTAGTAAGGTATTGATGTAGCTATTAAGTTTATGTATGGGATAGGATTTAGGGATGTAGAATATAGTCATGCAGAATAAGGCATTAATATATGCTTTATAAATACTAATAAACAGCCAATATGCAAGCTAATAAGCAAGAAGTTAAAAGTGAGAATTGTTCCCTACACTAAAGTGTTACCTTTTTTTTTTTTTTTTAGTATTCTTTGATGAATAGAAAGTTCAAAAAAATTGCATTTGATTGAAATAGAAATATTTTGTGACATTATAAATGTTTTGCTGTCACTTTTGATTTAATGGGATGGTTCACCTCAAAATGAAAATTCTGTCATTAATTAAGGCCCCGATATATTTCAAACGAAATCGAAGAACCAACTGATGTGACGTAATTTCAAACAAAATCAGGCCAAAACGAAGTTTGTTTTGTGTCCTCAGGAAAAGTTCGCTCCAGCTGCAAAACACCTTCGTACGACCACTGGTCCGTGACGAAAACGTAACGCTCTGACGCTGACGCTAAACCTTCTTTCACACGGAACTCATTTTGTTAGTGGAGTCCGTTGAGGTAAGATCTCCGCGGGTGAAAAGGAACACACTGGATAGCTACTTTACAGTAGAAAATGAAGTTGTGCTTCTGATGAAATGAGGAACTGACACGGTTTTGATACTGTAAAGCTGCTTGCTTTTAAGCTATCTATTGAATATAATGCCATATAAACAAATGTGACGTGACTATACTGGAGTGCTAAGTCTTACGGGTTTGGAACATGGGGGTGAGAAATTAATGAAAGAATTTTCATTTTTGGGCGAAATATCCCTTCTATGATCTTACTGACCCCAAACTTTTGAACGGTAGTAGATTTTGTGTAAATTTTGCGGAGTCAACTAAACTAGATAATAACACACTAGGAATCCAAGTTCTTTTATAAGTCGTTTGTGTGAGCTTGTAAAAGGCAATCGTGTCTCTAGTCGCAATGGATTCCAGTTCATCTTATTCCGCAGCGCTCTGAGACACATCCCACTCTGGACGCACATTCCTTTAATCCGAAAGACTAAATCTCTTACAAGGAAGGATTTCACCCCCCCCCACCCGCTTTTTTCGTCTGCCAGATCGTCAAACAAAAAAGGCTTCCATCACTTCCTCCCCCTCCTCCTCTCCTCCACCGTGTGGGACGTCAGGCTTTTCCAGAGCTCGCTCTGCTTTTGAAGTGTCTGGCTGCTGCGTTCCTTTGAAGCCTGCTTGGAAAATCGCGTATTGAACTAAGAACCCGCCATGGCTCTATAGATTACTGTCTGTCAGTTCATCTGACTGCAGCCCACTTGCGTTCTGCTAATTATGAGTGACAGGTTTACCGACAAATTGACTTCAATAGGCTTGTAGACTGCAATGATTGTGTACTTAACGGATAGTGTTCATAGTTCGAGGTGCATCTTGGGCTTCCCATGGAGAGTGAAGATATCAAATCACCTCAAGATATCGGATGACCTCATTCGAAAACATCACACTATGTCCTAACCAGACGCAAAGCGACTAGATTCCAGTGACAAGCAATTTGTCTGTCCGCATCAGGCATGACGCGACTATGAGATGCAAGAAAATCAATTAAAAATCACAGCCAATCGGAACAGTGTGTAGGCGCGCTCACACTCGCAACCAAATAGATAAGTAGATTGTCAAATTCATAACTATTACACCATTTTAAAAATACATACTGAGTGAATTACTTAAATTTTGTCATAGAATACACTTTTTTCTTCATACTGAGATCACAGTTTAAACATTCTTGTTTCTAATAATTTATTTTCAAGATCTGAGGTGAATTATCCATTGTCACTTTCAGGCTACGACGTCACAAAAATAGAAATCGTTTCTAAAATAGAATCAATGCGGATCACTACCGTGGCTGGTTAGGACAAAAACTCTGATTAACACTGAAACTTTATCATGTCGTGTCTGGTTAGGGCACAGTGTTTGAATTTGTATGCAAGGAAGAATTACAATGATTTGAAATTTGAATGTAAAACAGAACGAACGAACGAACAAACGATAGATAGAACGAACAATAGATAGAACGAACGAACGATAGATAGAACGAACGAACGAACGATAGATTGAACAAACGAACGAACGAACGATAGAACAATAGATAGAACAAACGAACGATAGAACAATAGATAGAACAAACGAACGATAGATAGATAGAATAGATAGAACGAACGAACGATAGATAGAGCGATAGATAGAACGATAGAAAGATAGATAGATAGATAGAACGATAGATAGAACGATAGATAGATAGAACAATAGATATAGATAGATAGATAGAACGATAGATAGAACAATAGATAGATAGATAGATAGATAGATAGATAGATAGATAGACAGATAGAACGATAGATAGATAGAACGATCAATCGATAGATAGATCGACAGATAGATAGATAGATAGATAGATAGATAGTGTTGTGGCCAATTTAATTCAAATTCACACTCATGAATTGAAGAGGAACTAATTCTTCAGTTGTAAATTTCGCATAATCCTGGAAAGTATTGCATGTTTCTAATGCACAGTCCTCAGATTTTGGCGCTAACGCGATGAATTTCAGTCATGGTACTTAATCACGTTGTTAATTAAAGATGTTGGCCTCTTTCTGAGATGCATTTTTGGAGCTCCATTTAATGTAAATTGAAAACAGTGTATTTAACATTTAATGTAAAACAGAACGAACGAACGAACAAACGATAGATAGAACGAACGATAGATAGAACGAACGAACGATAGATAGAACGAACGAACGAACGATAGATAGAACAAACGAACGAACGATAGAACAATAGATAGAACAAACGAACGATAGATAGATAGAACAATAGATAGAACGAACGAACGAACGATAGAGCGATAGATAGAACGATAGAAAGATAGATAGATAGATAGATAGATAGATAGAACGATAGATAGAACGATAGATAGATAGAACAATAGATAGATAGAACAATAGATAGAACAATAGATAGATAGAACGATAGATAGATAGATAGATAGATAGATAGATAGATAGATAGATAGATAGATAGATAGATAGATAGACAGATAGAACGATAGATAGATAGAACAATAGATAGATAGAACGATCAATCGATAGATAGATCGACAGATAGATAGATAGATAGATAGATAGATAGTGTTGTGGCCAATTTAATTCAAATTCACACTCATGAATTGAAGAGGAACTAATTCTTCAGTTGTAAATTTCGCATAATCCTGGAAAGTATTGCATGTTTCTAATGCACAGTCCTCAGATTTTGGCGCTAACGCGATGAATTTCAGTCATGGTACTTAATCACGTTGTTAATTAAAGATGTTGGCCTCTTTCTGAGATGCATTTTTGGAGCTCCATTTAATGTAAATTGAAAACAGGAATCCATTTTTAGTAGCTCGAGGGCCATGTCCCAATGGATCAAATCAGAATAACAAATTCCGCCAGATATAAAAGTCATTGTGAAGACTGGAGTCCCTTCTCAGAGAAATACACCTCTACAGAACAATACGCATCAAAGCCTGGTGTGATTCTCCTCCATGCAGAATGATTGGAATGTCTGAAGAAACTCTTGAAAGAAATGGGGTGAGACCTCAACAACTGACCCAAATGTATTCAGACATGTAATGAGTCAACCTAAAACTCTCCACCATCAAATAAATGCACATTTTTTGCACTGAATGACTAGCCTCTTATTTTAGCACTTGTTTTAATCACAGCGGTATTCAAAAGGACCGAGTTTATGAATGAGCGACTGAAGAAAAGACTTGAAAGCTTAAAAGCCCCCCTAGAAACTCACTTCACATTGATTAAAGCCATTTTCCACCTGAATCTATGGTTTTTAATGCCTCTCAGCCATTTAAGAGCTGTTCTTTGTCCTCCCTTTCAATGTGGCCCTTTTCGGCGCACCTCATACTGTAAAGCAATCAGAAACTCCAGAGGGGATGTTTCCATATGACATCACCACCTCTTGACGATAGCCTCCAGATGGGTAAACCATTTCACTTCATCTCGCTCTCACTTCTGAAGGGGAATCTTAGACATAAACCTCACCATCCTGCCCAGCAGAATCAAGCTGAGTGGAAACCCCCGTTATTAAACGCCTAAATCTTCTGCTGGTGCAGTCATGTCTTTGAAGTCGTTAAATTATTACATAATCGCTCTCGAGATGGATTCCGCAGAAGTGACGACTGACTTTAATTTTCATTTAAACATTTGGAAGATGTTAAGGTGTGTAAGAAGATGCCAGTTTGTCTTTTCATAATTCAAATTTGGACATATTTTACCAAACACGAGTCCAGTCGTATTAGCGGTTTTTAGAAACCGAACAGGTCTTTGGAAAACAGGTGGAGTGATTCTTCTGTTATAGATCTTTATTGATCGTTTGTGGAAATGAAATGCCTATCGGCCAAGCATAACATTTTTCAATACTTACTCGTCGTCTGGTGTTAGCTGCACGGGTTCGTTGGTGAACTGCGTGTCAAAGTTTTCTAAACCGTAGTCATCTGTGATCTGAGGTTTGAATGGTGGTGTCACCTGCTTCTGTTCCAGCTAGAAGAGAAAAGTGAGAAAATGATCGATTAGTACAGAACGATTTGGGACACTAAATGTAGACAGCCACACAAATACCACTCCAATTATAAACTGAATTTATAATTGATTCCAATACACTCTCCTAAAAAATAAGGGTTCAAAAAGGGGGTTTTAACAGCAATGCCATAGAAGAACTACTTTGGTTCCCCAAAGAACCTTTCAGAGATCAGTTCTTAAGAGAACCATTTCTTTTCTAAGTGTGTAGAATATAAAGAACCTTTTGTGGAATGGAAAGGTTCTATTGATGTTAAAGAGTCTTCATGGAACCACAGATGCCAATAAAGAGTTCATACTCTATTTATGGCATTTAGCCTCAGTGACCACCACCGCATCTTCTGGTGTGGCACAAAATTAAATCTCGAGGAAGCTGTAGGCATGCATATAGTCCTCAAGCATAAAATACATTGGGGTAACAAAAATACTGGAGAAAAGTGTATATTTTAAATTAGAAATAATAGAGTTTTTATTCACACTTTTAGGTATTGAAGGAAATACAAGAAATACATTTTATAGTCAACATTTCTCTCGACTCCACCATCTTGGAAGGAGGCAGGCAAGGAATTCATATCAAAAACATATTTTTTAAAGTTGGACCAGATCATATGTGCCAATGAGACTGCATAAAACCCCACTTTGACATCCATGTTCAAGTAAAAACTCAAAACAGAGACAAAAGAAAGCAAGCCAATTTTGTTTGTTCTATCAAGGCCACTCATATTCCATTACTCACGGCATTAAAACACTCTGAAACAAACCAAAAGAGGACGAATGACCCACGTCTGAGGGACACTTCAGTTTATCTAAGTTCTGAAGTACCTCAGGGCGTTTTTAATAAAAGAGAATAAGACAAAAAGTGGAGAGGGATAAAGAGAGAAGTAATGAAGGGCAGAATGAAGGACCGCAGTATTTATTGAAGACTGAGGTTTGATGTTAAGCACTTGTCAGAACAGACAGATTCTGAGGACGTCAACACTGTGGGTCAGATAAGGTTTGTTTTCACATTTTGGACTCTTTTTGCCTTGCTAACGTTCTCTGTGTGTTTTGAGGACATGATCCTGCTGTGTTCCACTCCACGCCGATCTGCACAAACTGGAACAGATGGCCCCTCTTCTCTCCTTTCACTACTATCTCACTCTCTCTATTTAGTCTAATTCATGAGTCCAGCTTAATGTCTCGTATCGGTCTGTCAAATGGCTGCAAATAGATTTTTACATTTATTAAAGAAACTGTAGTAGTGAGCCGGTATATGGTTGCCAAAATATTCAGCGTGGTTTCTATGCAGTTACTAGGCCGTTGCTAGGTGGTTGCTAAAGTGTGACCTAAAAGAGCCTGCCATGTCTCCATTTCCTCTTTTCCCTTATTTTACCTGTCATTCTTCGATATATACACACAGTAATATTCTTTTTTAAGAAAATAATACTTTAATTCAGTAAGGACATATTAAATAGATTTATAATGACACAAAAAAAATCGATTACAAATAAATGCTTTTCAACTTTCTATTCATCTAAGAATCCTGAAAAAAAGTATCAAGGTTTCCACAAAAATACTAAGAAGCACAACTGTTTCAACATTGATAATAATAAATAAGATTTCCTGAGCACAAAACAGCATATTAGAATGATTTCTGAAAGATCATGTGACACTGAAGACTGGAGTAAAGATGTTGAAAATTCAGCTTTGCCATCACAGAAATGTTAAAATATATTAAAATAGTTATTTTAAGTTGTAATAATATTTCACAATTTTACAGTTTTAACTGTATAAATGCAACTACAAAGAGACTTCTTTCAAAAGCTTTAGACCGGTAGGATATGTCATCTAACTCTTTCCCAAGAGCAATACGTTCTGCCTTTGCGTATGTGTGGATTGCAGCGTAATGGCAAAACAAAAGTGGAGAGAGACATTACAGAGAGTTAAAGACGGCACACGGGGGAAAAAGAGATGTTAATTGGTGCCCAGCCGCCATGTGTGCATGTTTTTTATTCCCGAGGCCATTGACTCCAGAGAGTCAGGCGTGACGCAGTTGGCTGCAACCTGCCTGGCGGAACATGCTAACGCTCGTCTCTGTAGCAGAAAACCAATTACACACGCACACCCATCCAGATGCACAGAGACTCTTCTCACTGATGTGTGGGAGGGGATTATTCCCACACAGCTTCTTCGCTAGTTCTCGCTTCCCACCGTTCTCTCGCTCTCTCTGTCGGGGTCCCACATCATCCTCTCCGTGACAAAATGAATGTAAATTCACTGGTAATCTGCTAGGATGACATGGTGCTGATTGCAATCGGACACTATGGCTCCCTCGACACCTGGCATTAACATGTATCCTATGACCGCATCACAATCAGATAGCACTTGATCACATTAAAAGTGGCAAAAATGCACCCAGGATGCACTGTGATCTGATCACAGACGAACACATTGATCACAAGCGCGTGTGAACTTATTGGAATTGTAAAGCAAATGCAATTTTTTCATGATTATCGTCTCCAGAGATGGATTTTAATACCAAGAGTACAAAAACAGGGCAAAGTCTCTTTCCAAACCTCTATGACTTTCTTTTTTTTCCTTGATTAAAAAAGGATACAGAAAAGGATTAACCCAATGGAGAATAACAACTGCAAAAAAACAAACAACAACAACAGAAAAAGAAAAAAAAAACGTGCAACTATCAGTCTCTCGCACATACACAGACATCTGCTGTCACAGGAATGGATAATTATTATTAATACATTCAAACAACAGCAGTGGCAAAGCTGGCTGAAATAAACACACACACACACACACGCACACACACACAGGTTTGTTTTGCTATCTTAATGAGGACAATCCATAGGCGAAATGGTTTTTATACTGTACAAACTGTACATTCAATCCCCCTACACTAACCCTACTCCTAAACTTACCCATCACAGAAAACATTCTGCATTTTTACATTTTTCATAAAACATTGTTTAGCTATTTTAAATATGAGGACTCATGAAATATCCTCATGAAGAATGTTTACGTCGTAATACCATTGTAATACCCATGTCATTATACACATTTGTGTCCTCATAAATCATGAAAACAAGCACACACACACACACACAATCATTGTCTGATCCCCGTGACAGCATGTCATGGCTATTCTGACTGTGTTCTCGAATAAAAGAAAAGCTGGTTTCTTTCTATTTCCCACTTTAAAAAAAAAAGAAAAAAGAAAAAGTAAACCAGGTTTGAATTACAATGATTCGTTTAATTGAGCCAATTTGAATAAAATGCTCCTAAGACTTAATCTTTTAAGACTAAACAATGACTCTGATTTACAGTTGTGTCTTTCTATAAACATCAGAAAAGACATTAATTTCACTGCAGCTGTGGTTACGAAAACAGGAAATCCACATACAAAAGGATCATCATTGCTGGTGTGCTGGCGTGGTTTGAAAACCAGACAAAGGTGTCTAGTGTATATATAACCACAACGTCTTCAGTGTTTTCTTTTTCTCTCACTCGAGGAAGACACGAGCTAATTGAATGTCCTCTCACTATACATGTGGATGTGAGCTGAGGAGCCTCAGGTTCCCACTGTGAAGAGTGAGACTGACTCCAGGTCAGGTACTAAACTTGGCTTTTGACGTGTTATCAAGCGCCCAAGGTTCAGATGGTTAGCATAATCCAGTTAGCTGGACTGGTAGATACAGTACGGTATACTACGGTACACCATCTGCTAACAAAAAGCATTCGAACGTAGTTGTTTTTGATGAAATAGTTTGATGAAATCATTTTTTAATTACAAAGTACATTATTAGTATAATTATATGAAATATTTCTTATCATGTTTCTTTTAAAACATTTGAATATATCAATGTTTCTTAGTTTAAAAAAATAAGGTGAAACATTAGGTTTTAAATCCCAAGCAATCTCAAGACTTTTGGACCTCATTGTATAGTATATATACTGTTTATGTCACCAAATGGGCTGTCAAATTCAAACAGGTCTCAAACAAAAATGAGAGAGAACATTGATAGCAATTTCTCCTCACTCAATTATCTACATGCACCGGGTCCAGAACTCTTGGGACTCAAGACTGGTCTCAGATGTGGACTTCCTGTGCAGCCTCCCCTGCTAAATCTGTCTTTCCATGCTGCCGTCACAGAGAGTGAGAGTTCTGCTGCGTCTCCCCTCCAGGGCCCACACTGCAGACGGTGTGAAGAGGATCTGTCTGAGCGGAGAGAAGCTTTTACACCAGCCGCACCATTCTGTCTCTCTCCCCGTCCCACTCGCTCAGTCTACCCCCTGCTTTCTCATTCATCTCGCTCTCTATCACTTTGTCTCTCGCCGTCTCAGTCCACCTCCCTCTTCTCATTCATTCGTCTCTCCTTTTCTCACTCTCCCACTTTGTCTCTCGCTGTCTAAAATGATTTCCCTCTCTTCATTCAAGCCTTTCTCACTCTATCTTTTGCAATCTGCCTCACACCGTCTCTTTCACCCCCTCTGTCTCTCACTGTCTAAATCACAGTCCCTAAAGGAACACGGAAGCTTCTCTCTATTCAATAATCTTCACTTCATGACTTTTTCTATATTTCCTATTTCCATGTTCTTTCTCTCAACCATTTTCAAAATAGTCGCAACACTCTCTGCAAGCCAGTATATGGGTGAATCTTCAACATCAGACTCTCTTATGACATATTTTTTAATTGAAACTAAAAGATTTTTTTTTTTTTTTACATGAAGGTCACATTAAAACTGGCTTAGATCCTTTCCTTCATCCTTTAACAAAAAGTAGCTAAGATAAATTCAATTTTTGTTAAAAATGTAGTTTTAATTTAATTAATATAATATATAATTAACAAAAAGTATTAATATAACCGTTTAATCCTAAAATATTAAATCCCTCCAATACATATTAATTGTAGTATATTTTAAAACAGTAATTGTTAACTTTAATAATTATTTTTAAATAAACTATACACTTTTTAATAAAATTTGTTTAATTAATTAATAAAATTAGTTTAATAATGCAATATTTAATACACTTTAATAATACATATTTCAATATATACTGTGAAGTGTCAATCAATTGTAATTCAACTGTCTTTCAGTTGTGGTGTCATTTCCACAATGACCAACAATTTTGCCCAAATAAAGTTATTTTTTTTAAATATTGAGTTTTGACACGTGAAATGGATATGAAAGTAAAGGCATAGAATATTTTATTGCTTGACATTTTCTAATCATGCTATAATTTTGTCAAACTGTGTAAACAAAATGTGATAATGTCAATTAATTGTGTGTATGTAGGATACATACAATGCTAGCTATAAAATTAGTGTTTAATGTTATTTCCACCACAGAATGTTATTATTTTCAATACATAACTTGAAATGTGATGGAAGTGACATTTGTTGTTCAGAAAAATGACAAAAATGACAGGATTGTCCTGTGATATATTTACGTCTGCAGGACACTGTTAGAGCATGAAATAAAAATGATTATTTCTTAAAAAGGCAAAAATCACTCGTTGCTGAACAAACACCCATATATGTGAATTGGTATGTTAAAGAAACTTCGGTTACACTTTATTTTAAGGTGTCCGTGTTACAGTGTAATCATACATTTACGTACTGAGTAATAATAATTACCTACATACACTTGCGTTAGGGTTAGGATGGTTTAGGGTTTAGTTTAGGGTTAATTGCATGTAATTTATAGGTATTACTACAGTATGGCACTGTAAAATGAAGTGTTACCTAAACCTCTCTGATCTGGTAAAGCTGAAAGCAATTACAGCTTTTACTGAAAAGGTCAAACTGAAAGAAATATCACACTGCACACGGCAGTGAAAATATCCACTTGAAACGGGTATATAGACGAGGAAATAGTTTAGACAGGCTACGAGCATCAAATCAATGTCTTCATTCATTCATGAGCAATTAACAACAAGTGTAGCGCAACCCCGTTCATTAGAGGAGCTCAGGGGGTTGTGTGCGAGTCTGTGTGTCCAAACTCATCCATTACGCTTGTAAAATGGCGGAAAATCCCAGTAACTGAAGCATGGCGCGTTAGTGACAGAACTCTAGAGCGCATAATTTCCTTTCCACATTGCCGAATTTCTGAGTGCACATCAGGAAATACACGGTGGACAAGACCAGTCAACGCTAAACGCAATTACAGCTAACAAAACGCGTCAGATCGCAGCTGAACGCCTGGCTGAGGACTCAGTTATGTGAAGATGTACAGTGCAACTACAGTGTCTCTGAGGCAAGTATGAGATGATGTAGTGGGGGAAAAATAAGCTAATTTGCTGCGTCTGCAGTTTTTATGACCCAGACTGAATCTTTATGCTGTTTTCAGACTCTCTGCGCTGATAATTCACAAAACACACAAGAATAATGTTAACGTTCTTAAAGTCATGAGCAGCAGATATTTTCTTCCATATTGTGATGCATTATTGAATAATTATTGATTGAATATTAAAAAATAATAAATATAGGGTGGGGTTCAATACATTTATTATTGATTGGATAAAGGCAGATTTTGAATGAGAGCTTGCAGTGGATTGTAAGAAAGGGATAAAAGTTATTGGAGATGTCCACCGTACATCACCAGAAATAAGTCATTACACCGTAAGATTGAGTTTTGACATTTAATGATTACATAAAATTTACATATTCATGGTTAATCGTTGAATTGTTCACTAATTACGTGCATTTAAAAAAAAATAATAGAGTTAATTTCCATTTCATGCTGACTTTTTAAACAAAAACTAAAGATTTTGTGACACATTTGTGATATATAATATATAATTATCAATAATCTCAAAAAAAGTGATGAATGTTTTTGTTTAGTCAACTTTTGTGGTCTTTGAAATCCTTGTTGAGACATCCTTTATTTTTGCATTCCTTTGGGAGGGTTCAAGCCTTAATTAGGTGGGTCTAAACCCCACAATCCCTCTAATTAGCAGCCAGAACAAATTCAAAATCAACATGAAATGGTGCTCCCATTTAACTTCTGCAACGTGTTTCATGATATTCAATTGAATTAAAAATGTAGACGGGACTTGGTTTAATCCATTGAAAACTGGAACTTGGCAAAAAAAAATAAAAAATGGCATTACAGACCAGAATGGAGCCAGGTGGTTATATTACAATTATATAAAGAGAAGCATTTTTCTTTGGAACAACATGCACATGGATTAAGAAAACAAACCGAGTCCATTTTGATGATATGTTGACATTAAAAAAATGATAAAATGCTTAAGAAAAATTACAGAATTACCTAATTTATCTGATTTTTATTTAACAACATGATTCTGTGAATGATGGGAGTGTAAATTCTATGGATTTCTTCAGAATTCAATAGGTGTAGATGGACTATACAGCATATTGCAGTCTATTAACTTAACTCACTCTTTTCATATTTCTCTCTTTATCTCTCTGTCTGCCTATTTGTCTATATCTACCTCTCTGTATTGCACCCAAAGTCTGCCTCTTACACATACTAATTCATTCATTACACACACACACATACACACGCTCTCTGCAATTCCTGAATATTGTATGCTCTCTCACTGACTTTCATGTTTCAGCATTGTGTGCATCATTTATACCAGACCAATTAACATCCCCCCTTAAACCTTGTGCCGCTTCAGCAAAGGCTGAATCTCATTTGATATTCTCTTTCATTTCTGCTGCTTGTACGGAGGATAACACCCACCTATCAATGACCACACACTACATCTTCACTTCATAAAGTGTAGTTCATAAACAACTCATAGAGTTTGAAAGAGCTGCTGTAATCCTAAAATAGTAGTAGTTGTTGTAACTTTTTAGCTGATTCAATCTGGGTTTGGGTCAATACTTTAAACCAGATCCACTTGGATAACTCCCAGCGCAACTTTTATTTTTAAAGTGGCCCTTTTACGCTATTTTAAAGGTTCCTAATTTTGTTTTGAAGGTCTCCTACATGCATCCAAAGTAAAAAAAGAACCCTTTGATTTTCTGACAATATATAATGCAGCATTACCACTTTTCTCTAAACAGTTTAATACATAATCCAGTCTCTAAACTCCTCCTTTCTGAGAGAATACTCTGCTCTGATTGGTCAGATGTCCCAGTCTGTTGTGATTGCTCTATCAATTACAGTACATGTCGGGAACAAAATGCTGGCATTATGCAAATTTGTTACAAACCTGTGTATGTTTGTGGAGGAAGTAAGACTATTATGACTCGTTTCAGGCAGTTCAGAATCAGTTTGTTCTTTTAGAAGACAATAATCTTTGGCGACCTTTTTCTACTTTAAAGGCAATACCCGAAAAAGCAGAAGAAAAACAAACCTTAAAATCTTTCATGCCATGAATATATTGACTACGTTTGCTGACACTAATTTTAAGGGGTAAAAAAAAGGTAAAAAAAATAAAAATAAAATAAAATATATATATATATATATATATCAGAGCCAGCCAAGCAACTAACATTATTGCTAACGTAAGTCTCTAAATATTATAGACCTTTTTGGTCTCCATATATTAAAAAGTAACAAAAAGCCTACCTGGTCCCAGTCTATGCTTCTGAAGAACGTATGAGCCTTGATGTCTGTGAATCCGGTCTGAACTTGGCACCCCAGCCTCTCTTTCGGGTCCTGAACAGAACACACAACCTATTAATAACACATCTAACAAAAACCAGATCTGGTGCAGAGAACTTCAAAAACATGAAACTTCATTTCATGTACTCTTTATTTCAGGAAAGTGGAGTTTAACCCAAAACACATTCACAAGTGCATACGTTATCTAGTGCTCTGGGATGTTAGATGAGGATTCAGGGGTCTTGGAGCGACTCGCTGCACTGATCTACGCTCATTTAATCACAATGAATCAGGCGGTGGCTAAGAGGGCTGATAACACTGATTACAGGCCGCTGTTGAGTTTGAGCAACCCCAGAGCTTCAATAAACGCAATTTGTCTTGACGATTAAAGGAAAACGCTTCATTATTCATAGATTTAATCAAACTGCAAGCACACAGGCACACGAAAAGAAGTGTGCGCACCCTCAAGAGATCAGTTTCATCTGGAGGATGATGACCCTCCTAATTATAGCACATATATTTGTTCTATCAGAGGCAAACTGTGTGCACGTTTGTGTAGAGTTAAGACCCTCGTTTATAAACCTCAGTGTGCAATGTTCATGAATTATGGCATTTATTTTCCCTAATAGCCTATTTGTTTCTCATCCATCTTTTCTTGTGTAATGGAGCGTAACAGTGATCAAGTTTTCAGAAGAAAAATAAGAAACTACTCATTACGTAAAGAATTTTGTAAGATGTAACTGAATCAATCTGGGTTTGCGTATTACAAAATACCAGTATTGTCTTTTGTAGTATTTATTATAACTTATTTAGATTATATAACAATATGCAAATGTAATAAAAAATTTCATATATACCTGCCATACATACCTATATATACAGACATATACAAACGTATATATATATATATATATATATATATATATATATGACTTTTTTAACCGGGTATGCTGGGTGGCGTGTTATGTTAAAAAAGTACCTGGTTGTAGCTGCTCAGTTGCTTACTCATGACACATTGTTTGACCTTTTTCTACATTTACTTGTTGATGCCCTTATGAGCACCCGTAAAAGCTGTTGTTTTGGGTTTGAGTTGAGCCAGGCAAGACGCACGGATATGCTGTATTTTTTCGTATTTCACTAGATGGCACTAATGTCGCAGAAACTATGCTTCACCTATGATACGGCGCATCAACTAAACTAGAACTAAAAATAAATAGATTCATAATATAATAAATATTAGTAGCCTATTATAAATAAATTATAAGTCAAATATAATTAGAATAAATGCAAGTATAATAAAAATATAAGTATTCTTTAAAAACAAGTTGAAAAAATGCAAATTGATGATTTTAACAAACGCATAGACTATCGATTAACAGCCTCAGATAGTTACAGTAGGTCTAATTACTAAAAGTCTGTCTTTAACAGTTTAAGTTTTCGCTAAAAATACATTTCCCTGTGGAGAAAATGAAAAGCTTCAGTTATGACCTTTTCACTTGATTTAGTCTAGTTAGTTTTGTCTCAACTATAATGTGATTTTCGTTTGATCGAGATCTGGCAGCAGCACATTTATCCTCTTGCGCGAGCGATCCGCTCACAGTTTTTCCAGCGCATGGAAGAATCCCTTGTAGGCCAGCAAACCAATGAGAATGCAGGACAATGAGGACGATGACAACAGAGAAAACTGACAGAATTTTTGCTAAAAATATTAAGTGAAATATTTAACCAAAATATAAAACAGAATAGGTAAAACATTACAATATTTCAAATTTCAAAAATATCAATTTATATCTGTCTATATCTACACTGGCTTCAATAGAAGCATTACCTTGGAGTTCATGAAATGTTGAAATGTTTTTACAGAGTCCTTTTTATCACAGCACCTTACAGCACATTCAAGGTATTGGGAAACCCTTAACCTTGGTGTTGCTACATGCACTACTAGTTTATTCAATAGCACTAATAATATAATTTTATTGAATGGGAGTTTTACTTCGTAACTCTGCAGTCTTTTTGTTGTTATTGTTGTTGTTCTGTATAACCTTTTCTCCTTTTGAAAAACATGACAGCTGTATCGCAGTGTTCGTTCACGTACCAAGTACATTCTGTTCTCACCTTGTTCAGAAAACCTTTCAGCACACTCGCAGCCTTAACAGACAATGACCTGGGAATCCGTATCGGCTTCTCCAAAATTACTGAAAGAGAGAGGGGAAAAAAGAAAGACAGAAGATAAAAGAGTATGAGTCATTCTTGCAGAGTATGCCCGTCGTGTTGTGCGGCAGTGTTAGAGAGAGACAGGCTTTAACCCACACACACAAAATCTCTCGCTCATACACCCACACACTACAGACGCCTGAATAAACCCTTCGATATTCAATCAAAGGCTCAAAAGATTCCTCCCCGCTCCATGTTTATTTCTGTAAATTCATAAAATTCTGTCGCGGTGTTAAGTGGATTTAAAACGCCCCACAAAAAGTAAAAAATGTCTTTTTAATACGTCTCATCCCTGTATTTTCTGCATTTCTTTTACAGTTGCGTATCTTGGGCAACCGTCCAGAAGTAAAGCCTGTTAAATTTCATCTCTCTCTCAAAGACGGAGTGCAGACGAGCGTTTATCTTTCCCCTCTCTGAATGCCACATCCCCTGTTTGTTTTCTTTTCCGAATGAAAAGCTAAAGGGATTTAGGTCTTGCTGGGGCTCTGCCCTGCTGCTGTGACGCGGTTTGGAAGGCGGCCCGAAAGCGGCTAAAGTGTTGGCTCGGCGGTGGCAGCATCTGCCCTGCTCCTGGGTGGGCGGCGGAGCGCCGGCAGGGGAGGCCGTGTAGGGCCGGGGGGAGGTTGGACCAGGACGACGCTGCAGCATATGGACAAACTGAGGTTTGGATGGGGGGAACGGAGTTCCGGTTGTGGAGAGATATCCAGGTTCATGTTGTGTGTGTCTGTATGAACGAGAGTGATCCAGGAGCACGCTGCCCTCACGGCTGGAGCACTAGAGAACAGACAGGGAAGCAGATGACCACACACTCTCTGCTCTGGAGATGGAAGGGAGGCGAGGAAAAGGGGGATGAAAGAATGTCTCATAAAGGAATGACACAAATGCCAGGAAGGGCTCAGAAATATATATGAACATATTATCCCTGTCAGGCAGAAACCTTCCCAAAACGTTATTTTTCAGGAAATGAGGGGGAAAAAACACTTTTAATTATCTTTTAAATAATTAAACACTGCCTTGTTACAGTTGATATTGTGGCTTTATTTATGGCCAGACACTTACATCTGTCTTTATATTATTAACATTTTAACAAAATCAAGCTCAAATGGAGTTTTTGACCAGTGAATTTCAGACAATTTGTTTCTCATTGAAAAGTGTTTTGTCCATTATTAGAACGGCTGCATCTGAGGCAGTACACTGCATATCATATACACTGATATATATATACATACCATATATAGGGTTATCTAGTGCTTCTTGAGGAACCAGTTCTTTATTTACCCTTGCATTGCAAACAAGCAGAGACGTTCCAAACTGCATGCGGCAGTTCATCACAATATAGGCAGGGTGGAGTTATGATGTTTTACCGACAATTTGAGGATCCAACAAAGTTACAAGCTTTAGTCACAATATGTGCAAACCCACAGACAGATGTAAAGGGTGACCAATAGTAATGATTTATGAAAAAAAAATTATGAGGTTTCCCCCGACAGCGGCGATATACTACAGAATACTAAACATCTACATTTGGTAAACGATTTCGAATGATTTTGGTAACAAAAGTGATATGCTTTTACAAAGTAAAATGGACTAGAATATGTTTGATGAAATTTGAAAAAAAAAATTAATCAAAAAAAAAAAAAAAACGATCAAAAGTGTGTCCTTCTCACTCGACCACAATCGAACATACCATCTAAAATTGGTAAAATAGATGAGGAGATCTGGTTACACTTTACTTTAAGGTGTTTGTGTTACAGTCTAATTTTACACTTAAGTACTGAATAATAATAATTAACTACATGTTCTTATAGGGTTAGGATGAGGGTTTGGTTTAATGTTAGTTGCATGTAATTACGCATTATTTATAGTTATTACTATAGTAACTACATGTACCATAGATGTATGTATATCGCTGCATCACTATAAAATGCAAAGCTTTGGTGAATGAGTAAAACTTCCATAATACAAAGTTTACGCTGAACTATTGAACTGAACTTAATATTAAATTCACAAGCACTCACCCTGGAAGAGATATTCCTCTGTGTTCATATCAGGATTGTCAGTGATGATGTCGAAGGGAGAGCGGCCTGCCATCATTTCAAACATGAGCACACCCAGGGCCCACCAGTCTACACTGAAACCTGAGACACAGAGAAAGAAGAGTGAGTTCAGTCTTTATCAGAATGGTTCACATAAATACATTTTACTACGGTACTTAGGATTGTGCAGTATTGATGGCGAGGATGTGTACCGTAATCCTCTCCCCTCAGGATTTCTGGGGCGATGTAGTTGGGCGTCCCACAGAACGTGCTGGTGGTGTCACCTGGTCTGATTCCCTCCTGAAACAATTAAAAATATCTGTTATGAGTTCTACCCTGTTTAACAGTATGTTTTGACTTAATGAGAGATACAACTATCGCTAGTTCTTTTGTGATCAGCATTAGGTTCTACCTTGCACATGCCATAGTCTGTAAGTTTGATATGGCCATCCTGGTCCAATAGTACATTGTCCAGTTTTAAATCCCGGTAAATAATGCCCTTCTCATGCAGAAAATTAAGAGCGATGCAAATTTCAGCAGCATAAAATCTGCAGGAAACAGGAAAAAAGAAGTCATTGGTAAGACTAGTCATTTTTAAAGCATACAGAAGAGGAATAATTGAAGATGAATTGTTGACTTCCACATTTAACACACATACACAACCCTTCAAAAGTTTAGGGTCGGTAAGATTTGTTAATGTTAAATATTACTGAGTTTATTTGATAAAAAATACAGTAAAAACAGTAAAATTGTGAAATATTACTACAATTTAAAAGAATTGTTTTCTATTTGAATGTATATTTAAAATGTAATTTATTCCTGTGATGGCAAAACTGAATTTCCAGCATATTTTTGTGGTAACTGTGATATATAATTTTTCATTATTCTTTATTTAAAATAAAAATCTTGTGTAAGATTATAATAGTCTTTACTGTCACTTTTGATCAATTTAATGCATCCTTGCTGAATAAAGGTATACATTTTTGACAAAAAATACCTTTGGACAATCATGTATATTTTTTATTTGTTTTGTATGATTCTGTTTCATATTTTCATAAAATAAATATATATTTTCTTACACTTCATAAATTAAATTTATGTTACTACTGTGCGCAAGTCCTACGTCTTGTCTTTACTGTCACCTTTGATCCGTTTAATGCTTCCTTGTTGAATAAAAGAATGTTGAATAATAATTTTTTTAAAAATAAAAACAAAAGTCTTACTGATCCCAACCTTTTGTAAAGTAGTGGCTTTATCTGAATACATTTGAAACCATGTGTCAACCAATCAGAATCAAGGTAATAATCTGTCCTAACCATTCACGATGTGACAAGCATACTAGCAAAAAGCAATGGGACAGTTTTATAAACTTTTAGGGTGCGTTCACACTTGTAGTTCGGTTGGTTTGGTTCGTTTGGACCGGACCAAAAAACAAAAACAAAACATATAGTCCTGGTCCGCTTAGCGTTCACACTGGCATTTTTAACGGCGAACCTTAAGTTACCTGATTGGTCGCCTTTTATGACGTATATTTCACGATGGAGCTTCCTTACCGAACATTCAAAACAATGCTGTGTTCTGGATTAAACGCCATCATTTTATGCGTGTACATATGGTTTAATTTTTACCAGCTGAGAAGAGCTCATTAAATGTTCAAAACATTCAAAACTGCAGCAGGATTTCCTCCGTTGTATGCAGAAACAGAAACTTCACCTCCTCGTTGCTCCACGTTTGCCCTCGACTCATTTTGGATACACCGATCTTCCCGCATCGTCAAATCAGCTGACTTGTAGCGTCGCATCTTGTGACATCACGTCCTGTTTTTGGTTCGTTTACATGTCTTTGGTCCGTGTCGCGTTCATATATCAATCGAACCGCACCAGAGTTCGTTTGGAAGCGGACCGAGACCCATCTTTTTAGCGGTCTCGGTCCGTTTGTTTGGTGCGCACCAGGGTTCGGATGGCAGCGTACACATATGTTCAAATGAACCGCACTAACTGAGCAATCGCACCAGGGTTCGTTTTAATCGAACCAAACATGACAAGTGTGAACGCACCCTTAGTGTTTAGTTAAGAGGCGTGGGTTTGTTGGCCCATGAAATTTCACAATGGGCTACCCGGCTATAATGTCGCAAACAAGAAAAAAGTAACTGTCAATAAACTAAGTAGTCAATATATATACATGAAATGCACACAGAATATTAGATACATTTGAGATTTTCCCAAGCGGGAGCTGTGCTTCTAACCGTCTCAGCATTTGCCTGTCTAAAGCTAGAAAAAACAAAAAGAAAAAAGAAAGGTACTCAAAGTAGAAAAAATGAATGGTGACATTTCCGATCAGGTTTCACGTCTGGCACTCTGCATCGTTTGCTTCATGTCGGCGCTCAGCAAGGGCTCGTGAGACCTTTAGGAGCAACTCATGAATATTTAGGCTCATTACCCACAATTAGCATGTGGATTTGCATATGTGTGGTGTGCAGGACGCATATTGATAGGACCGGCCAGGGTGCGCTTGACTCGACTAATTAGCCTGTGTTTGATCTCAGTTTATCAGACGTGTGAAAGGGGCATTACAGCAGCGCTCTGATCAGTCGCTGTAACAGGATTCACTGAGGAGGAGTCATCATCTAACAGAGTAATATTGCCTAACAGAAGTGTATGAGCTCTGCATTCAAACCAAGGGTGTGGCTTTGGTTTAAACTTTAGGACGGATAATTTGAAGTTAATAAAACTATACAGATGAGTCATGTTTTTGAAATCTGACATCCGCAATGGTGCCAGGATGAATGCCGTGAGCTTAAAGGCACAATATGTATGATTTTTGGATTAAAATATCCAAAAACCACTAAAACAATGTTATATATTTTGTTGACTGGTGGACTTCCATTATGCCAAATGTTTCCAACAATGTTTAAATCCAGAGAAATCAGCTTTTGGCCCGCCCCGTGTCTTATCATAGTAACGATACAAATTTAATACATTAGCTCACCCACGAGAACATGATATCTGCCTGAATCCTGTCGGATTGCTTTCTGTCGGCTGTGGATGTGAGGACGACAACTCCCATGATTCCATGCTCATTCAAGGCATCATCAAGCTACGCCTTTGTTATTGTTTTGAAAAAGCGACCTCTAGTGGTGAAACTTACATGCTGTGCCTTTAAAACTTTTTTATTTGTGTAAGATATATATTTTGTTTATGAAAACATTAAAACAGACTAAAAGAGACTGAAGCATCAAATTACAAAACAGTTTTACATTACCTTACAAACACTTAAAAAATCGTATACCAACCCCAAACATTTGAACCGTAGAGTCCATTTATTTTGTTATCATAACTATATACTATTAGGCTATATGGTTAGTTGCATTTTGTTTAATTATTTATTTATTCATAGTTGCTGTTGTCTGAAACTAAATCAGAACAGACCTGCAACCCATTTTTTGGCTAGCAACCCAAGAGAATTTGAATTGAGAATTTCACATCTAGTGAACTACTTCATCTGAACTTTTTGTTCCTTTTCTCCTTCATCCATCCATCCATTCATCCATCTATTAATATATTCTATCCCAAATAGAAAAAAAAAATTATTATCCCTAAAATTATTATCTAAATGGCCTCCTGTATTGAAAATATCAAATCAAATCAATCAATCAATTTCTTTTTTAATTGCACATACCTGGCATGTTCCTCTGGAAGCTTCCGCTGCCTCTGCATATGGAACATGAGATCTCCTCCGTTCACATACTCAATCACTAGAAACAACCTGAATGGAGAGCAGGAGACATTCATCATTTCTTTTTAGTTTTGTTCCAGATATGCTGCATGTGAGAGATATACTTGCTATAGGTTCACACTACGTTTGGTCATGAAAGAGATTGACAACCATGTTCTACAACTTAAAAAGACTCCCTTAAATTTTCCGCAGTCGAGTTACGCAACTAGTTGTCTGTAGTGAGTAATTTTTCACTATTGTTAGTACTGTCAACCTCTCAAGGTATGAAAAATAGCACTAAATAGTGATACTGTGCAGATGAACAGCTAGGGAAAAAAAACTGTTAAAAGTTTTAGTGGAAGAAAGGAAAGAGATTTTGGCGGCATTTCAGAGAGAATGAAAACAGCAGGATTGTTCCAAAATGCCCAAAATGGCTCAGAAGAAAAAACACAATATTTACTATCATTATCTGTTGCTATGGTTACAGGCTGTAAACATGGCTATCACCATTGACTTTGGTTTCCTGTTATACAGACATTATTTGATCCGCTCATAGCTGCAGTTTTGTGTAATCAGTGAAAAACACGGTTGTCAATCTCAAACAGATTTTGTGAATGTAGCTATAGTTTAACAAAAACATCCATTGTGATTCATTGTTTCACATTTTATGGTTGTTTTTAGGTGAAGGTTTCTTATTTTAAGTGTGCTTTTACAAAAAGCTTTGCAGAATGAAATACATTCTCCTCTCACCGGCTTTCTGTCTGAAAGCAAGAGTGAAGTCCCACTAAGAATGGATTGGTCGATGCTTGTTCAAACACGTGTTTCTCTGTCTGGACCCAGTCAATGTCCTACACCAAAAAAAAAGAGAGAGAGAGAGAGAGAGAGAGAGAGAGAGAGACATTTGACTTATCATGAATAATGAACAGCAAATGATCATGACAGGAATCTGTTTCACTGCTTTCTAAGAACTAGAGGAGAGGACATGATGTTTCACCGCCTCTACTGGGGGACTATTGCAGGATAAAGAAAAAAAACAAGCCTGTGTTTTCTGAGAAAAACCTCATCTATTGATCGTTTAACAGCGGAAAACACTTGGCACTATTGCATGCTGTCACTTTGGGGAGTCAAAACTCAGATTTAAAAGAAGAAAAGCACCTTTCTCTTCTTCTTTAAAAAGTGCAGAAAGGAAAGACAACAGAGAAAAGAGAAACAGACATGTAAATAAATCACAAGATCAGTCAATAATGGTATGTATTGTACAGTATCTTTTAAATGTACACCTAACACTCATTTTTTACTATATTATTATTTTTCTTATGTTAGAAGCATGCATACACTTTCATTTCACTGTCCAGACAGGATGTTACAAAACATCTGTATTGAGATGTCTCAGGGTGTGAAGACACGGCTCAGTGATGTGTTGATAAAGTCAAGTATTTTTGTTCTGTCGACACTTTAACATTAAGCAACACTTGTAATCAGCTCAAAGAACTCAAGAGAACTTCTGTTACTCAACAACTAAAGTTGAAAAATGACAATGAACATCTTATAAGAGGCTAAGGGTGAAATGAGAGCTCTCAGCCCAAACAAACACTTTGTTTTTCTGTCATGTCTGGACGTTTTCATTGGCATATTTTGTTTTTAAACCAAGCTAAGGCTGTATTCTATCCCCTGACCTTAAACTTTAGACTAACAGAAACTTGTATGGATTTTTAGATTTTAATTAGCATGTTTATCAAGATGTTTTCCTCATGGGACTTTTGGCCCCACGATGTAGTCAAAACATGATCCACACACACAGTCTGATTTCCAAAACCAGAGCAATTTAATTTCCTGGATGAGTGGAAAGCAGATTACAAGAAAGCAGTCTCAGCATAAAGACATGAAGAGAAACAGATGATATGTATATATGTATATATATATATATATATATATATATATATATATATATATATATATATACTATATATTATTTAGTTCCCGGTATTTGAAATAAAAATAAAAAATAATGCATGAAGAACGCATTATTTTATTATCATTGAGATACTATTAGACTTTGTTAGACTTATTTTAGATTTTTAGATTTTCCAGTTTCATTTTATTTTAGTGATATTGTTGTATGTTTTCAGTTTTTTAATATCTGAATAGTTTTTTTCATCATTATATATTTATTTTCAGTTTTACAACATGAGGTTAAACTAAGCAAAAATGAGAAATGTTGCCTTGACAACTAGCTGAAACAAAATACAGTTTCAGTTTTTGTTATACTTATACATGTTTCCTTCAGTTAACATTTATTTTAATAAATGAAAATTGTTACTTTTTTATTTTTTGTTATCTATAATAAACCTTATTGTAATCGACAAATAGCGTCGGCTTTAATCCATTCACTAATGTTTTACCACCATCAAGATTTTAAGCTAAAATGAATATGAATGTATTATAGGGAAGTGTATTTTAGTTACTGTAACTAGTCAGCATTTCTTGAAAGTTTTTCAGCTTTTTTAATTTTTAACCACTTTAATAGTCTGCAGTTTATTCATGCACAAATCTCTCTCTCAATTCATATGAGGTGCATAAATGCATATATGATAATCAGACAAGAATTGAAAAAAATGTTGTGTAAAATAATTTTAGATGAAATAAAATGGATAGTTCCAGTCCTGGATGCTGACAGGTCAATACAACATTCCAGCCCAGCAAAGAGAAACACTATTGAAGCAGTTAAGATGCAAAACACATGCTGACCAATAGCTATGGTGTATTATCACTGCACAGTAGGCCTATCCATAGAGAAAAAACAATTATATCAATTATTATTATATAAATAAAGACTTGTTATACCATTTAAGATTTTTTATAACCTTAAGTTTGATAAAAACCGAATTTAAGACCCCACAGGGATCCGTATTGTGAATGTAGTCAAAGTTTATTCACTATATTCACAATACAGCACGGCATCTCATGCACCTTATTGCTTAAGTACAGCATGTCAAACTGCAATTTGTTGCATAAAATGCCAAACTGAAGCATAATTAAATTGCCTCATTAACCTTAAAGTGTGAATGGTGAATGCACAACATATATACACAGAACACACACGTACAGTACAGTAAGAAATGGAGAACGCATTCCTTTAAGGAACGCCTGCCTTCCAGGAAGCCATTACATTGTTTGTGCATATTCAGAGTTCAACTGCATGTCTCTGTCATTGTGGAAAGACCTCTGCTCTTCGTGAACTTCATTCATGTGCGTTAGCTGACAGCCATATGGCTTTATGTTCCTGAGTGCGCCAAGTTTACAAAGACACAATAGCTTTGACTGTACAGAGTTTACATTGTGATGAATAGCTGTTGAGTTTGGTTTGTCTTTCTGTTTGATGTCCGTTTCCTGATATTAGGTTTCGTAAGAGGGAAAGAACGAAAGAGATATCGCTAATGCTATAGTGCACAGAAACTCGGTTTCTCTTTGATTTTGATTAATTGTTACATCCAAAAAATAATAATGTCTCTCTTTTATTTGTGCTTTTTAGCAGAAATTCAAATTCCACTGGATTCAAAGGCTATAAAATTAAATAAATAAATACACTAATATTCAAAAGTTTGGGGTCTGTAAGATTTTTTTAAAATGTTTTTGAAAGGAGTCTCTTATGTTCACTATGTCTGCATTTATTTGATCAAATATATTAAACTTTTCTGTTTAATTTGTTCTTCCTGTGATGCAAAGCTGAATTTTCAGGCTTTAGTGTCGCATGGTCCTTCTGAAATCATTCTGATTTTCTGATTTGTTGCTTAAGAAGCATTTCTTATTATTACCAAGGTTGAAAACAGTTGTGCTGCTCAATATTTTTGAGGAAACTGCAATACACTTTTTCAGGATTCTTCAGATTTATTGAAAGTTAAAAATATATATATAAATCATAAAAATCATACTGACCCCAAACTTTTATACGATAGTGTAAATAAACAAATAAATAAAATTACATTTATTACTCCATAACAATAACAACAAATATATATATATATATATATATATATATATATATATATATATATATATATATATATTTATATATATATATAAAGTTTAATATTTGACAGAAATTCTAAAAATTTTTCCAGGTGCAATTAATTAACAAGAACCTAATATATCAAAAAAGCAATATCTGTTCTCTGAAAATTTTAATGAGGGCATAACCAGGCTACTTTTAAAACATAATGACACATGTCGTGACAAAGCGGGTAATCTAACTCTTATGACGATTTTAAAAATTCTATCAATTCCATGTACCAATTTGCTATCTTTCCAAATTAGCAATTTATTTCTATTATTATTTGCATAAGTTTCTCTATTATATTTTATTTTAGTGTATTTATTTCTTTTTTTTATTTTAATGGCATGGTCAATTATGAGCTTCATTTGGCTCCTGAAAATATTATGCAGACAAAAAATACTGGGAAAATTTATAATGTACAGGCAAACAGTCTGATAAACAGTAAGAACAAAGTGCCTTTATCTTTATCTTTAGTATGAATGATGAACTTATGAAAACCCCTGAAGATGAACTTCCAGCTGATTTAGCAATTTAAAATGAGCACAATCCCACAGCACCACCTACTGGTGTCAATTACAATCACACGTCCACAATATAGAGAACTTCCTGCATTTTCACAGATCTGTGAGGTACAACACACTCAGACACCATGATAAAACTGAAGCAGCCCCACCCTCACATATCATCACCGTGACAACACAGTCTGTTACCTCATCATCATGGACCAGTTCTTTCTTCACCACCTTCATGGCGTAAATCTGTTCGTTCTTCTTGAGTCGGACCAGCAGCACTTTAGCATAACTGCCCCTCCCGATGACCCGGATCAGGTCAAAGTCTCCCAGGCCGAGACACTGAGAGATCTGAATCCCCTCGATCCCGTCCACTACCGCCTTCAGATCCTGTGTGCACACATAGCGGGATTTTTTTGTGCAAAACTATTATAAATTTTCTCAAAAATGCTGCAGAAATGCAGTGCAGTTAGATGCATTCCTGACTTCCAGTAAGAGCATTTGTATATGATTATTAGTGAATGAGACCTTGTGGAAATGTGGGATAATCGGTTATGATTTGCGTCTTACCTCCCCGTCATCTTCAGCTTTCTCCACTTTCCGGTTGTGTGCTAAGAAAGGGACTGGAACTGAGAGACAGAGAAAGAAGGAAAGTCTTTCTTATTATTTTTCTTTTATCTTGTCCTTTCCCTTTACATTTTTGTTCTTTTTTTTTTTTTTTTTTTTATATTCTTTATATTTTGTCTTTTGAACTTATGTTGGCTGTTTTGCTTTCACACTATTTCCTTTAAATGCAGTAAAGCTGCAAATGCTTGGGCAATACAAATATACAAATATTAGTCATGCCAATAAAGCTTTAAATTGAAATTGAAACTGAAAGATATATTATGAATATATTAATCTATACATTTGGAGAGATGACAGGGAAAAGTTAATAAAGTTGTTGGATTAGCAAGTCTGATTCATTATTGGTTCATTCAGATGAAAAAAGAATCAATTATTTTGCTACATCACTCAGAAATAAGAATAAAATGATAATAATTATCAGCAATAATTATAATAAGAACAACAATTATTATTATTATTATCTATTGCAAAAAAATGTTATTTTTTTCCTTTAAATTTCATAGCAATTATATTGGGAACTAATTCTTATGGTGAATTCATTCATTCAGACAGTTCATTTTATTGCAACTGTAAAACATAAATAAAATAAAATAAAATAAAAAGTTTCATCACTTAGTTTCATTCATCACTAAGAAATGTTCTCAAAAGACATTTTACACTAAAATACATTGTATGATTTCAATTAGATCAAATCAAATGTTTTATAGTTTTTGTTCAAAAATGTCACCTACTGTACATCACAGTTTAACCCCCAAACAAAGTTCTTCATTACAGTTGAATGACTTCCAAAAGTTTTGAAATTAGTTGAAAGCACTTTAAATGAATCATTAAAAATAACAGATTCAAAAGAACAATTTCCTTTCACAAATCACTAAGAGAAAGGTTTAATGTGTATCACTATAAGATTCCAGCAGGGGGAGCCACAGACTAGACTGTCTCAGAGGATGAGCATCTCTCTCTCTCTCTCAACTGGGTCAATGTGACATTACTCACACCTGATGTACTACAGTATCCTACCACAGTCAGCAGCGCCCTCTGACAGATAGAGGACAGAATGACCCCAATACCCACACAAAAACAGCATTTACACATGCACACAGCGGAGATGGAGACCTACTTGCGTCTGTTTCCTCAGGGTCCTCAGGGGGGAGCTCCACTTCCTCTCCACTTTTATCATCATCTACCAACGGCTCCTGTGATGGCATGACTGGATCCTGCAGAGAAAAACACACGATACAGGCAAGGTATTTTTCAAATGTCTTTTCCCCCTCTTATCTTTAAGACTCCAAATCAGAATTTCACTTGAACTCCCAACATGAACTCAAAACCTATTTACTTTCTTAATAAAGGTCCCTTGCGCAAGATTAATTTATAAATATAAAAATATATATTTTCATAATCTTTCATGAAAATGTAATAACTCTCTACCTATGAATGTTCTTATCTGTTGACATAACTAAAAAATTATGTTAAC
Source organism: Zacco platypus (assembly GCA_038088235.1). Classification (NCBI taxonomy): domain Eukaryota; kingdom Metazoa; phylum Chordata; class Actinopteri; order Cypriniformes; family Xenocyprididae; genus Zacco; species Zacco platypus. The sequence continues at coordinate 9,040,371 of CM076073.1, forward strand.
TAACAGTTTTAGAAAAATTTTCAATCAAATTCAAATTCAAAATGTTTCTAAAACTTTTTAAACTTTCTTGACCCCAAAAAGAAATCAAGCAGGCATTTATCATTATTAACATATTATTCATATATTCAGATGGACAGACAGACCACTATGGAAAATAGTTTTAGTTTTTTATATTTTAGCTACGTCTTATTCTCAGTTGAGACCATTAATGTATAACAACAAAATGATGACAAACATTTGAGAGGAAGAAAAAGAAGGCAGGAGAACGACAGAATGCCTTCACAAAATGAGGATAAAGTCAGTCTGTAAATCTGTAAATCAGCTTTGAGTTCTGCTGAAGAAAAATCTGACGTAGGAAATCTGAGGTCTGATGTCTTCTGTCATGTAAATAAATCAGAAGTACATTGTTGAATTCCGTACTGAATTTCTGACATATTAAACAACTCGAGAAACAGTTTCTTGCAGAAGGTGGTGTTGTGAAGACATTTAATGTTACAGTTTTAAGTCTATCATTTCGACATTCTGTCTAAGCACAGAATCAGGTCAATTCTATACTGACAAGACAGTGTTATCATCTGACAAATTCCACAAGGGCTATCTTTGAAACACTGTTGAATAAACCAGCAACACTCTTGAGAAGTGAGAAGAGAAGCAAACAGTTTCAAAAGGTCAACAAAAACATTCAAATGAAAAAGTAATGAGGTTTTCAACAGCTCAGGATGCGCTTATTTGAATGAAATTACAAATACACAAAAAAAATGATTTACGGTTTTATATTTTGCAAGACAAATTTTCACTTTTTTATGCTTACTTCATTTAACTCAACAGACAGATGATGAACATTTTTAGATCTGACTAAGACTCACCATATGCCTTTGACAGGTCAGTGAGACGAGCTTGTGACAGCGTTTATGGACCAGTAGCTTGCAGTTGATACACTTGTAGCCCTGACGCCCCAGTCCCCATATCCTCTCGCTGCAGTGGCCACAGTACGCTTTCTGAGAGAGACACAGACAGATACGACAACTGAAGTTAGACTATCGTTATCTCTGATCAGATTAGCAAGTCGAAACACTTCATGAATGAGTTGATCTGTTTACAACAAACTTATCTAAACTGTGAAAGAAAAAAGGGACGGTCTTACAGATATCACATGAGTAGATAGCACACGTAAGCTGAGTAATGAGTTCTGAATTAAAATGACGTATAAAGTAGAATTGAAGTAAATGCACTACCGTTCAAAAATGAGAACATTTTTAATTCCTCCAGGATGCATTAATCAATCAAAAGTGACATTTTAAAATTGATGTGTTTTTTTCTATTCATCAAAGAATTCTGATAAAAGTTGTAACATGGTTAGCATTTTCACCATTAATAATAATAATGATAAATGTTCCTTGAGCACAAATCAGCATATTAGAATGATTTCTGAGGGATCATGTGACACTGAAGACTGGAGTAATGATACTGAAAATTCAGCTTTGTATTCAGAGCAATAAATTACGTTTTCAGAGATATCAAAATCCATTATTCTAAATTGCAATAATATTTCACAATATTACCATTTTTATTGTATTTTTGATTAAGTAAATGCAGCTTTGGTGAGCATAAGCATTGGAACTGTATGTAAGATCAATTTCTGACAAGCATCATATGCATCATACTTGTTTCAAGGCTTTATTTACATTTTATGTATCGCTAAAATGCCAAGCTACCAGTGTACAGCCAACACACGCTCAGCATCTCTATACTTAAGGCCTAAAATTTCTCCAGATTTTGTTTAAAATCCAAGCACGGCAAATCAGAGGACTCTGCTGACAGTGCTGAAGGTTTCAGACGAACACACACACACACACACACACCCACACCTGCTCACACACACGCCCTGTGAGTCATAAATAAATGAAAACATCTTCAGCTCAGTTATTTGTGTGGTTCTCCATCTGTCTGCTGGTGAGAGAGAATGAACAAGAGTTACAGTACTCAATGTACACAATTTTACAGTAAAAAGTGCCATTTAAAAGCATGACAGAAATATACTAAATAATACTGGTCAAAACTGTAAAATCATTAGCAAAATAAATACAGCAAAGGATGACATGGGCAAGACTGAGAAAGATACTATAGGCAAAAGCGTTCCATCCATGTGAAATGAAAACCGTCCACCAGGGGGCTCTAACAGCAGGACTTTAGTGCTTCGTGTAGCATAATCCTATTAAAATATGCTAATCTTTCATTAACGGACATGCACTTCCTCTGACAGTTTCCCCTCTCTGCCACAGCAGATAACTGAGCATCATCTGTTTAACAGACCTTCAACAAACCCTCAGAGAAGGACTCTGTGGATATACATGATGCTCTTCTTGTCAGTGCTTGACGTTTCCTCCGTGTTCCTCGACTCTATTTCACAGCTCTGTGAGCATGTCATGATCTCTGTGCTGCTGGTGAGGTTTTAGACAGTGCTTTCTCACCATCTAAGGAGATGTTCACCTGCTGCAGTGATTTCTCTATATCTTTGAAGCCTCCAGCCTTGATGAACGACCTACATTTTCTGGGCGCTTTCTGTCAGGTGCTCAATTTATGTAACTGGGGTTAAACGTTCGGAAATCAGGGCTTGAAAGTAGCACACACATTTAAAGCTTGAAGCTGGCATCAGGAAATAAACATGTTCCTTATGACTAGGGAAGGAAATAGTAATGAATTTAACAGTTAATGATCCTTTTAACAATTCTTTTAGTACATGAAAGAACAAATATTTGGGGAAAAAGAAATGCAATTCCATTACCAAATGATGATATTATTTCAATACTAAACAAATGTGAAAGTATTTTTGCAGAAATGTTTTTACAGACTTTTTAAAATGACTTTTCACAGTGTTTTAGAGGTAGCATCCATTCAGTAACTCTAATTTTAAGAATAAATACTGAAAAAATAGTGCTTTTTTGTACTTGCAAAATGTATAATGTGTATAATGTTAACTAAACCTTGACAAAGGAACAACAAGTCAGTCACATTAAATTAAATCCCACAGTTAGTTGCAAGTTATATGTTTGATTCACTAAAAAGAACCAGCTTATGAGAGACATTCATTCTCTAACTGGACTACACTGGCTGTACTGTATGTTTTGGATCCACTAAAAAGATCCCGGGACTACACTGGTTGACCTGTACAGTATATGTTTGATTCGATAAAAAGAACAGACTCATAAGAGTCAGTAATTCTCTAACCAGATCACACTGGTTGACCTGTATGTGTTTGATTCACTCAAAAGTTCCTGCTCATAAGAGTCATTTATTTGGAAACGGGACTACACTGCTTGACCTGTACAGTATATGTTTGATTTACTAAAAAGAACAGACTCATAAGAGTCAGTAATTCTTTAACCAGATCATACTGGTTTACCTGTATGTGTTTGATTCACTGAAAAGATCCTGCTTGTAAGAGTCATTTGTTCGGGAATCAGAGTACTCTGCACTACATGTGGTCGATTCACTAAAAAGATCTGACTCATAAGAGTCATTTATTTGGAAATCGGACTACACTGGTTATCCTGTATGTGTTTGATTCACTAAAAAGAACCGGCTCATAAGAGTAATTTCTTGTGAAATCAAACATCACTGGTTGCGTTGTGTCTGTTTCACTAAAAAGGACTGGCTCATTAAAAGATTTAGGCCTATTCATTTTTATAATTTGGTCTGTTTCGCGCTGTAGATTCAGTAGGTGCTGTGGTGCCTGTAAATAGCAGTGTAGACATCACTGTCAAAGTACTTTAGTATGTTGTTCTGTCCACGGAATAATGTACCTACAAAAACTGTTCACAAAACAGAAATTCTACCTAACTAGTCAGTTTGTGGAGCAGCGACTTCCAGCAATTTATAACACCTAATCTGCTGCTTTTTGTTGAACTAGCACAAAAACTAGCACTTCCTGTGTTTTGACGGGGAATGAAAAACCGCAAAAGAAGTATTAAATATCCTAACCCGTCTGTTTTATTTCCGACTAAAATCTCAGGATCTTCCTCAAGGACGACTAGAAGGCAGCATCGGATCACCCAACAGCAGGAAATGATCAAAGAAGTACATGATGAATCCACCTCAAGCTATATGCACTGATTCTGTGGCGTTATTCTTAGAAATGTTAGCAATCTTTCATATAAACAGTCTCTTTCTTCTTCTCTCCCCCTTTCGCATCTGAATCCCAGCACAGCTTCCACCCCGTGGACTTTTTTAGCATATCGAGCCAGCGCTGCTAAGCAAACGCAGTGCCAGAGAAACAATGTGTTTCTGCAGCCATTTAAAACACATCAAGTCTGCACATATCGGGCTTCCATTCAGGACAGTGGATTAAACTTTAAACCCAACCAATTGTCCCCAGCAAATAGCAAACATTTAGCACAGCTAAGCGAATGGGGCCTTCAGGGCTGAGCGTGTGCACCGTGTATCCCAGATACAGCAGGAATTTCAGGGGAATGTAAGGCAAGATGAAGGTAGATGTCTGAATACAGCGACTGAAACATCTAAATAAGCCTATGTTTGTGTTGTTGTGACTGTTAAGGGAAAAAAAAAACAGGAAATAGACTGAGAAAAGCAGCAAAAATGTGTTGTTCAGAATTCAACATGACGTATCAACCATAAGAGCATTGATATGAGAACATATGATGAGCATGTTTACATATCAACCTTATATGGTAATGAGTGTCGTAATGTGGGTGTTGTTAATCTTTAATCTCTTCAATACGTGAAGAGATAAGCCAATCACAAGAGAAGTCATTTACATAAAAAGATATAATAGGGAAAACAGCCTGTTTAACTCTTAATGTCAGAGAAAATTTGGAAAATATCTTCCAAAAGAATTTATGACTGTTCTTGGTGCAAAAGTCCTTGACAATTCTTGATAATTGGACTTTAGAAAAGAAAAGAGGATTGATATGAATTTGCGTAATGTCCCAAATCCAGACGAGAACAGCTTATTTCTAGCCTTTTTCAATTTCACTTTCAATAAAGCTGTTTTTGGATTAAGTTTATCAATCGATTAAAATATTTAAATGAATTAATTACATAATATGAAGACTTATGTGTGATTAATTGCACTATCAATATTTTCAAATACATAAATACATAGATAATTTAAAGAAAGTGGTACAATATTTTGTTGCTATATTAATTAATTAATTATACTAAATCAACATATTAAATCAAAAGATCAATTGTCCCAAATGAAGACAAAAAACAGCACATTTCGAGTCTTTATCCATTTTCAATCTCACTTTCAATAAAGTTGTTTTTTAATTAATGTTGTCAATTTTTTTTTTTGAATAAAGGTTGATTAAATTTTTAATTAATTAATGACATAATAATATGCAGATTAATTAAGCAATTAAGCACAAATATCAATATTTTATAAAAAAAAATAAAAGAAAAATCAATCAATCAATTAATAACTGGAAAAGAAGATGATAATTTAAAGACATTATTGTGGCAGATGAGTAAAGTATAAATGAGCAAATAGACAAAAAGTGCATGAACAATATATTACTTATATTAAAAGTACGTCATGTAGAGCATGAGATAGAAAAACCACGGTTGAAAATGACCAGAGACAAGACATAAAAAATTAATGCAAAACTTTTAACCCAGCAGAAGAATATCTGTCTCCTTTTTGCAGCTCACTATTTTTTTATGAGGAGCAGGAAAAAGCACCAAGAGATGATCAAACGTTTATGTCAGACACTTTCACATGCGCGCACACACACACACACACACAGCCCTCCTCGCCTCCCTCTATATTTTTCACCTCCTCTCCTCCTATAATCCTCCCTCTCTGATTCTTTTGTAGAGGGAATAAAACATGTCTAATTCAAAGCCATCCATGTCATTCAGCAGTTTCTAAAACACACGCACTCCTGAGCCATAAGTGGGACACTGACGATAATTACAAGGACCTGAGGCTCTTCAGAGTGACATCATCTGTGAATCTCTTAAGAGTGGGAGTGATCGTCCGCATCAGAGTGCTGCACCGCAGCCCGATCGGCCCAAAAACTCCCACGTAGATGCCACACATACACACAATCTATATGCTCAGATCTCAAATAAAATAGACTGGGGCTCATCAACCTGAGTTCAAGCTTGAAAGGAATGCAAAGCATGCTAAAGAACACGGAAAAATCCTGAGAAAGACATTGCAGTGACAGAAAACACACAAGCAAGTAAATATAGTCTTTTTGCTAACATAAGAGAACACCATGTAACTGCTTCACCAGGAAAAAATGTAAGAAAAAAAACTGATGGATGAGAAAAAGCATAGGAGAAAGACACAGGGAGTGATTTCCTTCTGTTCCCTCGCGACTGGGCAAACGCTCCACGGCTTCCTTACAGCACTGCAGAGCTGGATCGGACTCATCATGAGGATTCACCCGAGATGCCTTGCAAATGATACAACCGGGATGGATTTCTGAGAGCTGGATGAAATAGATTTCCATTTATGCTGGGCTCCATGACGTTAATTTGATAGGGATTTTGGCCATAAGCCCTTGAACGACTACACACAGAATGCAATGGAGGCAAAAAGTACGATCTGTCCAATGATACAGAACATGCCTTAAACTAATGAAGAGACTGAAAACTGAAGTTGTTGGTATATTTGATAGTTAGGTCCTAAATATATATTTATACACACATATTTATATAAAAATGTAGAACACGGCCCCTTTAAATTGTTTCATTGGTGTCTGAAGGTGAAGTGTTAAGTGTTTGTTATCTCTGCCAATTGTGTTGAAAATACAGGTCAGTCGGCTAAGAGATGAGAGAAACCCAGGCTCGGTTTTTATCGACCGTGCCCTCAGAAGAGCCGAGATGAGTGAAGTGCCTGGAAATGATCTCAGCGCATTACAGACACACACACACACACACACGCTATTTAAACACATACCATTAAAACAGTGCTTTGCACTGTCTAGAGTTTGTGCATGTCAATATCCATCACTTAATGTAAGTCACTTAAAATCGCCACCCTGTTTTCTTACCTGTTAAGGAAGGACATGCTAACAGCAGAGTTCAGAAAAGGTCAGTCCCTCGTAGCACGAGCAAACCTTTTAAACATCCGTCATTTAATATCCACACAGAAAAGAAACACTTCAGATCAAGCCCTCTGACATTCTCCATTACAAACAATATCAAGAAGACAAAAAAAAACGCACAAAAACACCGTAGATGTGAAGAATTACGACCACCCTAGAATATATCTCCATTTCTGAAACCGCTCAATTGCAGTTTGCTTAGTTTTAGGGGCTGTTTCCTAATTACGCTCTAAAGTCTGTTACACCACAGACACCACACCTGCCACCTTCATCGCCTCGGCAACAGATGCCAATTTCCTTATTTATGACATCATAAATTAATCTCTGTGAACTACGGACTCAAATTTGAGGAATATCTCCACCTCTTTTCATTTTCAGACACAACACACGATCAAAAAGCCTAAACAATATGGACAAGTGGAAATAATCTCAGTCTTGAGTCGTTCTGCCACGTTACAGGAAAATAAACTTGTAGAATTCTCAAGAGGCTTTGAAATGCATCTGTATTGTTTGTGAGAAGGATGTGACTTGATTGTGTTCTTAACAGAGCAGAAAGGATTTTCACACATATGATAGATGAAAAGCACATTGAAATAGAGAGGAAAAAGTGATGGGTAAAACTGAATCTATTATATACCGTTTAAACTGATTTGTTGCAGATTTGTACATGTCCTGTCTGTCCAAAGAGGGCTGAAACACAGAAAGATCCAGAGGTGCTGATGGGAGGGAGGGAACGAGTCAGATCCTTAAAAGAAGGACAGAGGGAGGGAAAAAACATGACCTACTTCTGCTCTATCCCTTGTTTCTATGGAGAATGAGAAGAGAGAGAAGTGGAAAAGTAGCAGGAGGGCAAAATGTGTTCTCAGAGAGAGAGAGAGAGATGCGGCCACAGGAAGTTCCTCTGATGCTGAATAGATTCAGACCACAAGATAACTACTTATTGATTACTTTTTTAAAAAAAATAGTAAGTTAGATAGGTATTATGCAACGTTAAACGTATTAAATTTGAGTGTGACGTTCAGTGTGTGATTGGCATCTAGTTATCCTATTATGAATGTATAATAATACAATTAAAAATGATAATATATAATATTTTTGTACATATGTATTTACATGAACAATCAAACGTCATCAAATATTATTCAGATATTAAAAGGAAAAAAATATAACACTAACATTATATTAATAATGTAATATATAAAAATATAAAAATTAAACATAAACCAGGATAAGATCAGATAATTTGATCAAATGATTAAAAAAGAGATATTAATAGTAGATGCTTCTCACTGGAAATAGAAGGTATAACTGCATTGCATTGTGGGATACAGTATTCCATGCAATGTGCGTTTTGGCAAATTTTAAAAGCATTGTAATTTTATATAGTAGAATTATATTTTTTGTAAAACAAAATGTCTATATATATAAAAAAAATCATATATAATTCAAAAATTATGTTATGTAAAAAAATTTTAAAGAAGAGATTAAAAGATTAATTCTATTCATACAGAAAACTTGCAAATCGTCCACAGTACACATAATATATATGATGCTGTTCTGGACAATATTTTTGTAATTCCATTTTGTGCCACTAGTAGCGCAGAAATCACACACTGCATCTTTAAACAGCCACCATTAGCTTGGTTAAAAGTGTTTTACACTCAAATGGATGTCTGGGGTTAATTTTGCCTTGTCAGCAGTGTGACATTAGAGCTTTTCAGGAAATTTGACAAATGAGACTCTAGACATTTTTAGAGACTGCTTATCTTGATGATGTCATCCTGCAGTTCTACCATATTGCTCATAATAGGGTCATACATCGATCGCCTTGTTAAGGAGAAACGAGAAGAGTAATTTACGCACATCAACATGGCACACACCTGCTGTGGAGAGTGGGAGCTTTCTGAGGGCACTGTCCTCATCATGTCTCTCTCTCTCTCTAAGCCTCTTTCTCTCTGTTTTCTTCTTATCCTCTATCTTTGCTTAGGGGCATTGAAACATCTCCAAGAAAAGGGACATTTCAGTGTTCGCAAAAATAGAACAGGCGAAAAAGAACAATGTCCCTTTCCGTCTCTCCCCTGTCTTTGTTCCTCCCTCTCTCTCTTCTATCACTCTTTCTTGTGTTGGTGCGGTGTTCTTCTTTGTATGGCACATGTTCTGCTCAGTAGAAGAATGAAGACTACTGAAGGAAGAGGTCTGCATTAACATTTCAAACCCTCAAGGGATGATATCTGATTAAAGGCAGGGCTTCGCTGTATAAAAGAAACATCATACTCAAGAGCCTCGGTCTATCTCTTTCTTGCCTTCCTATAGGCTTTCTGTCAGTCAGTTTGATAAACATTTCAAGCACCAGATTGTGTTTAAGTGGGAGAACTAAGGCTAAAACCAAACACTTTTCAAGCAGACTACTTTACCACCACCACCAAAAAAAAGAAGCTCCAGACAATCATGGATGGTTAAAGAGTCAGATACCTTTTGCAACAGTCAGTAAACTACAGTTTAATATGTGAACAGTTGCTACTAAACCTACTAATCAACAGTCACTAGTAAATCTACAATATTAGTAGAATTAGTAAATTTTAAAACAGTCACTACTAAGCACTAAATATGCATACAGTCATTACAACAGCTAATATGCTAACAGTTGCTACTAGGGCTACTTAATTATTTATTCAGGAATAAAAATGTCATTTAAAGAGAAGGGTTAGACAATAAAAATATATTTACTATTATTATGCACAGGGCTTGACATTAACACCCGCCAACCCACCAAATGCGGTGGATTTCACAAATGGCATGTCACTCCTGGTAGTCACTTTGGCGGATTGAGTTTTATATATAATACATACATTTTTCAATTGTAGTCTTTTAAAAAAAGGGCATCTGAAATAATAACTCCAATGTAGTATTGTCAAGAAAAAAAAAAGAATTTATTGATACTGAAACATCTGAAACCGTTCCAATACTCCTTTTCTGCAGAATAGATAGACGATACCAGCTGTACTTTCTTGCTCTCTCATCTCTCCGACAGCGAGTCGACACACAGCCGCTTCCCCTCATTTCATTTGCCCTGGATGAATATTGTTGCTGTTACAGAGCTTGAATTTCAGCATGGGATAGCGCATATTGTGTATCATTTTATTTATCCTGCAGATTTTGTGCACACACCCAAAGTGGGTACAAATAAAGCCGTCTCTCAGTACTAAATTGAGTTCTGTTTCGCTGCTTATTGCACTTAAACAATCAAATACACGTAAAATAATGTCAAAATGACAGCCTTGGGGAGTATTCACGCATGTGTAACAGTATAATGGATCCGTGCGTCCGGTCTTAACGTTACAGCAACTTAATATACCTCCTCCCAAATTATGAGATAATATTAAAAATATCTATATGGCAGTTTTTCCCCTTAGTATCGATGTCAAAATTGTGCCCAGTGAAAATGATGTGTGGCAAGTAACTTTGGAAAACCATCCAATAATTAAAAACAAACTACCATTCAAAAGTTTTTAAAATGATTTCTCTTAAGTTCGCCGCTCATGTACCAAACAGTAAAATATTATTACAATTTAAAACAAATGTTTTCTCTTTTAATATATTTTAAAATGTAATTTATTTCTGTGACCAACTTAACAAATCTTTTAAAAATTTAAAAATCTTTCTAATATGCTGATTTGATGCTCACATTCCTTATTATTATCAGTGTTGAAAACAATTGCACTTTTAAATATTTTTTCAGGATTCTTTGATCGAATATTTAAAAGAACAGTATTTATTTAAAGTAGAAAAATGTTATAACATTATAAATGTCTTTACTGTCACTTTAGATTAATTTAATGCATCCTTCTTTAAACTAAAAAAATCTTGAGACCCCAAACTTTTGAACCGTAGAGTAAATTTTTTATGTAACTAAAAAATAGCTACATAGATTGTATTTAAAAACTCATCTGGAGATGTTTCTTACTACAGCTATACATACTTATCGCAACAGTCTACTTCTATCTTGCCCATCTTGCGACATCCACACATTTAGAGTTATTTATGCGACTCAAACATAAACAACTATGACACCCTTTAATAATTAGATTGCTATCACAGCTATTTGCCATAAACAAGATCTATCATAGAAACAGACCAAACATCTGAACAAATTTGGTTAAATACTTGAAGTATCCAATCAGATGTCATCACTCAAGCTGGAGAGAACTAGAGGATTTTAACTCACCCTGTTAAAGCGCTTGGCCTGGAAGAGGTGTCCGTTCACCCGGTACAGCTTCCTCCATCGTCTAGCTCCACGGCGATAGATCGATTCTAGGAGAGAGAGGAAACGGTTGTATAGGAGCAACATGGAGACTCGAGGAATGAAAACAAATCAATCCCAACACGGAATGAGGATTCAAAGACGAGAGACAGAAGAAGGGTGATGGACAGAGGTGTAACTGGTCTTGACCACGAGCGAATATGGACGGATTTCAACTGCGACTGAATGAAAGCATGCCCCACTAAAAAGCAAAGGGAAAAAGCTATCAATCCCTCCCTCTCTCTTGCTCTCTCGTTGCTTCAGTGTCTTCATCTGACCCACCCTCCTCTTCTCACTCTCTCATTTCTTTTCTGTTGTCGATCTGTTATTCCCTGCAGCATCACTTTGGTCACATGTCGACTGTTTCATGAAAAAGTGACAAGCGTCTACATTGACCTAAATTGATTCAACTACAATGAGACTTTGATCTGCTGCATCTCTGGAGTTTTGTCTTTTTGCCTGACCGATGACCTTTTTGGGAGGCTTGAGCACATACAGACAGACCAAAATACTAGCTGCATCTATATTTACAGCAACGTTCTGCAAAATTAGGATTTATGTGTCCAAAATAGTGAGTCGAAATAGTATGCCAAAACACAAAAGAAGAACACAATGTTAAGTTAAGTTAATGTGGTCCAAAACAACCCTGAGGAATTTTAAAAAGAAAAAATGACTTCACTTTTTGGGTGAAAAAAAGTGAAGAAGATCAATTGCTTATTATATATATATATATATATATATAAATGTGGATAGAACTAAATTATATGCTGTAATAAACTATATTAATGGTTTTTATCACTTAAGATACAAATTATATTTCTTGAATGATGGTCCTTGTCTTTCAAAGAGTTTAAAAGCCATTTTCTCTCTCTCTCTGTCCATTTAATGAAAGTCAGTGAGGTACAAAAAACACTGGACACTTCTGACTTTTACTGAATGGACGAAAAAATCTTCTGCTCCACAGAATAAAAAGTCATGCAGGTTTAGAATGACATGAGGGTGAGCAGCTGTTATTTTCAATAAGCTATCCCTTTAGTGGTTGAATTGCTTATTATAATGACAATGATGTCCGTTGACTAATTATCAAGAAGATACAACGATAACACATAAATAATGATATTTAAACTCATTGAAAGACAAGCACCCTATTGTCCTCACTAGTGACCCTAGGGTACCTCAGATACTCCAATGTCATTACGCCCCTTATCTAATTTTCCAGTTAAGTTGATAGACCTTCATCATTTTCAAGCGTAAAGGAGAGGCTTAGAATTGTGCACAAGCCCTAGAGATTTGCTCTGTCTGCTGCCGTTTCATGTTTCTGCCCTCAACTGAAGCTCAGTTACGTAAAACCGATAAATATTGAAATATTGTCGAAACTTTCAAGTGTCAGCCACTAATGAGCACCAGAGGAGATTCAAAGGCCTGGGACGCTTGTGTGTATGAGAGAAAGATCTAAGCAAAATGAGAAAATGAAAGTCTGTGTTAAGCCTTCAGAAACTAGTGTGTGGCATAAAGCAGTTTTTGAATATTAAAACATAACACCAATAACAACCTATATTCAGCTTTGCAGTGCACTAAAATAAAAATGTCAGCGTAAAATCAACACTCATCGCATATAACACACCACATACATTCAAACATTTAAAGTGTCGCTTGCATCAAAACTACACAGCATGAATCATTTATTACTAGAATACAATAAAGCTGAAACTCACACAGTCTTCCAGAGGAACAACTGATGACCTAAAAGAGCAGTTAGACACGAGGAGAAGAATAAATTCTTAAACTTTAAGATCAAACCCCATGAGGGTGACGTGGGGAAAAACACTTGTTATCATTGTTTGATAAAGGCAAGGAAAAAAAGCTTTTTCTTGAGTGGATTACATAACAAAACAAAAAAAATCTAGTTAAATGATATGATTAATTGAAATATAATTCATTATTTACTATTTCTTACTGACCATCATATCATGGAACACATTAATATGAAGTTGAAAAATTTAACTTTTGTTCCTAAAGAACCATGTTTTGTCATTGATCAGAAAAACATGATAGCCCCGCCCCAAACTCACTCCATTGGTTGAGCCAATGGAGTGAGTTTTTAATGGAGAGCAATGTATTAATGGTGCCACAGAGCCACAATGTTTACACTTGTTAGGGAAATAAGCCTGCATTGTAAAAAATCAAAAGTTGAGAAATTCTTTTGACTTTTCTCAACTTGTTGTAAATTAAATTTTTTATACAACAAGTTGAGAAAACTCAAAAATCTCATCCAGCTGGTTGCCATAAACTTTTAAGTTTTCTCAACTTTATTTTTTTTTTGTATATAATTAATGGCTTAATTACATTTTTATCTGCATATTAAGCTGAGAAAGGATAAAAAAGACAAATTTCACCATTTTGAAGTGACATGCCTGGTTAAAGTAACAATAAAATACTAAAACTAGCCGTGATATTTAAATATCAATTAATATTCAGCATCTTGGCCTGCCTTGATGACAATTTTTTACATGCCAAAAGTTGAATTAATCATTCATCATTCAAAAACGATCTTAAGCTTTTTAAAATGCATTAAAAACATTAATATTGTGAAATATTATTACAATTTAATTTTGTCAGAATATTGTAATGAATAGAAAATTCAAAAGAACAGCATTTATTTGAACTGACCCCAAACCTTTGAACGGTAATATATCTTAAAGGTATAGAATAAAAAAAAACCTGTTAACCTACGGCTGCGTCCGAAATCACCCCCTATACACTTAAACAAGACACTATTTGAGGGGGCAGCCATTTGTAGTAATGTTCAAAACCATACTGGACATTATCGAGTGCCTCATTCAATCCCACAATGCACAACAATAACGAGTGTACAACCGATGTATCCTTAACAGGTAGAGAATACCCATAATGCACTTGTGAAAGTCACACGCCGAACGAATTTCCGTGTCTGACCATAAGATGGCGCCCACAGCGGCAGGTCCAATGTGGGTACAGCGTAACATCGTACAGGTATAAATTCCTTTTAATTGATTATTAAATTATTTAATTAAGGTTTATACATGCCAAGACAGACTTCAAGATAAATCTTGTCACCGTATTACGGCTGCCAGTTAGCTAGGTTTCAAATAATTATTAAACAGCAAGCACAAACTATACAAAAGCAGCAGCCCATCCAGCACACTCAGTGTCTGAATTCGCTCACTCATTTTCATTAACTCCCTCAACTGATCTATATTACTGGACTAATGTAGCAAATAGCGGATGAGGGTATAGGGAGCGATATCGGACTCAGCACATGGCTTTTCCACTTACAATGGACTTCAGGTGAAAAATAAAATGCTACAGAAGTATAAAACATGGCAACCTCAAAATGAATACTCTTCTTAGCTAAAGATTTCCTTCAACAAATGTTTAAAACAGCCAAACGAGTGCAAATTATTGTACTCTACCTTCTTCCAACAAACAAAACAATTCACAATGTTCCTCTCCTTCATCAAACCAGTGACAGACTTCAACAGAAGAACAAACGATCATCCCCCTCACAGAGCACAATAACAGCTGCTCAGGAAACAGCTACGTGTTTGCTATCATAATCATCCAGATGGGCAACGAAACACCTGTTCTTCGACCTGTTAGGCAGCATGTATAGGTCTGAAGCCCTGCCCGACATTTTGCCTCAGGAATTGGCCACATAACAGTACATCATTTCTCAATGTCGAAGATGAAAACATGTTATGAACTATACCTCAATGAAGTCTCTCTTCTCAAAGCCACAATCCTCATAAATGGCCTCATAAGGTCCCATAAACCAAAGCAACTGTAAATGTAAACTTGACTCTGACTTGCACTGGAAAACTTGGCAGTGTGGTTGGCTGCCACATCTTCCATGACATGTTAGTGATTTTGAGTCACAATGATGCATTCAAGTGATTCACTCATGAAGGAGCTGCTTTTAAACGCTCTTTCCTGCTTGACAGAGCTCTTTCAGTGGAGCTGATACCAATCGCCTGGAAAAGGCCTGGTTGAGGGTGCGGCAGGCGCAAATTCAATTTTTCCATCATCACCATGGCAACACACACTCTCTCCTGTGCCATACGTGCCAGATGCCAGCAGCTCTGTGGACGAGAGATCCGGACACTCAAACAAACACACCGCATGCAATAATACACTGAACATCCAGCATCGGCTACAACAAAAACACAAAGCGGTTTGCCAAATGCGGTGCAACAAAATGCATCACTGACAACACTGTGAAGCGCAAAAACAGGCATCAAAGGAGGAGGAACATCAAAAATAAGAACTAGAAGCTCTACTTTTAAAACTGGAAGCTGCCCTGAGCTCCATTAAATCAAAGCAGTGTCTCTCTCTGTTATATAATCGGGTTGGTTTGTAGATATTTGCATCATAAGTACACATTTTTTCATTCCCTGTAGCTCAACTGAAAGAACATGCTGTTAATAACGCCAAGGTCAACGTTGGAGTTGCAGGGAACACGTAAATTGACTAGGTTTACTTTGAAAGTTGCTTGGAACAAAAGCATCTACCAGATACAGAAATAATTTCTCAGTAGAATGTGATGGGGGGGAAAAAAACACAAAAGCTGTATAATTCAGCTTTCTCTCTCTGTTTAAAAGGAGCTGGATCTACGCATGTCTCGTCAAATCTGAAAGTTTTTGATCTCGTAAAACACTCGCAGGCTTCAGAGAGAATCAAATTATCAAAAGCAAATGGTAGATGACTCTTCTGAACAGACTACATTAAGACAGTGCAGGACCAAAAAAAAATGTCCTTGAATTTCAATATATTTATTTATTTATTTTTGATGAACTGCTTTTTTTAAGCTAAATTATAAATAATACCAGCATAACAAATCCAACAAACACTAGGCTAAACATAGTATTAACCAAATTATCAAGTGACAGATGAATTTAAACGCACGCACACACACAAACATATATATATATATATATATATATATATATATATATATATATACATAAACATATATGAAAACTGGTTATATCCCCATTGCATTTTTTTGCATTAAATTTAAATTTTAGATTTTGTATATACACACATATATGGATGGAAACCAAGAAAATAAACAGCTTTGTTTGTCCACTGGCCTTTAATTCTAAGTATGCCTAAACATTGTTTTTTTTTCAGAGTAACAAAAATATAAATCGATTTTCTCAATTTCTGAAGAGCTGTTGTTTTTTGTTTTGTTTTTTCATTTTTTCATTTGTTTTGTTTTTTCAGAACTGAAGAATACCAGATGATGTTAATGTCACAACATACAATTACTCCTTTGCTTTGCGTCTGTGTATGTGTGTGTGAGTGTGTGTGTGTGAGTGAGAGAGAGAGAGAGGGAGAGTGAGGGGCTAATTAAAAGGCAGAGCCGAGGTCTTTAGCACTGTCATCACTGAGATCTATCTCTAATCGTATTAACTTCACCCCTACAGGGAGAGACCTAGAGAAACGGTGCTGTTGCCATAGTTACCCAGCACTATTTTTTGTCATTATCTGTAACATTTGACCACAGAAAGAGTACTCCATGTCCACGAATGGTTCTTCCTGGGTTAAAAGAACATTAACTAACATAAAACAGCCATGAAAACAAAGATTTCACAGCTCTTTCAGTGTCTAAAGCTACTGTATTTCTTCTGACAGCTTAAAATATAGAGCGCTAGTCATATGGACCACTTTTACGGTATTTTTTTGGTATGTTTATGTATGTTGAAAAACTTTTTTTGTGAAAAACATTTTTAAAAATAAAGGTTCCAATCAGCTATTCTTTTAAAGGTTCAAATGTGCAAAACAGTGTCCAACAATAATGATGAACATGTTCCCGAGATGTTATTATGAAACATTACCAGAATATCAACCTTATTAATGTATCAGAAAATTGAACATTTTACATTCTTCCTTTGACACTTAATAACTTTCTCCATTTCTGAAATTACTTTTCTTTCTGTAAGACAAATTCAAGGTCACATTGGCATGGACGTTAATACTAACCAATAACATCATAGCATACTTTTCATGATCCAATCAAACCCTGATGGATAAAACTAAGAAAATCGTATTTCCCACTCATTTTCTGTTTCACCTGGAAGTACATCACTCTATGGAAGTTAATGCTGTATTATGTAGTCAACCAGGGAAAAATCATCACAGTGGACACATTCATCACAGACATTAGCACTTACCATATACATACAATATGATGGTTTAATAAGTAAACGCGCTTCTGATTGACTCTAATCATAACTAAGCTCTCATTCTCCATCCCTGCTATCCTTAATTGCCCTGTCCTCTTTAACGGCTGCACTTAACCGGTGACACCAACTGCTCAGTCAGAGCACGCTCATGAACTTACACCCGTCATTATAAATCTGCCCTTGCTCCAGTGGATGGAGGGCGACGCCGCACCCGAGGGTATAAGCAAGACTGAAATAGAGTCTGATGCTGGCATTCTCCACACCGAACTGAATTAGCACAGCAGAGATGTGATCACACAACGCTACTTAGTCAAGTCAGTTGCTATCACTCATCATCGTGACCGCACACACATGCGGTGCACTTAACATATTCGTTTGACCTCGTTAATTAGACCTGGAATCATGCCAGATCGTCCTTTACACAATCACACAAAGTCATCTATTATCTGTGATGTCAGAAGACAGATGACACGTGTCCTGTGACTGCTGTTTATGATGATTATGACTATGAGTATATATGAGTATATATATATATATATATATATATATATATATATATATATATATATGAGTATATATATATATATATATATATGAGTATATATATATATGAGTATATATATATGACTGCGAATATATATATATATGTGTGTGTAAAACATATGTACATAAACTCTTTAGGAAGTCTTTTTAGTGTATACATAGTGCATACATATGACATTATTCGCATCATAACTGACTGACATGTATGTTTATAAGAATCAGAAATTTCAGAATAAAGTCTAAGACCACCGTTGTATTGGCCAATTAAACAAACTAAACTAAACAATAACTTGAGGCATCTTTAACACTAATGACAACATTAATGCATTAGAGAACATTCCAGCACACTTGTGAAGATTTCACTTGATGAAATACGAGACAAATGCACCATTAATGGTAGGCTAAGTTAAAAAGAGTTGATGCAGCTCCAGCAAGACTGCAGGTATCATGGCAGTGATCCAACTCTCTGACCTTAAATTGAACAATGGCTTTGGAGACGGAAAGTCTACACTGACTTGCATTGAAAATCTGTTACTGACTAAGAAAAGAATAAGAAGCATAGTTATGGAATAACCAAACTTCATCTACTCATCAGAACCCATTTCATATCTGTATATAAATATATGAAAAGAAGGCAGGTTTAAATCTAGTAGATTGTTTTCTATACTTTAGCTGATCCTTGCTGAATTCACAATGAGACTGACACTGTCACACAAAGAGATGTAACAGTACATGTATTCGTCCCGAACCGTACGGTACGGACGTCACAGTTCGGTTCATGCAGTTAGATGACGAATATAGTCAGTCACCGGCAATCCCCACTACAATCCAGAAGGGGGCGCACGTGGTAATGCAATGCTTTTTGCTAATCGCGACAACAGGAATAAGCGCAGAAGAAGAACAGACGATCTAGATATGTGTGCAATCTCTCAACCAGTGTTTCAACTGTGGAAAGACATCAATAAAACAGCTTGACTATAATATATCACGCAGCATTACATTAACCTCAGGCAAGTCATTTAGTGTCCACGGCATGTTAGTTCTCTAGAGAAATGAACTTTAGAGGAGAGCTTTTCACTAAATATATGCACTATATTAGCCTATTTATTTATATTTACTTTACCTGTTAGAAATGTCTTATTTAATATAAGTTTAAATATTTTTTTCATGACAACGAGTTATGACAGTAACTGTGTAAATTATTTTATTTCAAAAATAAATTGGAGTTATAATTTTATAACTAGATTTAGAAGTTATGCAACACCTACCATATTTTTTATTATTATTATTTTAACACTTATTTGAGTGTTTATTATATCTAAATATGAATAGCAACTGAATTTAAAGGTCTGGGCTATGTAGTTAATTGTAAACTTTAATATTATATTAATGTGCAAGAAAGGGCTTCCTGTATATAGTTTACAGCAGAAATATATTTGTTTATCCTTAAGAAAATGTTAATTATAATTACATTTATTTAAAGAGAGAGACATAATTTGTTCAATAAACAACTGTTTAATAAAATGAGAAGAAAAAAAATAAGCAATTTTATGTTTAGTTTTCTCACCACTGCTGTACCAAACCCATACCGAACCGTGACTTCAATACCGAGGTATGTACCAAACCACCGTCATGTTTGTGTTTGTGTACTGTTACAACCATTAATATATATATATATATCTAAATATATATATATATATATATATATATATATATATATATATATATATATATATATATATATATATATTAGGGGTGTAACAGGGGTGTACACAAACATGACGGTTCGTTACATACCTTGGTATTGAATAAAAAATAATTTTTTACAATATTGTTCAGCTTATTAGAGTATCACATCATCTCCCATGCAGTTTGCTGCCTATTTAGAACATAAAATAATTTCAAATAAATCTCTTTTGAGGTTAGGAATCTCATTTCCGTTAGGAAGCGAGGCAGTTTCACAGATGAACAGATGAAAAATTTCCAAAAAAGACAGTAATTTAAATTCATTTCCATTTCATGTCCCTCTCCCACTGCTAAGATAAACGCTGTGGATACCTCCTGCGACAGTCGGAGAGCAGACCGGTGTTGCGTCACCCCACATTCTTCCTCCACCTCCTCCTCCAGTCAGAGGAACTACGATCAGGGAACACAACGGCACGAGATTTAGAGTTGCACCTTGCAAGTTCTGGATCGAAATGGAGAAGCCCGCCATGGCGTGCCACGCTGACCCCAGAATGCTCCAGCCAGAGCTGAACGTCCTCTGTGAGGGTCTTTGTCTGGTGAGCGTGTAAAGGCTGGGAGCTCAGAGAGCAGGACCAGTTAAAATGGGTTTGACTCACTTCCACACATTGTTGGTTGGGCTGGCAGGAAGATGATAAAGGGGGCTTTCCTTTGCTGTGCTGAGGGTGTGTAGGATCAAAGCAGGCAGTGGGATTTGAGCTGAATGAACAGCCGGGACTAAAGCGCACAGCTGGAACGCAGCAGGAGCAGAACATTTTAGCACTCTCTATATAAGGGTCCTTATATTTGGCCACTGAGACCTGAACATGAACACTGAAACACTAACTCCTCTGTTCTTGGCCTCTTCAGACTCACTCTTCTCAGAGAGGCTTTTCAGTATTTTGTCTTGTTTTCACTAAAAATACTTAAATATTCTTAAGGCAAAATAAATTGATTATAAATGAATAGTAAATAAATTATATTAATTTATTTTCATAGAATAAATCGTTTATTTTTATTACCCCACTGGCCAATGTTTTCTTGTTTTGACCATAAACTTCAATAAATGTAGTTAGATTTATGTTTAAAAATATATATATGTGACTTTAGGATGTTTATATTAAAAACATATTGTAAAATGCTGATTAAGGAAATAATTTTTTGGAGTGATAAGAACATTATTAATTATTTTACTTATTTTAACAAAAATAAAACGTTTTCAAACCCCGGACGTCTCTGCATAAACATTACACTGAAAAATAAATCCAGAAACAAATTTCAAATCACTAACAAGGATATAAAGTCAGTTAACAAAATCTGGCAACAGTTACACCCACCACTTTGAGCTTCCTGAAAAGAAGATCAGGACCTAAGATGACCTTTATTTGACTGTTTTACTTGAGGGCACAAACAATCTAAATGGGTCATATCATGGAAAACAGGATTTTCCTTGCTCTTAAGAAGACAAACACAGTTGCATAGCACATTTCTGGCCAAATTGCTGTTATCGGGGAGGACGAGACAACTGTAAATAACTGTGACAGTACCCTTGAAAGGACAACTTGGTACTTTATCAAAACCTAAAAGGTGCATTTTAGTACCTTAGATTAGTGATACATATGTACGCTTAAGGTACTATTATGCCTTTTATGCTTTTATGGGTAAATAAGGAACAAAAATGTTCCTTTAAGGCTCTGCCCCACCGACAAGTTGATATACCCCTATGTTTTTGCTACTGTATCTTTGAAAAAGACGATGTAAAACTTGACTGACATTAAGCCAAATACCTTGACTAACATTATTAAGTGGGATTCAGGACAAAAACAATGCCATAAAAGTGTATGATAAAGCCCTTAAAAATAATGTGTTAGCATATAACAGGGACAATAGCATCTGAGAAAATGACAATGAGCGTGTTAGCGGCATCCCACTGAGAGAAGATGCTAATTTCAGCAGCAGACATTAACGTAATGTGTTAATTGACAGGGAGGAGCTTCATAAACCACTGCAAGGCAAATAACATTACCCTGAATAGGCTGCTTTGAAGTTTGTACTTAATTTAAAAAGGAAGTTAATTTATCAGCCGTGTCCTAATCCAAAAGATTAGACAAAATTTGATTACTTTGGGAGTTAGCGTGCAGCACAAGACTACCCATTCACATACACAGACGCCTCCGATTCCTGTAGAGTGCTCTATGTATGCGATCATATTGTTTTAACGGAGTTTTGAAGTCTCCCACAATGTCAGAATAATCATATCACAACACATTTTCACTCATACTCTCCTTGACTGCTGCCACATTTCGCTGTGATGTAACCCCTCTGATCTGCTCTCGCGTGGGATGGAAGTGTATCTGTACATTTCACACAGAGTGTGTGGGATTCACTGGACCAAAGCCAAACACACACACATACACACTGCTTCACTGTAGACAACCAGTGAGTCAAGCCTTAAAGAACATTGTGACAACTGGCACCTACACAATATATTTGCATAAACATAATACAGCATATTCGCCTCTGTGAGCAACCAACACATTATAGAATAAATACAGAAAAAAAACATGAGTTAAATGATCTCACCAAAGAGGTCTTTCAAACACTTAAATCGATTCAGAATGCAGCTGGAAAAATGCTGACTTGTTAAATCCCACTTATATTCAAATAGCTCAAATTGATTTCAAAATGTGCTTATTTGTTTTTTAAATGTTCATGGTATCGGTCCACCACACCTTAGCAATATGACATTTAGCGCGTTTCCGTTACCTTTTAAATAGCGCAAAGTGAAATTGAAAATACGATCAATGGAAACACATAAATTTCGCGAAAACTCCCATGTATCGCAAAAAAGTTTTACGCTCGCATGAGGTGGTTTTTCAGGCAATTTGAAAGAGGAATATTTTCCAAAACTGCAATGGAAACAGTTTTTTTTTTGCATTTACAGGTCACCTGCCATATGTAAAAGTCAATCATTCTTTAAGAGGGTAAACTCATAAAAGTTTACATTAGTATTACAGGACTACTGGATTCTAAACAACAAAAATGCCATAATTTGAATTTATCAAGACCTCGAAGCAGATAGGAGGAAGAAACACCCAGAAACACCACATACGTGGTGGTTCCCATGTATAAGGGGTTTTCCTTGTCATAAATGCTTGTATAACATGCCTATGTCTCCTCTGATTAAAAATAATTGCTAGTGCAGTGGTTGGGATATACGTAAAACTACCAACATCCATTGCCATGATTTTTGTAAAAAAAAAAAATGTTTTAGTCGCATAACATCGGTTAATGGAAATGGCGTCATTTCACAAAAGTTTATCATCAATATTTAGAAAATATCGCTAAAGTTTTTTGTGAATCTGTAATGTAAACGCGGCTTGAGATATACTCCAGCTACATCTCAGATTAACCAACTGCAACTTGCTGCTTATACCTATAAAACAGTTGAAAAACTTGTAACAATATTTGGTTCAAAACTAATAGTTTTGCTCAGTTTAAGTTTCCTCAGGAAACTTAATTTTCTTTTCTACCTACTTATTTTTATTCTTTTAACATATATGAACTGTCAAATTTATGTTGTTGAGTTATTCACTTATAATCAGGCAGTTTATTATCTTCTCTACTTAATTAGCCTTTTAACATCTGCACAAGGGCTAAGTCAGAGGTACCTCGTAAAAGATGATGATAAACAAAAAGAAAGGAAAAAACCACCCATTTATCGATTTCGTTTGTCTTTTAGTCTCAGGCTGATGCTTGCAGTGAATCACAGTGGAAGTAAAGTTCTGAGCTATTTAAGGTCACAAAGTGTCTGCAAAGACTCAAACAAACACGCACACACACACTGATAGTTTTATCCTTCGTATCACCTTTCATCCATCATTTTCTTTCTCTAAAACTTCTTTGAACTTTTGTGATCCATTTTGAAATGTAAAAGTTACGTAGACAGTTGTCTTGTGTCTGTGTGTCACATCAACTGCGACTCCGAGATATTCAGACTTCAGCAACAGTTTTCATAACGGCTGGGTTATTTCACCTTACAGGGGGAAAATTCTCTTAGGAGACACTTTTTGTGGCTCCTGAATTTTTTTGCTGATAGAAAAGCCTAAAAATATTGACATCAGAGTGGCAGCCTTTGCTTCAAGCTCATCGGAGTTGACCGGGATGAAACAGCAGAGCTTGTGGGCAACTCTTTGATTTTAGGCGTCTCGTTTTAAGCCTCTCCTTCATTGGTCTGCCAAATTCTTTCTTATTCCCTTACGTATGAAATGAACATATATTCTTCATCAATAATGAGCTCCTCGGGATGTTTTTAAAACTTTAAAACACCCTGTTCAGAGCTTCAAAGGTTTATAATGTCACTGTTCCCCAAAAGTGAGTCTCTCGTGTCATCGCTGTCGAGATGACCCTGAGACAAGAAATGTGCCTGGAGCCATGTGTGTGCGCGGTATTAGTACAAGTCTAGTATTACATAACAAGTATAAGTGTGAGCTTCACGGCATTATGCAGTTTTAGGTAATTAGGAGCGAAGCAAACAAAAAAGCTTCACTCTTGAGAGAACAACACTCCCATGAGACCCCATTGCCGAATGTACATGCATGATAGTCAAGTCTTTGAAATGTTAAGCATACTTAGGAAAAAATAAAACATATATGTACAAATTTGGTACCAATACCTCATCCTAGATTATTTATGTACTGTATCACCACACGACCAGGGCTTTCACACAATGTCACCTTATTATTTTAACCCTTGGCCCTAAGTTTTAAGCTTTTGTGCATGACTTTACCTGTACCATTTATGCTACAATAGATACCACAAATTAAGTAGCTTGTTAAGAAGAGGTGTGCTACTAGTATTTTCTAAGCAGTAATACTTTTTTTTGCTTGGTGATTGACAAAACGGGGGAAAAGATCCCAGATCTCACACTAAAGGAGCCATATCTACGGTACGAATCAGAATAACAATTGTTTTTCACATTGATAATAATACAAAATATTTCTTGAGCACCAAATCCGCATATTAGAATGAGTTCTGAAGGATCATGTGACATTGAAGACTGAAGTAAAGCTGTAAAATTCAGCTTTGCCATCATATGAATCAATTACATTTTAAAATATATTCAAATAGAAAACAGTTTTTTAAAATTATAGGGAAAAAAAATGTTTTTACTGTATTTTTGATCAAATAAATGCAGCATTGGTGAGCATAAGAGAATTCTTAAGCAACAACTCTAGAGAAGCCCTAGCATCCATAATAACTGACGGTCACTTTCCCCAAATTTTCATCCACTCATAGGCTAATTATTGTATTTGATCCTTCATTTTGCTTGTCCATGGTGCGAAGAACAAAATTGCATCCAGACACATAAAACAACAGCTTTTATGACCAAGCAGAAGCCTCAGCCACCTGGCTGCATTGACAGTTGACTGAACACCTACTTTTCAGATCGTTCTTACACAGTACCCTGTGTACATAGCAACTAAACACACACTAATACCACTAGCACTTGAACACCCTAGCAACCACACAGCAAAACTCTTGACAACAACCCCAGCATTGCAGAGTAACCTTCTGCAAGGGCGAGAAAGCTGGCATGCAGTATTCAAGGGTACGATAGTGATGGCTTATTGTTTTTTTAATTACCAACCCTGAGCGTTAACCAAAACAGCACACCACCCTTAGCAATATTAGCTTAACACAATGCGTTAAGCTTCCAGCAAATGTGAACAAACTGTCAACATCATTTTACTTTGAAAGAAAAGTGGACAGCGCACAGAGCCCTGAGGAACTATTATTGAGCTATGCACTAAAAATAGACACATAATCCATAAATAGACATTTAAATGCAAAGGAACTCACTTTTTTTTAAATGGTGCAAAGGGGGACACATATCATGATAAAAGTCACAACACATTAATACAACTTTCAGATTACATAGACTATGAGTTAAATAGATCCTGTCAACCCGAGTGAAAGATCCAAAACCTGACATTACAAAGACGCGATATTGCAGTCATGTAGAAAGCGTGTAGCTGTCAGACTATGAGCTAATTGAAGGAGGACAGTTAAATAAAGGACAAGCTGGAGAGACACAGAAAGAGGACTAAGAGGGCATACAAAAGCAAAAATAGAACCATTTCATCAAAATACAAAACCATTACTGAAAGATTAAAGGGATAGCTCTCCCAAAAATGGCATTTCTGTCATTGCTTACTCACCCTCATGTTGTTCCAAACCTGAAATATTTTCTTTACTTAGTTGAATGTCAGATAAGCAGTAACAACATTCACTTTCATAGGAGGAAAAGGAGCAGCTTGGAGATTCTGCTAAGCATCTCCTTTTGTGTTCCATGCAAGGAAGAATGTCAAACTGATTTGAAATAACATAGGTAGAAAAAAAGTGGGAGGCAATATCCCTTTAAGGAACAAAATCCATCATATAAAACAGCCATTCTGTCTTATGTATCTCTCCATTTGATCTTTTCATGTTATCTATCTATCTATCTATCTATCTATCTCCCTGTCTCTCTGTACAGCATACAATGGTACCTTTCACTCGCAGATAGAACAGCAGTGTTAGCAGCATCCCTATATGGGCTGGTGGTGCCTGGATCCACTTCACTGTCCCTCTTCCATCCTTCCTGCCATTCCAGTGGAGCTCTGCCCGTGTCTCTGGTCCCCACTGACTCGTTCCCACTCCTGCTCAGTCGCAAACCCTCACACACCCCTCTGTCTCCTTCTGCCTGCTTGCACACACACATCTGAACAGCGGAACTGAGCATGCTCAGTTTCTCTCTACTGGATGTTTAAAGGATTTTTTTTTTTTTTGGCTTGTTCCTCTTCTCTTTTCTCTCTCTTCTTGTTTCATGAGGACCCCTGCAGGTTGATGCCCTCACTTGTAGAAACTTGTTATAACATGCACCTGCCACAAGAGGGCAAAGCTGACTTTTCGGACTGTACTGGCCTGATTTTGTGGCTCTGTGGGGACTTGGTGCTATTATTAAACCTTGTGCAGCAAGGAGAGTCAGGAAAGGAAAATCGTGCAGGTGAAGTCATATTTTAGGATTTAGAGACTGACATATAGCAGAGATAAGAACTGATTCTTTTGTGAGATGACGGGAAGGGTGTGATTGCCAAAATGAAGCTTTAACAGTGAATAGTAGGGTATATTATGCAATATTTCACATGATATATAATAAAAAACAGCACAACAATTAGCGCATTTGCACTAAAACACCTACATCTATTAAAAAATTAGGGTCTGTAAGATTTTTTTGAAAGGTTTTATTAAGCAAGGATGCATTAAACTGATCAAAACTAAAGACATTTATAATGTTTTAAAAGATTTCTTTTTCAAATAATTGTTTATCTTTTGAACTTTCTCTATTTTATCAAAGGTTCCAGAAAAAAATCTATCACGGTTAACAAAAATGAAAAACAGCACACCTGTTTTTAAAATTGATAACAATGTTTATGTTTATTGAGCAGAAAATCTGCATATTAGAATGATTTCAGAAGGATAATGAGGCTGAAGACTGAGGTAATGATGCTGAAAATTTAGCTTTGCCATCCCAGGAATAAATTACATTTTAAAATATAATCAATCAGAAAACATTTATGTTAAATTGTAATAATAGTTCTCAATATTGATATGATATTATTTAGTGTATTTTTGATTAGCATAAGATACTACTCATTAAAAACATTGAAAATTCTTATTGACCCCAATTTTGCATTCCTTCTGTTTCTGGTGCAAGAAACAAATGTCAAGGTATAAAAATAGAAGGGAGAAAAAATGTGGAAAATATGGCCTCACTTCATCATATACATATATATGACTGTACATAATCATGCACACATATGCATATAGGAGATATCAACATACTTTCTCCACAGATGATACCTTTGGAACCATAAATTCTGAATATTTGACCTCTATATATCATTTACCCTCTCCTTCTCATGTTCTCTTTTTCCCCCTGCAAAGACCTCAATTTCTCTCCTTGACTGGCTGATGTTGCAATACTTTGGAGGTTGTGAATGCATTTCCACAACAATGAGAATCTCTCTCTCCTCAGGATGGTTGGCTTTATCAGAGTCCAGCCCTGCACAGAAAACTCATCTCATTCGAGGACTTTAACCTCCACCGCTGCCCCAGTTCATACTGCCTACTTCAGATTCACAACGTAACATTCCCGCGTCCACTTCCTGTCCTTTCAGTCGTTAGTTTAGCAACAGTGAAGCAATCACAGCATTCCACAGTATCTATAAAAGGATAGACGCGACCTTCAGTATGAGTCAGACATTTAATGTGACAAATAGAAATGGCAAGAGTTTGACGCAGAATTAAAAATGATGCCAAGAATTTCTGCAATGAGAAAGAGCACATTATGTCCAGTGCCATCAACTGTACTTCCTGTGCTGGACAGGATGCATTTAAGTGTTGCCATCTGACAGGCAAAATGATTTGCCACCCTAACAGGATTTAGAGAAAAAAACTGAACAGAGCCAAACACTGTACAATTGTAACCTAAAGGCAAACTCAATGCACAGCCATTAGGCCTTAATTCAGTTCTGTTTATGTGCCTCACTACATGGAATGAACCGATCTGGTCTATCTGGTTTGGCTTAGCGATGTATGCTGAGTGAGCATGCATGTTTTCATGTAAATAAAAGGGGTTAATGGAAGGCCCTGTGACGGTACGTAGACAGAAAACAGCTAAAGGTTTGTGTAACTCTAATGGTTCTCCATTATGGCCCAGTGGTGCATCACCAAAATTAAATTGCATGTGTGTGGACCAGTCATTGATCAGATGTGCTCAAACATCATCCTGGGGATAAAACAAACATGCATTTGAGCAATTCAAACAGTTTCTCTCATTTGCAATAGCCAGAGAACAAATACAGTACAAACATGTGACCTAATGAATAATTAATTACTCAGCACTTCAACTATTTAAATTAGCACATCACCAATTCAAGCAAAATCTCTTAATGGTGCTTAATAATTAAATATATACAAACACACATATACACATACATACTGTCAAAGTCTTAATGGAGATGCACATTATTCTTAATTTTTAAAAAGAAATTCACAAATACACACACAGAAAGGCAAAAATGATCTAAAAAGAAGTTTGAACGGAAGAATTTATACATATAGAAGACATTTAATACTTATAGGTTTAAAACAAACCCGAATATGTTTTAAGAATGTCAGTAATATAAATTTAAATCAGTCAAAACACTCCACAAGATGATGATGATGTCATTGTGTTCCATGTCTTCTGTCTCACAGTCACACTTCCTGTCTGAGTCCGACCACACACTGAATCCTGATATCACAATCATTCTGAGCAGCCTGTCAGATGTATTTATCAAACACATGTGTCTGTGTAATCGAATCGTGACGCTTGACAAATGTTTCATGCTGGTAAAAACGAAGCGAATTGGACAGAACTGGCATTGAAGAAAATGTGAAGCAAAAAGCCATGTACACTTTGACTGACAGGATGACATCACTCAAAAGAACAGCCAGGCACCAGCTGAAGAGAACATTACAAACTCCATCTAATAGGAGTTCTGTGACTTTTAATCAATGGCTATTATTTCTGAGGTCGTCTATATGCTAGTGTACAACAAAAAACTTAATCAAAATCACCTTGAATGCAAGGTGAACGCAATAGCAAGTGGCAAATCATGATTCTTGCTTATTGGCTTTTTTTTTCAAGGGACAAGCACATCAATATAACCTGCTCAAACCAGTTTCAAATACATTAACACATGTTCTCGACAAACCAATTAAGAACCAGAGACAACAGAAATTTGTTTCTTTGTAGCTTCAATCAAGCTCTGAAGATGTCGAATGAGAAGGTACATTAATAGTTTTGCAATTTTTAGTCTGAGATTAATATTCATCTGGGATATGAGGAAAACATTACAGTGCGTGTTCAATATGTTTGATGCAGATGAGCAGATGGTGTCTATGAACTTCAAACTGCACATTCATAAACACACACATACACATAACATGGCAGAAATATTCTCCTTTTATCCTGGGCACTCCTCCAAATTAAACAGTTTGAAGGGGGGGGGTCACTTTAAAAGCTTTTGCGAAGACATCCATCCTCAGACAACAAGCCAATTAGCCTAATAACCACTCAGAAGGAAAGAAATCCACAGTACATTATTTTACACAACTGACTGAGGTCATTTAAGTTAGTACAAGTCGAGGTCTGTCATGAAAGCACATCAGATGGCGAGACCTTCAGCTTGTTTCAACAAGAGAGCATAAGAAAGGAAAGATCAAAGGTCAGCATAATACATCTTGTGTTAAGGTGGACAAAGACCTTTCAATACATTAAAGAATGTCTTGAAAAGCTAATAATACAAATGTCTGGATTTAGGCCTAAAGCTACATTCGGACTGCAGGCAAAACCGATTTTTTCGCTCATATGTGACTTAGATTTGTTTTTTCCATAACAGCGTGAACACACGGAACCTGATCTTTTATATTCTGATTTGGGACACTTTCATATGTGGTAATAAATTAGATACAGGTCAAAAGTTTTGCAATGCGAACTTAGTCTGAATGGTCATATCAGAATTCAGGCGAATTTTACGTCACTCTAGATTGAAATTCATCACTATTCTGCGCTGATTAATGTTGTGTGTTGATCTTTGTTATTATTCTTTTGTTCGGAACTGTGACCTGTTCACACTCAAATCTGATATTGGCCACATTTAAAAAAAATTAAAAATAAAAATAATGTGAACAGCCAAACAAAAAACTGATCTGAGCAATAAATCCAAATCGAGCCATCTTGGTCTAGGTCTTAACCCTTTCAAACGTAAATTTAAAATATTCTGGCTGAGCCCCCAGTGTGAGTTTTTCATGGCGACCATTGTTTAGAACATGTCATTTTATTGTTTCCATGGTGACCCGTCATTGCTTGTCACGTGATACAACCACAATAGCGCTGTATGATCTGCTTTTATTTCATTTTTCCTTTTTTACTCAAAATATTTACAAATTTGTTAACTATAGAATGAAATATATGATATTCCGATTGTCAAAAATGTGCGAGTGGATGTGTTTTGCTGTTTAAACACCTTTATAATGATCGTTGAGCTATACACGCAATGGGCGCCGCCACGTTTGTTCACACCGCAGTACAGAGAATCGCATCTGTTGGATTTACAACACATGAATTCATCCACTTCTCCCGAAATACATGAAGTCGGTGAACTGAGAGAAGAACAGAGTAAACTTTAAAGTTACTCAAACAATGTATATCTGATGTGAATAAAACGTGTCGTCTAATAATGGAAAGATTGTTATTGCCACTTTCATATATCAGTGTGTATTTTACAAACTCTAAATGTATTGTTTTGTTAGTATTTATGTGCATTTAAATGTCTCAAACCTAAAATAAACATTATGTGGTTGAAAACACTGCATATTTGTGATATATTGACAGCCAACGGGCGCAAGAACTTTTGAATTTGGCAGTTGATCACGTGATGCACTGAAAGTTCTAATCACACTGGTGTGATCGCACGCGTCAAAGGGTTAAGAGGTCTAGTCTTTTCTGGTCTTAGAAGGTCTGGTACAAGTCTAGTCATCTGGGTCCTACGGGTGGATTCTTCATCTGGGTCTGTGTAGCAATGATCATTCTCATATCTCATGCTTTAATGTAACGCATGTAGAGTCATTCAGATAAAACGTTTTCCAGTCGTAGAGTGTCAGAAGGTCACACAAACACATTAACAGAGAGCAGGTCAGCTGTGCCATCTGTGGATCAATGGTTACGTAAGTGAGCGTAAGCTCGGAGAAACAGAGGAAAAAGGAGGAATGGAATGACACGATGATGTCACGGAACATGGAAGAGTCTGAGTGTTACGGATTTTAAACGACTGCCATTATGACATCATCATATAGCGAGTATGATGAGATTAAATAGGATTTTAACAGAAAAGAGCGGCAGAGAGGGAAATATGGCACACTTTTTAAGAGATCGTTTTAACGAGAGGGGCTGGATCTGCAGAGGAAGGCTGGCGGAACAGTGCTTTAAAAAAAAAGAGGATTAACTCTGGGGCAGCACCCACCAGAGACCGTGGCTACATAAAATACAGAGGAATGCATTATGGGAGATTATGAGCACACTGCACACTCACTTAAATTTCACTTGCGACATCAACACTGAATAAAAGTTACGAAAGCTGATGTCAGCCATTCAGAACCAGTAATCCTACAAAGATTACGGATCCCCTTGAAATCTTCAAATATCCAACTGTGGACATTAATCCTAAGGTCCAATTCTTTGACATAAAAAAAGCTGACATGCTGATCTTTAAATAGCATTACGCAATCACAAATACAATTATTGATCTATTTTTTTAATAATCTGTCAAACACTCAGTCAAGTCCCACATTTAAACAAACAGAACGCGTATCTGTGTATGTGGTAACATCTACTGTAAATACTTTATTTGTAAGCAGACTAGAGATCTGCATTGTCCTGTGAATAAACAATGGCTTCTATCACGGCTGCGGATTTCATCATGTGACACACTGGGCCAAATCACTTCCTGTCCTGAAAAGGGCTTTTTGTCTCTCTGTGAAATGCTGCTGCATCAGAAATCACAGATTTTTTGTTTGTTTGTTTGTTTTATAAAACAAATTAATAAAAATAAAAATGCATTAAACAAAAATATGATATTCAGCACAAGAATTAGAATCAGAAACTGTAAAATAAAATAAAAAATATACAGTGACATGAATTAAATAAATGTTTTTGAAGGGTTAGGGTAAGGGCAGAGTGAAATACTGTACTTCAAAAACTATTTTTTAACTGCTGTAATTTGATAAACACCCCAATTGTTAACTTTTCCTAGAAGATCAGAAGGTTGTGGGATTATTGCTCATGTTGCACTGCACGGAACTACAGAAATCCAATCCATGTACTAATGTACATGTACTACAGAAATCAATGTACTAATCTTACAACACACAGTATTGTCATATAAAACCCAATTTCTCAAACAAAGTGAGTACAGGAAAATCCACAATAAACATGATTCCTTGCTCTCTAGTGTACATGTTGGCGTAAGTAAACCTGCTACACATAGTCATTCATTCATTCATTGATCCTTATACGGCCTTCTAGTGTCATAGGGCTGGAGCCTATCCTAGTTTTTTAGGCCAGAGGTAGGGGAAAGCACCCGGGACAGATGGCCAGTCCATCGCAGACTCACACATAGTGATAGTAAATAATCTCATCAATCATTTTTTGGCTTGCTAACATTTGAGGTTTTGTCAATATTTCTAGCATGATTTGTGGTTTTAATTGAACAGCTAATGAAAAATAAACAATAAACCAAATTACTATTTCATATATTGAAATAGTGGCGGGGCTAGTGAAAAAGATGGAGGGAAAGCAAACATCTGAACTAATGTACAAAGTGATTTTCCTCGTTTGTTTGTTGCTTCGGAAAAAACAGTCTGCTAATTGATTAAATGTAAATGTATCATATTCTATTCATTCCTTTCTCACAGGGGGTGAAATATGCTTTAATTGCTCATCAGTCTTTCTGTTTATGTATGCATTTCCATTGAGAGCTTCTGAATATGGATTGGAGAGATCATGGTGTTGTGTAGCTCTGAGCAGTGATGAACGCACCGTCTGCTCTTCAGGTGAATGCTCTGTATTTACACAAGACAATGACAATATAATAACTGAGGCTCAAGCCTTCACTGAGAAGCTCTTCTGCACGCTTACTAAGCCTCTCTCCTCTTTTCTGCTACCGTCTCATATTTACCCTACTTTTTCTTTTCTTCTCTCTGCTCATGCCAATTTCATCGTCCTTCTCAAACTCCCTACTTTCTTCCCTCATTTCCATCCAAAACTAAAGTGGGTTGTCAATCTGTCTGATTACAGCATTGTCTCAGTTACACACAATATATCCTGCCATACATCATTTCAGAGAGCAACTGATCAAAACATCAGTGGGATGCAGTGGACTTCAAGAATTAGGAGGAAAAGGAACAAATATAAATCTTTACCAGGTTAAATTTGCATTTCCAAAAAACAACAGCCTTTCATTGTCAACAAGAAACTAATAGTTTTATATAAATAATTTAATGTAATAACTAAATTATTATCAAAGATTAGGTATACACATATATATATATAATCTTTGATAATAATTTTGTGTATATATATAAATCAATTTATAAGAATATATAGAAGTATTTAACTATTTTTTACTATAGTATATATTACTATTTATTAAAACCAAGTTGATCATTTGCATGGTCAGCATTATCTGCTGATGTCACAGTGTTATTCTAGAAGAAAATTAAATTATATAAATTATATTGTATCTCACAATAATTTTAGAATGAATATGAGATCAAATATAAAGATTTTTAATACAATAATAATTGACAGTACATAAAAATATTTTTTATCCAAATTTTTGGAGGAGACAATGCCTCCCTTACTGCTTCAGTCAAAACGCCTCTGCCAGGCCCTTTCCACCCATCACCGCCGTCATCCTCTGAGCGTCAGAGATTTCATGACAACGACAGCTGGTTCCTTCATGCATGATGACAAGCAGCTCAGTGGAAACAGCCAATCAGAGCCTTAGATCCAATCACACAAACATATATATACAAGCACCCCTCCTCCATTTTCTCTACTTTGACCGAGAGAACACAGAGCCTCTTATTTTTCTCTTTTAAGCCCCTCAGGGTCAACACACCAGCATAGAGCTTTGTCTGAAAATCCTTACGGCCACTAAACATGAAAATCTGATGTGTGTGTGCTTGCTGTAGAATATAAGACATTGTGTAGTCAAGGTCAGCATGCAGTGTACAGGAATGGTGGACTAATAGATTCATTTACAGAACCAATCCCAAGACAGCAACATCAATATGAAGGCAAAAATGAATCAATGGCAAATAATCAGAAGTCTGGAAGCGTCACCCCATAGGAAATCATGGAAAGCAACGATCACTGCAGGCAGATCAAACAAGGTAATGTTTAGTTCATGTACATGAACTACTTCCAGCACATTTTAAGTAAATATATTAATAAAGTCTTGTTTCCACCAGAACTTCATTTAGACCCTCGTCCTCCTGGGGAAAATTCCTGCAGTGGAAATGTGGCTTAAAAGACTTAAAGGGATAGTTCAATCAAAAATTGAAAAGATGAATACATTTAGATTTAAAGATGAACACAATCAAAGTTATATTAAAAAAAAAATAAGATTCTTCCCATCTTTATAATGGTAGTGAATTATGGCGCTTATTATTTTGAAGCCCCAAAAAAGAGCATCCATTCATCAGAAAAGTATTCCACATGGCTCCAGGGGGTTAATAAAGGCATTCTGAAGCGATGGGTTTTTGTAAGAAAAATATCCATATTTGAAACTTTCTAAACTATAATAATCAGCTTCTGACAAACATCTGTACGCAAGTCAATGTAACCACTGATACAAAGGATGACGTAGGAGTAGTTGAGAGTACCACTTGATATTCAAACAAATAGGGCTGGGCAACAAACTCAAGCTCCTCTACTCTTATTGTGGAAATCCTCGGACATTTCTCTTTAAAAGTTCTCATTTTTTCTCTATCCTATGTGCTTCCGTGTTCGTCAATACATCATGAGTCGGGTCAGCGGTCACCCTTCCGCCGTAAGTCAAATTGTGTACGGATGTTTGCTTGAAGCTGGTTATTATAGTTTACAAAGTTGTAAATATGAATCTATTTCCTTCAAAAACCCTTCACTTTGCTTCCAAAGGCCTTTATTTACCCCCTGGAGCCATGTGAATTACTTTTATGATGGATGGATGCACTTTTTTGGGCTTCAAAATCATAAGCATCATTCACTGCCATTATAAAGCTTGGAAGAGCCAGGATATTTTTTAATACAACTCTGTTTGTGTTTGTCTGAAAAAAGAGAGTCATAAAGTGGCTTGAGGGTGAGTAAATCATGGGATAATTTTCATTTTTGGGTAAACTATCCCTTTAAAAGGACAGTCACAACAAATTTGAAGCATGCTTATTGAACAGCAGTGATATTCTAATAATAATGTAAAAAATAATATATATATATATATATAGGCAATAAGCATATCTGAAAGGAAAACCATCTGAGCTTCAGCTCTGATCCTGATGACCTTATCCACACCATGCAAACCCATAAACACAGATGCTATACATCAGCAACATACATCTGAGGCACATACAGTACATGCTGCGCTCATTAGTGATGACCCACCCACACTGCCATGACAGAAGACCACACATCTCATTAGAACAAGTTTAGCAGTCTCATAGATTTTCTTAAGCGTAAACAATGTTTATAAGGTTTGTACCAGGTATAATTAAAACTTTTGTAATGGCGGTTAATGAATTACTTATAAACAGTAGGTCCATTTCATGCAAAACTATAATGCCTTACCAATTCTTGTAGATAAAATCATCTAGCAGTACACAAGCTGAGCAAAATTATCCCACTGATCCAATTTATTTTCATTTGTAGGTTCAAGAATTGGATTATAATCCAATAAACGCTCCAACAAAGGTCAAATTACAGACAATATTGGATGAAATAATAATGCATCCTCCAAAAAGGAGGTCAGTAGGACTTTCTGGACAGCTTCATGTTAAATAATTAATGGATGAATAAAAGCTTTCACGTTAGTCAGCTGATGAGCTCAGGAATCTTATTGGTTGTGAGGTGCTACAGGAAGAAACATCATTGGCTGTGGTGCTATGATGCGCGTTGCCAGTGGCTGACTTTATTATACTGAACAAATCATAAGCTGAGACTTGGGGTGGAAACAAAGACAGACTACCGCATATTTAATGTGTAGCCCTTTTTATGGAACGCCATGGTGAGATATTCCCTTGGAAGTGAATCACAAATCCTAACCATTATGCCAAATAACATCTTTCTAAAAGGACAAAGTTATTGCCATCAGGTTCATGGCAGATTCCACAAGCCCACCATCATTTCTTCAACGTCTCTGAGCTGCTGCGCTGCACAATCCCATCTCCAAAATATTCTGGTTAAATGATTATTTGATCTGGATTCTTTACCAATTTATGTCCAGAATACATTAACAGGAAATGCTAAGCTGTGCCTGAAGAGAATAAGCTGACAGTCCCTGGTGAATTAGTTTGGGTGTGACAAAATCCCTGAGTCATCATAATCATGGCATACGCTAATTACAAACAAAATGAAGATCACTGCAAACATCAAATCATCATGCAAAGCAAATTGCTCTTGAGCAAGCATTCTTTTTATACACTTTACAAAACCTATTTATGTGGAAACCATCAAAATATCAGTTTTGTATAGGTTACCATATAAAATATGTATGAAAAAAAATACTTGCAAGGCAGCAAAACTGTTCAATTTCTATGTAAATACACTGAAAAATATTTGTCTGGTTCTCTGGGACAAATATATTAAACCTGATTAAAACGAAATAATTTTAGAAGCTAAATTGAAGCTAAATTTCAGATAATTTTGAATAACTCATTTTAAGAAATGCCATTTTATGCCTTGTTGCAACCCTCAATACAACCCTTAAAAATGTTTGCAGTTTGAATAATTGAAAACCAAAAAATATACAGAGAGACAGACGTAGAGCGAACGAGAGAGAGAGAGAGAGAGAGAGATTGACGCTCATCACTTTTTGATAGAGACCAATCACAATTCAGTATGCAAATGTTACACTGACATCATCACTGGCAGTTAGATACTGAATGCCTTTCTGACAGTCAATGAGAAATTTCACTACTATAATCTAAAATTTCTTAACTACTATATTATAGAGTATATAAAAAAATATCTTGCAAGAACTATAATTATTCAAACTAATTACGAATACAAGATATAAACAGGCCCCTTTCTGCTGAAATGAGTGTTGGGTTGAGAAGCCCCAGGCATTAACTGAACATGAGTAAAGATGCATGTTAACAAACCTCACAGCTGAGCACCACTGAGAGTGTGATGTGGGTGGAAAAGTGAAGTCACCTCTTTCTCTCCTTTCTCTCTGGTGGGCGAAGGAGGGGGGAAAAAAGTGGCAAAACACTTGTTTATTTTTCAAGCATTGTCACAAGACAGACAATTTGAGAACATCCAAAATTCAGATCCCTAACGTACCTCTATACCTCTTCCTGTTGCCTGCAAAGTCAACACTCTAACAGCCATTCAAAGACTGCTCCTTGAGCCGCCCATCCTTGGTTTCGAAATGTTTGAGGAAAGAAGCGATGAGCAGTTTTGGTAACATTTTATTTTACTTGGAAAGTTTCACAACTCTTCAAACTTCTATTTGAGTCCAAATCCTCCTACACAATAAGCCTCCAGCATATTTGAAACTAACCCTAAAGTTATCCAGTATCTATTTAGGGCATATTATATCATAATCGCCCACATGTACGGCACTGGAATGACAGTGCAGCTTTCAGCTTTTGCTTAGCCAACACATAAGTACACTGGAAGAATCGTGCCATCCCTTTATAACCGAATCAAAAAAAAGCTACCACAGGGGGGCCATTTAGACTTATAGGTGGAACCCCAAAGGATGTAGGTGGGGATTTGGTAAATAGCATATCTTAAAACAAATGTGCAACGATGAGTCATCTGATCCAAGATAATACAGCAGTGTTATTGCCAAAAATTCATTTTCTTTATCTTTCATGCACACACATATTGCTGCACTGAAAGCGGACTCAAGCTACAAAGAATCTTATTTTGGTGGCTTACGAAATAAGGAATCTCCCCGTCGATAAACACAAACGCTTTACTAAACAAGATATATAATAATAAGTTCAAAAGAACAGCATTTTGCTACATAGAAATCTGTTGTAACATAATAAAATGTCACATTTGATGAATTTAATGCATCCTCACTGAATACAAGAATTCCTTTCTTTAAAGAAAAAAAACTTATTGACCCCAAGCATTTGAGTGCTTGTTGCATACACTGTATGTATCTGCTAAACATGAATTTTGTCAACATTTAGTAGCATACAAAAGGCTAAGAAGTAATAGACATGAAATAAAAGCCACACTTGTCAAATTTTGGTCAAATGCTTCGGTTTCGTCTTAGTTTATGCCACATAAATCTATATATAAAACCACGGCACAAACAAATAACGCCAAAGGTTGCACTTTTTATGGTGCTTATGCATCCTTTTTTCCTCAAAAGACTTAGTCATAATTGCATAACAAGTGTGGATTAAAGACAAATTGACTAAAAAGACTAAAATTTGAATTACAAAATGATTACAAAATATGCATTTTTGAATATTCTCCACCTCTCCAAGGAGATGTCATTAATCATATTAAAACTAAGTAAAAATTTGACTATGATTACCATTTTGCACGGATTGATCTTAACAGGTACAAGGTTGTTTCTAGAGAGAGATAGAGAGAGAGCACATGTCAACACCTGGTGTCTCTCACTCTGACAGCCGTCTGCTCAGGCTGTGAAACAGGGAGGGAGGGGTAAGACAAAAAAAGAAGGCAAAGTGAGGAACGAGAGGATGTGAGAAAAGAGTGAGGCTGTAGACCCCGAGAGTGAGACAAGAATGTACTTATTGCTCACAGTCAAATAATCCTCATCTCATTTCTTTATAGAGGAAAGCCTTAAATCAAACTGAGACAGGCAGAAATTTAACTCAAAACCGAAAGAATATATTTTTTCCCAAAATTTATGAGGAAATAATGGAAGCATACTTTGAGTTGCGGGCTGCAACAAAAGAAAACTTGTACCTGCTACAGAAAAAACTGGCTTTTAGTTCACACAAAAATATTAAGGAGCACAACTGTTTTTCAACATTCATAATAATAAGAAATGCTTCTTGAGCACCAAATCAGCAAATTAGAATGATTTCTAAAGGATCATGTGACACTGAAGATTGGAGTAATAATGCAAAAATTTAGCTGACATCACAGCAATAACAGTTATTTTAATTATCATGTATTTTACTGTTTTAAAACAAATAAAATGCACTCTTGAAAAAAAAAAATCATACCGATCCCAAACCTTCGAACAGTATTGTACATTTAAAAAATTTTCTGACAAACAAAATAAATATATTGATGACTCATCCTGCACTGCACAGATTTTTGTCCAATCAAATGCTATAGAATGAGACATCCCTATCCCTAATACCACTTTCAAAATAGTAAGAAGCAAAGCACAGTCCTTGGGATATTAAAAAAAATGTGTCTTTTCAAAATGTCCTATCCAACCGTCAATAAGAAATAGACAGGAAATAAAACTACACTCATCATCAAGCAATTTCCATGGGGTCTATAAGCATTACACAACTTTACACATTGTACAACCACCTTAAAACATTTTCTGAAAAGCATTATACTGAAACGCTTGTCAAGGAAGCATAGAAACAACATGCTAATAAGAGCACTACCTCAGCATAGGATAATTCAGCTTATTTGAGTAATTAATTGTCTTGAGCGTCCCCTCACCCTGGATCAGTCTGTCATTTTGTTGCTGTATGATAAATGGTGCAGGATAAATAAAAGCACCAAACTGTGCTCATCAAACTCTTCAGGTGGTTCTGATTAGGTTTTGGTCTGTGAAAGTAAAACCCACTGGTTAGTTAATGGACGTGATGGAAGCAAAGCTTGATAGACTGTTTAGGGAAGAGAAAATCACATTGATTAGGAGAACTATGCAAATAATATCTGACTGATTACTCTGCTACAAAACCATGCAGATCTAATCATTACAGAGCGATTTCATTTGCCAGCTGGACGGATATACTCAGAAAGACACCAAGACACCTTTTACCATAAAAGTGCAAATATTGTCTATTTATTATTTATAGTGAAATGCAGGACATATTATACTGAAGTGCATTAACACTACATAAATGTGTTTTGGGGGGTTATTTTCTTGTTTTAAACATAAACCTCACTACATTGCGTTAGATTTATGCATAAAATGAGAAAAAAATATTACATTTAAGACACATTCTCTGATGTCAAGCTTTAATATAACAAAGTTTTGCGTATTGTTTGTATCTTTATTTAAGGATGTTTATATATTATATCTATTATATTATATTATGTGTATGTTTACACAGTATATAACATAATTTTATATAATATACTGTATATAGTTTAGGGTTAGGAAGAAAAAGATTGAGAAAATTATTTCTTTGCAATTATGTGCAACCCTTATAAAAGTAGAAAACATTATGATTCCTGATGATGGTCCCAAATGATTTGAT
This sequence comes from Zacco platypus, assembly GCA_038088235.1. Lineage (NCBI taxonomy): Eukaryota > Metazoa > Chordata > Actinopteri > Cypriniformes > Xenocyprididae > Zacco > Zacco platypus. Next base: position 9,081,524 of record CM076073.1, read on the forward strand.
ACATTTCTGTGTTCACCCTCCTCATTTTTTGAGAAATAGCCATTATATGTTATTATTGTCTTTTAATAGCAACATTAAAGGGATTAAAGTTCACCCCAAAAAAACAAAAAATACAAAAGAAGATATGGAATACTATGGAAGTCAATGGGGTCCATCAACTGTTTGGTCACTGACATTCTTCAGAACATCTTCTTTTGTGTTCAGCAGAACACAAATATAAAAATATAAATATATATAAAATATATATTTATATATAAAATATCCCTTTAAGACCGAGCAGAAGCGTCTGCCACCCTCCTCCTTTCAACAGGTGAACAACAGGTCAATGTTTAGCCTAAACAGAGTTATTGATTTACTGCATGAAAATGGCTCCTAATGATTGGCAACATGCACAAATAAGGGTTTATAAAGGATGACAACTATTTCAGAGAGCTGTAAAACACAAAACAAACCACAGAAGGCAAATCATTAGCCACAGGGAAAAATGTCTCCAAACAAGCCATTAAGTAAATCGAGAAAGCAAGTGCATTTTAGTGTAGTGTTAACACAAGTATTCCCTTGTAATGCTATTTATTTTTATGTCTAATAAACTATTCAAATGTGATGAATTTATATACAATTGCATATATTTGAAATATATTTTATATACAAATGCATCCTTATGATGTATATTACTTAAGTATAATGGTTCAAGACGAATGTTTGAATGTTGTTAAAGAAACACTATACAGCATCATAACATGGCATCAAACTGGAATACAGCACAGAGAAATGAAGTCCTTGGCCTCTCTGACAGTAGATAAGAGGTCTGGGCCGGTCATTGTGTGGACAGAACACTAAGCACTGGCACCCACTTAAGACTCCAGCAAACATTGTTCTGGACCACAAAAGAGGGAGAGAGGAGAGAAAGAGGCAGAGGACAGAAGGATACGGGGAGAGAAGTACTAAGAGGATGAATGCATGTCTATTTTAAGATGGGTGTCTGAGCAGCTAGGCTCAGGGCTCGGGGCACTGCTGGTGCCTGATCCACATTTCAGTCCTTCATTGTGTGAGCAGAATCACATGACGAAGAGAGAAGTGGGGGATTGGACTCATGCTCTTTGTAAACTCAGATAAAACCGCTTTCTTATCGTCGCTGCTTCTGGTGGTGATTTCAAATGTAGATCTGGGGGATTTCATTTATCCGCCTTATAATGATCTTTAAAGTATGTTTTATCTTCGAAATAGAAGGAAAATCCTCCTCTTAACATATTTACAAAAAAACGGCTAACGGCTTGAGAAATAACAATCAACACATTTTTGGTTTATATATATATATATATATATATATATATATATATATATATATATATATATATATATATATATATATATATATATATATATATATATATATATATATATATATATATGATGGTAAAATAACATATTTTTAAAATGCCTTTTATTTAGAGATTTTATTATTTTACCCAGTCCCCAGACATTCAATCTTAAATTATGAAAATCGAAAATAATTTTTTATTAATTGCATTTTAAAACTAAAATAATCTGGGCAAAAAGTGAAGTAAACAAAGTTGTCAAAAAGTTAATTTCTAATCAAGTTATAATTCAAATTATGCAAAGAAAATACAATATTTTTAAATTTTGAAAAAAATGGCAGCTTTTGAAAATAGCCAAGGTAATATTGTTTAAAGTGTCATGTCCGCCACCATGACGTTTAGGAATAAAATAAAACATTGTCCACTTTTGGACATATTAATTGACAAATTAAATAAACTGAAAATGAAAATTGTTAACTTTAAAGTGAGTATTTTTTCTAAAAGCATACATAATTGAAAAAAAACCCCAAAATCATATTTCAGAACACCCACTTAAAATTCGTAAGAAGAGTTACAAGAAATGACTAACCACTAAATAATGAACATCCAGGAAAAGCTTCCAGCGTGGATGTTTAGCACGGAAGGTTTCTCACTGCGGAGAACATCTGATGAAATCTAACCTGGCTGCTGGAGGAGTGGAAAGGAGGAGGAAAGAACAGCAGCACAGATAATGAACAGAACAGAGTGACCAGCGTGGGAGAGAGAGAGAGAACAATAACAGCGGAGGAAGAGAAGAGCAAAAAAACAGAAAGATCATGAGCGGAGGAGAAGAGGAGAGGAAGATGGACAGTCAAACGCAGCGGAATAAGCTGAGTTGGTAAGATGGTTAGAGAGGGCTGACGGATAGAGAGAACGAGGGAGAGCACAGAGGAGGGTGAAGTCAGAAAGTCAGTTAATGAGCAGGAAAAAATGACGAGTGTGGGAGAGAAATAATGAGGAGGGGAGGTCTTCAACACTCCATTACATTCTCCATTTTACAGCAATCTGTCTTCCTGAAAAGATCCACCATATTTATTACCTCATAACAGCCATTACCATGACAATAAACCTTACCCGGCAACAGCTAACATAACAAGCTAGCACCTTCTTACACCTAATTCCTAAAATAGCCACAAAACATGAACGCAACAGAGCAGAATGAAAAAAGAAGCCTCCAATGCAGTTGCCCTCCATTGACCTGAAGAGAAGGTTAAACTGAGAACAACAGACTTATCATTGACAAGTGGTGATACATCACATACAGTGACAGGAAACAAACCAGGCATTTGGGTTCATTCTTTCAATGCTTGTTACATGAGCAAGAAACTGCTCTACGTCAGCTCTGAAGGTCACTGTACAGTTGGTCAGTAGGCAGATTAAGTTGTGGGCTGGCAAACACAAATGAGTATTGCTGGTAAGAATGAAAACGCAGTTTTATTTTAACAAGGAATCAGCTTGTTGCTGCTAAAAATGATCATTCTGCTAGGGAAAATGTGTGAATGTAAATTACAATAGTGCATAATTCATCATATGAACAAGATCAATGCATGAATCAAACTCACTTCAGAATTCCCACGGTTCCTGATGCGGTTTTCCACGCATCCTTTTTATGTATTGCTATATGTGGGCTGAGACAAAACATTCAGGACTGTGAAATCACTCACAGTAACATGTAATTCTTCCTCTGTCTTGCCTACACTTGACTACCGTGTCTCAAAGAAGACGGATCACATGAGATCTGCCGTCTTTGTTTCTGTAGGTCGCTGACTTGTTGTTGCTTCTCATTTGAATAAAATTAAACTTTTCAGCTCTTTGATGAGTTGTTGGACATGCCCACATCCTGTAGGAGACCCTGAGGAGAATCTGCCAACAATGTTGAAATTGATTGACTTTCTTTCATGAAATTGATCTCTAGAGTGACTCTACAATATCTCCACTTGTGGAGAACCAGATAAATCTGGGATGCATCCATCATTCTGCTGACAAAAGCAGCTTAGACCAGCATGAATTCCAAGAGTGGCTTCTGCTGGTTAGTGCTGGGTTGCTGCTGATCTAGCTTGTGGACCAGATAGCAGCTAAAACTGCTGATTGACAGAAGTTCTTCCTTACTAAGTTTGGTTAAAGTAGTGAAAAAATGGGTTGAAGGGGACTTATGTTGATGTGTTTAAGGGACAGCTGGTTCAAATCTGGCTTATACCCTCATACAATCCCATCCCACCTCTAAGTTTCCCTGCATTTTCATGTCTACTCTATATCAGTGGTCCGTAACCTTTTTGACTCCAAGGCCACCCACCCTCCACAACAATAGTCAAAGCCCATACTTTTTCATTTGTTCATGATTTACTGGTTAAGGATAAGAATTTTAAAAAGTATTTTTTCCTTATTTTATTGATATTTTAGAGCTTGGTTTAACTACAAAAATGTATATTCATAAAATGTATAAAAGATTAATTTATATGGCTTTTCAAGGCTAGAAATCCCACTTTATAATACTTCAAAATAAAACGATAACAATTGTTGAGAGGGAGAATTAAAGTAAGAAATATCTTCTTCTTCTTTTTTAGATTATCTTAAAGCTTGTTTGTCTTTATTTTAAATCATTTTAACTCATCCTGAGACTCCTTGGCTGAAAACCACTGCTCCATACTGTCCTATAGATTAAAAGGCAGAATTTAGCATTCATTTAAAAAAAAAAAACTGGACATTTCATGGAAGCTAGCTATTAAGAATGGAAGTCAAATCTTAATTTTGCACTGTGAAGGAGAAATTAATGTGCAGTCAATCAGTATTCAAAGAACAAATCATCATGCATTTATGTTACATGCATAATAATTAGCCAAATACCTTAAAAGGATAGTTCACCCAAAACTGAAAATTTTTTCGTACTTACTCTCAAGTTGTTCCAAACATTTCCTTCTACTGTTGAACACAAAAGAAGATATTTTAAAGAATTCTGTTAATCAAACAGTTGACTTACATAGTAGGAATAAAAATACAATGGAAGTCACAATGGTTACCAACATTCCTCAAAATATCTCCTTTTGTGCTCAACAGAAGAAAGAAACTCATACAGGTTTGGAACAACATGAGGGTGAGTAATTTTTGGGTGAACTATCCCTTTAAAGTCATGCCGTCACATCTGTATTAGCTGGCTGAAATGTCTGCCGAAATATTAATATCCACTGAACTGAACCATCATCTACAACGTTATAAATCACAAAACTCATCAATAACCCTTGGAAGATTTGTTAGAAGATATTTACGTCACTTCATCAGGGTTCTCCCGAGCAAGCGCTGGTGTGCTGCAGTGGCCATATTTAGATTTATTGCCAATCAATACTGGAACAGGTGGATCGTATGACAGCCCAACACAGACACTGCAGCTAAAAACAGCAACACAGAACAGCGTTCAACACACAAACGACTCTAAAACTACTGCTTTCAGCAACTTTATTGGCCTCCTTGGTCTGGAACATCAAGGACAGGGCGGTGACTAAATGCACCATGAAAACAAACCAAACAGAAATCAATGAACCATAGATCCCAAACGGACACGCCAAGGATCTGACAGCAGGGTCAACCCGAATCATGCTGTATCTGCAGGTACTTGTGTTAGAAAATCAACTCTAAAATCAATCTAACGTCATGCAGCAGCAGTATCAAGGTCCTGCCGTTCCAGCAGGGCACAATTCCCCTTTGTTATTTCCCCAAGAACGTCAGAAACAAACAAATGTGAATGTGACTCCTTGTGTCTTTAGGCATGGGAAGGATGCAGAGCCTCGTGTTTGGGTGCATCGCGGCCAAGAGGTGGCGGATAACTGACATCTCCCTAATTATGTCAGTCAGACTTAAATAATGCATGAGCATCTATTTTAACCACCCTCTTTGGAGAGCGAGAAGCACTCATAAATGACATAAATACCCCCGTTTTGAGTCGACAGTCAAAACTGCACATTTGCTTTCATTAGCGGCCACAAACACAAACCTCGTGACACATCTGAAAAGAAAATAGGCAAACAATAACACGAAGCAAGACCTTAAGATGATACAATACCGTTCACATACCGTCAGCCTTCTTAGGATGCATTGGGTCTCCAGCACCAAGAGAGAGACCGAGGTTGGGAGTGTGTGTCTTCCTTTGTGTGTGAAAGCTAAATAAAAGGATGCTAGCGGCTCTCTGGAACTCTGACTAAAGCATGTCAGGTAGGTTGTCGCACACACATACACCCGCACGCAACGCTGCCGCACTAGCCAAACGGATTTAAACCCAAGTATGTCAAGTAAGACGGGCCATCAAATCACTGCAGGTGAGATGAAGATAAAAAGAATGCATCAAGCACACATGCATGGACAAGGTCTGGACACACAGCGGATTCGGTCACGCTAGCTCAATGTCAATCACATCCGTACACAAAGACAGCGACAAAATGATGGGGTGGACAAATGGAAGAGATCTCAACAGTGCAGTGCTCACCGGTATCTTCCTGTTTTCTGCTCGTTTCAGCACATTTCCCCTGGCAGCCTCCAACGATGCGCCGGCTACATCCCCTCCTCCCTCGCGGTCTCCTCTGTTCGCTCAATCTCTCCTCTTCCTTGTGACTTATTTAATTATTTCTCCCCCTCCCTGCCGTTCTGTTGCTCCCTGCATGCAGTCGTTACAGCTGGCTGTCCTTGTATAGGCTGCGTCCTCGATGGATGGACGGATGGATGGAGGGATGTTTCTATCGGGAACGGGCAGCTCTGCTGGAAGCCTTAATTGAGATGGGCGGCACAGACAAAAGGAGAGAGTTCCTGCAATGGATATGGACGGATATTTTGCTACGGTGCCTGGCTCTGCTGTGCACTCTTTGCTTCTACTCTCTATTATTTCACTCTCTCACCCTTTTCTTTCTCCCACTCTCTCTCTCTCTCTCTCTCATCCTTTCGTCAGGGTGTAGCTTGGTCCCCAGAGAGCCGGTGGCAAACAGCTGAGGGGCTTTGTGGAAAACATGGCGTGGAGTTGGAGGGTGGCTGGAACGGAGGATCAGGGTGGATAGTGAAAGAGCTTAGTGTGCGGCGAATCAGGAGTAGAAGAGGAGAACGGGGGATGGCGTGTCTGATAATGGCAGGGAGTGTTTGATAATTAGTTGTAATTTGAACAAACCCTACCTCAAAGTATTACATTTCGCCACTTACTGTTTGTGGGACGGACAACTCAAATAATGCGGATTGTTGAGGAAAGCCAAGCTAGCACTTTTTAAAGTAGGTTGTGTGGCGGACGATGAAATAGGTGAAAATAATTCACAAATTAACAGTGAAAAAGGATCTGAGCAACATCATATTATATTTTGGACTTGGAGGAGGGCACTCTTCAATTCACTCTCTTCCACCTAGCAACCATCCAGGACACCATAGCAACCACCTAGCCACGCCCTAGCGACCATACAGAACATCTCAGCAACTGCAACCCTTTAGCAACACTCCAGCAACCACTTCACAAGCAAACACCACTAACACTTCCTTCGGAAAATGGTAAATTATATATTAATTTATAATTAAATAAATTAAAATTTTATATATATATATATATATATATATATATAGTTATATAATATATAGTATATATGTATATAATAAAAGCCTATGTTCAGAAAATGCTCAGAAAATAAAAGCCTATGTTCAGAAAATTTGGACTGAACACTCAATTCAAAGTGGTAGTTGGTAGAAATCTCATTCGAGTGAAATGAGTAAGGTTGAGTAATTAATGAAGGCACTTCCTATGAATTATGAGTAAACTGACAAATTTTCATTACATATTTGATGCAAACCAAGCAATATCAATTTTAAGGGTTGGATTAAAATTTTATATAGGCCATATCCTAAGACAAATGGCAAAAGAGCTGCCTCAAATACCATCAATTAAAATCATTTGCTGCTCTAATAAAAAACTGTATATAATGAAAAAAATAAATATAAAAATAAAACATAAAAAATTTAAATCTACAAGTAATTTTTAGGGATCACATAATTGTAAAGTGCAGTACAAAAAATGGAAATTAATTTTGACATTGGCTAAAGATTACATTTAGTACATCCAATATACAATATCGAGAGATATGAATAAATTGGAAAAAAAAAAGTTGATAATGATATAGTACCAATACATCATGAAAATATTATGCATTCAGTAATTGCCGTCGCCCTAATGAACTGATTAGCCAATCATAAGAGATCATTTGCATATAAAATGGAGTAAAAAATACAAAATGTTACCAAAGTGAATATATGGCCTTTAAAATAATGAACTACTTTTTTCTATATTATTCATGACCTTTACATGAAAGAAAAAAATGAATAAATGTGGAAAAAAATGTGCAGACATTTGTAGATTAGTCAATCAATGGCAAGTATGACTAACTTTATGAAATAATGTAGTTTTTGATGTTAAACAAAAATTGTGTTCGCAACCACTGATAGAATCAAAGGACTCAAGAGACAGCTGAGAAGACTTTGAGATCAGACACAGACCCCTCCTACACACCTCAGCAGAGTTCAGTAAGAACGGGAGAGACTGAGCTCAGTTATCTGAAGATACTGTACGTCTTCCTATCAGTGACTCTCAAGAGTGTCAAGAACCACTAATGCAGAGCACTATTATTGCGGCTTTAAAGCAATAATTCACCCAAAAATTACAATTATGTCCTCATTTACTACCCTTCCCTAAATTTCAGTTTGTCCAATACAGTTATTATATGGTTTCAAAAGACCTGGAATAAATCATATGGACCACTTTTATGGTGCTTTTATTTAATTTAAATGTCTAGTCACAATCCCTTAAAAGGCTTTGACAGGATTCTGGGGAAAAGTCTGGGAAAAAAGCAGCCATGATCAGTGAAGCAGATTATTCCTGAATAAAAGGTTATAATTCTTTGTCCCTACAACATTGTACCAGAGCTCGAAGTTACTGAGCTTTCATGCATAACGTGAATAACTAACCTTGCATAGTAATAAGCCCAGACCAATTCCACACTACAGTAAGCAGCTGAACCTAAGGTCTTACACTGGCAAATCACAGTCACTTTGATTCCTGTGTTCAGCACCGCTGCATCACACATCGGTGTGGGCTGGACTTCTGAAATGAGGGGTCAAAGTCCTTTTAGGGGTTTTTAGTCAAATAAATTCATATTTCATTTGATGTGCACACGGTTTCTGGTTAAACATCTTATATAATCAACAAACACCCAATATGAAAACATGTATAAATTAGCATACTATTTATTTAAACCAAGTCACATTGAAGTAAAGTACCATTACGTTTATGCATTTTTTTAAATTATTATTTAATTGCTTTTTTGAAGCTTTGATCTGTTACTACCATTATAAGTATATGTGATAAAATAAAAGGCTACAAGTTTGCTGTGCTTGTTTGTAGGGCTTTACAATTATTTTGTGATATCAAAATGGCAATTTTATTATAATTATTATTATTAAATACTCAATTTATTTTACAGTAAAATATTATAAGTTAAATATTAATAGCCATGTTATTATTATTATTATTATTTAATAAATATAAAAAAATGTCACTATTGTAAAATAGTGTTTAAATAATTATAATAATAATGATAATTTGTTTTGTTTTTTTAATTTCTAATATTTTTACCTGACTTAATTTCTTCATTTTCGAATGTTAATCCATTAACATTCCAGGTATTATATTGGAGGAAAACTGCACTTCACTCTAAAACATGCAGAATATGAATTTACTTAAAGTAGGCATGAAACAGAAGTTGCGTTAGTCTTTTTTCCCTATTGTGAGTGAAACTGCTTCTCGAGCAAGAAAAAATGTAGGAAGGGGCTTGATTTTGTCCGTCGGGAATGGACTGGATCATTCGATCGCTGTGGTTTGATATTGCTGCAATCTCAAGTGAGTGACGCGAGTTTAGATTTCATGGTGACTTTAATTAAATGACAGCCTTGGAGATTTCACAATCGTACTAAGGGTTAGGATCTATTACAATTAAACTTCACTATGAACAACTAGTACGTTAAACTATATTTGAACTAGCGATATCTGTTTTATTTATACTGTAATTATTTTCTCATCCACATTTTATGAGCAGGCACTGCCTTTCTTGCCTCCTCTGAGAAAACACCTGATACAAATTCAGCACAAATTGCTGACAAGGAGAAAAAAGTGGGCCAGAACAGAAGCAAACACAGACAGAAGTTAACAGCCTGTCACAAGTCATTATGTACCAACAGAACAGCAATCAGAGGGAGTCAGAACAACACCTCTCATGTACAAAGCAAGATCACATCCACAGTGAACAGAACACATCATTCAAGCAAAGAACAAAAATGCAAGGTACTTTCATCTATATGTAATGCAAAGCAAAAGAGGCTCCAAAACACACACACACATAAGTATACAACGCATATTAGGAGCATCCTTATACGCAAGCATAGGCACATGCAAAACGAACAAGGGAACCATTAATAATATTTAGCACTACCCCTATGACAGGATAGCACACAAATCTCTCTCTCACACACACACAAACAGCACTGACAGCATCTTTCACGCCTGTGCCATAGGCGAGGATGATCGTGAATTCATGATGCTTTCAGAAAGGGGCAGCCGTTCTCTGTAGAAGGCACTGACTCAGCAGTTCAGCCCCGTCTGGCCTTCAGGGCAGTAAACGTGCACATTAACACAGGATTACTGTGCACTTACCAATGTGGTATACGGGCCCACTGAGAGATGCCATTTTTCCACCATAAAATCTTACCTTAAAGACAGAATCTATTACCCTTTCACAAGACCTTAAACGAATAGTTCACCTAAAAATAAAAATTCTCTCATTTAATCTTCCTCATGTCATTCCAAATGTGTATAACTTTCTTGCTGCATTTTTGTATACCCTATTCTTGCATATCTCTGTGCATTTGACTACTCATCGCCTTCTTGCTATTTGTTATTATTGTTCATTATTTATAATAATGAAAATAGAATCATTATTACATATAATATGCCAAATATCACCAATCATTGAAGTAGTCCACACAACTTATGTGCTATATTTCATGTTTTCTGAAGTCATTTAACTAAAGCAAAATTTAAAGGAGACAGATTATGCCCCTTTTTACAAGATGTAAAATAAGTCTCTGATGTCCCCATTTTTGGAGGGGTGGGCAAAAACGAGCCATTTTTGTGTCTGTCCCTTTAAATGCAAATGAGTTGCTGCTTCCGGCCCACTTTCAAGAAGAAGGCGGAGCTTCAAGAGCTCTGCATACCAGCAACAACAAAATAAGGCAATCTCATGCACTGAAATCATCATCATGGCTGCTAAAAATTTAATTTTGCATAGTAGGCTCACCGAGCATCTTGACATCAGTCTCTACTCCTTGGCCTGTTCCTGAGAGTAGCAGCAAAGTCTGAATCACGAATGCAACGTATGAAAGATCATTTCAATTAATCTTTTGATCCACTTCCCAAAACCGGCCTGAATGATTGCTTCATGAATCTGACCTTAATAAATCAATCTATGGCTTCAGAGGAGTCTTATGAATCCCTTTTGATTTTTGTCATTTTGGAAATTTATAGAAAGACCTCTGAAGAGCACATGAAAAAGGCTGAAAGTGGAAGGATGACTTTTGACTCACTGTCCTCTCCTGGGCACGGCATACCAGGTTTTTCAGGAATGCTTGGAAATACTAGACAGAGAAAGAAAGAAAGAAAGACAGGAAAAATGAGTGTGACTCACTGTAGTCAGCAAATACGCTAAACTGCAAATATGCAATTGTTGGAAGAAAATGAACTTTTATCAAATGCTTTAGCTGTACAGTGTACACGATATTTTGAGTGGTTTAGCAGATTTCAGCTGTGTGGTTTGAAGCTGCATTAACCTCATATAAATAAACAGTAAAAATAGAGACAGAGTAATTCTACTACTGGACCATAATAAAAAAATGGCGAAATAGATTCATTTAAAATGTTTTGAGTGAATGAGTACCGTGCAAAAGGAGTCCAGAGCACCGGTTCCGGTTGTAGATCCGGAATGCTTCTTCTAGCTCCATCTGGGATGAGATGGTACACGGGTCCCCTTAAAAACAAGACAACAAGGAAAATAACAATATAAAGCATCACTCTAAAATATCATTGGGCAATAGGTGGTATTTAACTGTTGTTGCAGTAAATCTTTAAAAGTTTTTGTTTTATCTCTAAACATTTATTTTTTCAAATATATCAATATTTACAGCTGACATTTAGCTCAGGACTTTTCAAACTGAGGTCTGGGAATCGTTTTCTTTTTAGTATTATTTATATACTATAGTATTTATTAATATTTTGAAATTTTATATTTTACATATTTACATATATATTTTTATTTTAGTGTGCATTTTTAATTTTATCTTAAGTTTTAGTAATTTGGGGAGGGGGGGCAATTTTCTATTTAGCATTAAATTTTATTTTATTTTAGTACCTCTTAAACTTAATTCAGTTAATTGCCAAGGCAACATTTATATGCTTTGTACAGGTTTATTTTTTGTTTTTCATCTAATATCTGTACTTTATTTTATTTCTTATTTATTTTAATTTAAAAATTGTTTTAATAGTTTTAGTTAACAATAACAAGACTGGGATGAGGACACACAGATTCAATGAAAAAATGTAAAAATGTAAAATATAGATCATATTTATATTTATTAAATATAAATATAATGCCTTATATTTTATATTAAAAAAAGCTTTGTCTAATTTAAATGCACTAACTTGCTCTACTTCTGAATAAACTTTCCTTTTCTGCTGACGTAACTTAGGCCAGAGTTCAAAGGTCATACATACCTTCATCGTCAATCCACTTGAGTGTTATCGGCATCTCTCTGCGGACACCGCACATCTTTCTCACCTCCTCACACACCTCTGTGTAAGTCATGGCCAAATCCAAGTCAGAGATCAGCATGTCCCTACAAACAAAAATAACTAAATAAGGCATTTTCAAACAGATCTGAGAACACTCTTCATTATAATGGGATTTATTTGGTTAAAGGTAAATGGTACAAGATTAGTTATTTCACAGTATAAAAGATTTGTTGACTTCTGCATTTGATGCTAGTAATGGGTCACAATGACTAGTCAACAACTTGTCCAGCTGACTGATTGGTCAGTTAGTGAGGTAAACTAGTTTTAGATTATTATTTTTATTAGTTTTCAGTTTCGATATTTTTAGCGGGAGTGCTTTAATTAGCATCCCCAAAGCTAATTTTTAAAATTAGAAAAATTAAAACGAAAAAACTACAGCCGTACACAAGTACAGTGGTTAGAAAGTCAACAGGTTATTAGTCTTACAGGTGATTGGAAAATATTTATTTGTTACTGCTAATGCTAACTAGAAATGTCTGTCAACAAATCAAATTTCTTGTAAGAGCAATAACAATAATGCATTAGCATTCATGGCTAGGCTATTAGTGTCTAAACTATCCAGAATCACATCACGAAATCATGCAGCTCTTATTCAGAGGAGCTCTAAATGTTTTCTGTAACTTTAATTTGCAACACTGGACTGAAACTGTCCAAACACAAGCCAAACAAGCCACATCTGTTTGGATACAGAGAGACTTTTCTTTCGAACCTCTAGTACACAGCTGCCTAGTCTGGTCCCTGCCCCACTTTCACACTGCATAAGGGAAAGAGCTGCATCTGGGTTAGCCAAGTACAAGAAAACATGATTTGGTTCTGTGCTCGGAATCACTTCAGATAGGGAGGGTGCTTACACAGACATATTCCTAAGAAATTATTCAATCATCATTGGCCTCAAAGTGCCTTCTTGGACATCAGGAATCCACACTGTATGTGTGGATTCAACATAATCTCATATCCTTTTTGAGAACTTAATAGCAGTTTTCTCAAGTAATTCTAAGTATACTACCTCAGTCCTAGAATCACAGTCACTACCATGGTATTATTAAATTAGTATCATGGTATTTCCATCACAGCATTATTGATATGGGACGATGTATCGTGCATAACTAATAAATATTTTCTCAGTAACACTGATAACTTTCATTCATAACATTAACAACATAATTACACCAGGATAAACCAGTGTTGACCTAGTTTTTCCGTTAACCGCTTTTGTAATGTCCTGGATTCACCGAAATATCGTGTTATAGAGAAAGAGTTACATTTGTTTAATGATAGCATTCAAATCATCTAAAGATGTTATAAAAAGTTGTTTCAAGCATTAAAATATTTTAAAGCATAAACTGAAAATTAGTTAAAGAAAAAAAATTAACATCTAGAAAATGATTATTATAAATTATATTTCTTTATGTAATCATGTGAAGAGATTGGTTCAATTGCAATGTTTCTTTTACCCACATTTAGAAAAATAAAATATAAACCTGTAATTATAATAAAGCTCCTAAATATCATAATGTATTTAAGTCTGTGATATTTTTAAATATTTAATATGCTTTATTTAAATATTTTATAATCAATTATTTTAAATTATATTTATTTATCTAATCATATAAGGAGCTTGATTAAATTACAATGTTTCTTTTGACCTTTTTATATTTAGAAGCTAAAAACACTTAGAAAATGTAGAATATTAAGAGCATTTATACAATATTCTTTATTACTATTATCAATATAATTTTAAATCCTTACTTGCTAAAATAATAATGTGTGGACAAAAACAATATGATAAATAATATAAATTATAATTTATCATCAATTATTATACATTTCTTTATCTAATCATACAAAGAGCTTATTTTACATTGCAATTTTCTTTTTACTTAACTTTTTTCTTTTTTATAAAAAGCCAAAAAATAAATTACCTTCATTTAGAATAATATAAATATATATATAAATTATATAATATACATAAAATATATCTTTTTTTTTTTTTTTTTCATTTTTAAAGAAATGTATGTTTCACAAATCAGTCAACAGACCTCCCACAGTTCCTTTGTGGATGGAAAATGTGATGTATGACAAGTCAGATATAATGTGTGTGTGTTTCTGCAGAGATGAGCTGTATAGCAGCTTGCCACTCAGCGGGGAAACCTTCATCATGAGTCCATCCTCTGCCTCTCTGCCCTTATGGCTCCATCCGCCCCCCACCATCCTCAGCCCCCGTATGACTGGCCTGCACTGAAACTGAGGGTGAAAGGATCTCCTACGACTCTGGCCTGATCTACTGATAAACGTTAGGAGTCCCTGGAGAAGCTGCCTTTTGGATGGCGCTTCGCTCGGCTCTGACGCAACTGAAGAGGCTGGGAGGGAAATTAAATTCCAGAGCGAGCCATGTGAAACATTTCTGATTAACATTAATAAGTGCTAACCATCCCTGAGGATGCCAGCAGTTAAATAAAGTAATTTCAGAGGTGTTAATTTCTCACTCCATATTAAAACAGAGAATGGCGGTTCTGAAATAGAGTCATAAGAGAATCATAAGCGTGGCAATAATGTTATTTGCACTGAACAGAAGAAGAACAGGGGTGATAAATAAAGAGTGAACTCTTGATTTGTGAATGATCACACATTCGTTTTGCTCTGGCACACCAAAACAAACTCAAACATTAGACAAAAGTGTGACTCTAGCAGATCTCACGACATCAAAAAATAAACTCCTCCAAGGAAAACACTGAAATTCAGCAGAGATTCATCAAGGCAGCCGTCACATCTCTATTGAAAAATAAGCAATGTCGTTTTTAATCAGGGATTTAAAAAAAAATAATAATAATAATAATTAAAAAAGCAGCAGCTTATTAGTCAGCAGCTAAACCTCTTTTTATGATTCATAATCGGATAGTGTGAATTAGCACCCTACAGAGTGAGTTATGTGAAAATGATCTGATACTAATTAAAAGTATGGCACTATCATGACGTTTTGGATAGGAATGGACAATTGAGACATTCCGATCCAAAACACCAACCAAAATAATAGTTACTAATTGAAAAAAAGTGTCACGAGATCCCCGCATTCAGCTGTTACATAGCTGTCTAAATTAAATATAAAGATGAATGTAGTATAAGAACATGGAGATCATTCAAACCCAGTGATAATCACCCCTAAATGTCTTAGACATACACTACCATTCAAAGGTTTGCAGTCAGTATGATTTTTTAAAATTAAAATTTTACTTTTAAAAAAATTATACTTTTAGCAAGGATCACAGTATCCACAAAATATTAATGTTAATGTTTTCATATTAATATTTTGTAATATTAATATGTCATAATTATCCTTTATTATCATAATTATATAATACTAATTATATATATATATATTAAATATATAGATAATAATCATTATTATATTATTATCATTTAATATTAATGTTTTCAGCATTAACAATAAGAAGAAATGTTTTTTGAGCAGCAAATCAGCATATTACAATGATTTCTGAAGGATCATATGACACTGAAGACTGGAGTAATAATGTTGAAAATTCAGCTTTGCATCACAGAAATAATACATTTTAAAACATTAAAATAGGAAAAAAAATTCATAATATTTCACTGTTTTTACTGTATTTTTTGATTAAATAAATGCAGCCTTGATGAGACTTCAAAAAAATCTTAGACCCCAAACCTTTGAATAGTAACGTACTTAAAAAAATATTTTTTAATATTAATGATTTTTAAATTCTTTTACTTAATACTAAAAAATTTTCTTTGACAGAAAGAAGCAAGCCAAAGTTGTAATTTTTAATATAATTTAGAGATGGTTAAGAAACACATTTTATCACATTCATTCAGATTTATAGAATCGATTTAGCAGTTATAGTTCTAGAATATTATGCATGTTTGAAATTTCCTAAACAGAGGATCCAGAACTGTGGTGAATTCTCTCTCTTCTCTGAAATCTGGCTCCATGGTAAAATAGTAATTACAGTACATGTGTGGCCTGACTCTTTCTTGTTGTTGTTGTTGTAAAGAAACAATCCTCAAACCCTTGGATAATCTGTCCAGTAAAGCGCAGTTCTGGATAACAGCTGTACCTCATATCCACAGTCTGAATCATCAAGAACACACCCTGCTCGCGGAGTTGCCAGACTGAACTATAAAACCGACCTGAAATGAAGAAGCCCAAACAAGAGATGAAGCTCAATGAATTTAAACAATGTCCTGTCTCTATGGAGAATAGTGTCAAGCAGGTTCAGCACTGGATATAAATTCAAATCCCCACAGAGGACATTTGCATGACGGGAAAAGACTGTTATAATGTCCTTGTGTTCTGTGACTGAAACTTTAGAATTTAAGGGGAATTTAAGGCTGATTCACTGATTCTGAATACTGTATTCCCAGCAAGCTCAAACAACAAGTCTGCATCATTTCAGAGAATTCAGACGTCTCACATAAATGCTTTTTGTTTTTAAATTCAACAAAAAAAAGTCATTACTAACATGAGAATTTTGATCACATTATAATGGTCCCTAAAGTTTCACTTGTGGTTTCACATTATGGTAGTGATTTATGGGCGGTGAGCATTATCTCCAGTCCTGTCTTTGTGGTTGCTATAGCAAATCAAATCTCTCTGAACCTCATGAGCCCTGGACTAAAGTCCAGCACTGGAAATGGAAATGTGAAATACCTGCCAAGTTAAACTCTCGGTTGGCAGCGCAGGCTGCCGATGGTTGAGTGAAGTAAAACTTAAGTGTGGTTACACACTTCTTTTATGTCATTAGTCAAAGGTTAACAGGTTAATGTAAATTCAGTGTATTGCCAACAGATTAAACTGAAGGTTTGTTGATGGTTAGTTATGTAGGTAAAAGAACCATTATAATTTAGCAAAAGTGTTTTACCTGCACAACTCTCACTAGCTGGCCACTAGTTACACGCTCAATGTGAGAGTGGATGTCTGACAGCTGAAAAACATTAATAACATCTTACGATCGCAAAATTTGAATGGTAGTTGTGTTAATTTTGTCAGCTTTTTTATTTAGTTTTTATAATATTTAGTCACTGTTTTTGACAGCTGACTTCGACTGTTGCTATTTGAGAAATTTATTTTTACATTTCATCAGAATAATTGCACTTCATAAGCGCAAATCAAAAGAATGTTAACTCATACACGTGGTTTTGTACCTCATGTAGTGTACTGATTTATTATAGGCTATTTATCATATAAATTAACGATCTCTCTCTACATTATGAAAACCGGTAAAACAAGAAACTTCTCTCAAAATGAAAACAGTGAAAATCCTAATTGCAATAATAATTCCAAATCACATTAATGTTTTTCTATTAAAACAAAAGCAAATTCAGCAACCACATTTGCAAACAATATCCATATTTATTTATTCATTCACAACTAGCATAAACAGCAAACTTGTCATTACTTGCACTACTGTCTGTTCATCCAGAAACACTGGATAATCCATTTTCACACAGAAATATTTTTCATGCACTTTACTGTCCATTGCAACAGTGTAAATTATGTTCATATGTTCATAGTTCTGCCTATAGTGTACATACACTTTTACATAATCCATCTGTATAGTATGTTCATAGTACACCTATCTATATACCTATCTGTATATCATGTCGATAGTATTTATAATCTGTAAATTATGCCCATAACACTTATCTGTATAGTTATATTGTAGATTTTGTATATTCTGCACTTACTTCCTATTGCACTTCTGGTTAGATGCTAACAGCATTTCGTTGCCTTGTACCTTACATGTGCAGTGACAATAAAGTTGAATCTAATCTAATTTAATCATATCCATGTTTGGATTTATTACAGTTCATCACTGAGAAGGTTTGATCGCACATTTAATGGAGATCGCTAAACTTCAGCTTACTTGTTTGTCTGCGTTTTCAGATCATCATCTTCCACACATGGTTGCCACAGTGCAAAGATTAAGTAAAAATGTATCCTTTTAACAGAAAAGCTCTGATTGGAGGATTTAAACTCTTGACATCTGGCAACCGCAAACATGAACACTCGTAGGAGAGGCTTGTACCACAGGCTATGTCATATTTAATAACTGACAACAAAAAAAAATTTGGTAAAGTTTTATTTTTCAATTACATCTCATCTTTTTTCATCAATGATATTGCATATTGTTACTTAATGTTGTCTCATCGTCTCATCTTAGTCATGGTAAAAAAGCTTGCTGATGAACATTTTTCGTCATAGTTTTCGTTAACAAAACACTAAACGGTAGTGTATATATTTTAAAAACCTAGTCTTATCCATTGAAAAATACAGTCTTGTTAGTTTATGTGAGATAACATAAAACGCTTTAACAAGAACAAAGTTGTTTTGCTAACTTCTGCTAGATTTAGCCACTGAAACCAGTCCAACACTTCAACCACAAACCCTGCCCTTAAACAAAAGCCCAGGCCCTTCCCCTGCCGCATTTTATGTTTGCATAGCCTATAGGGTGGTCACTGAGACTCAAGGCATAATGCACAATGTCTCTCAAGTAATACGGACATTTTATGTATGGCACGACAGCTTTTTACCACCATGACAAACAACTTCTGACAAATGTACAAAGCTAACGTGACACTTCAGGTGACTCACAGGGTCAACAACGTTACAATTCCCCCTAAGAGATGTGCTATCTAAAACCGTGTAATCTCTCTCTTGATTGCTCAACAATGAAATGTTTTGGACTGAAACCTAGAGGCCTGTGCTTGAGTAAACAGTGCCTAGAATCTGTTAAAAAGAGTCATTATTGAGGCTTATAACTTGTTGCTAAGCAACTGCCTGGCTCAGGTTGTCAACCAGTCACCAAGATTTCTGTCCCGCCCGGTGCTAACTTCCTCTAAAATATTTTTAGAAGTGGGAATCACCAAGGCTTTCAAAATGCTCTGAAAAGGCTGACCCAAATTCAGAGAGCACTTTCACATTCACACATTCATGTAAGAGGGAATTTACACTTCCACAGACACTGAGGAACCATATTCGCTATTCACTTCCTATAGCAAGTTCACTGGCACGCCATCAGGTAATTGTGCTCTTTCCCCACCCACTAAACCAGCAGGACATGCTGTATTGTTGCATAAATATGTAAAGCATGCAGTCCAACAATGATTTATGATGCATTATGAATATGCTTTTTTTTAATCAACCAACCCAGAGATGAATAGTATGAAAAGTGAAGAATCCATGTTCCTCATTATTTAAAAAACTACCAAAAAAGTGAAGTTAAATACTACATTTGAAACAGAAGAGCAAAAATACAATCAAAGCTGATTTTTTTTACCACATAAAACAGCATAAATACTACATGAAATGCTAAAGAAGTCAGAACGATTGAACTTCTCTTTCCATTTAAAGGGATAGTTCACCCAAAAATGAAAATTCTGTCATCATTTACTCACCTTGAAGTTGTTCCAAAGCTGTATGAATTTATTTCTTCTGCTGAACACAAAAGAAGACATTTTGAAGAATGTCAGTAACCAAACAGTTGATGGACCCCATTGACTTCCATAGTATATTTCCCCCATATTATGAAAGTCAATGGGGTCCATCAACTGTTTGGTTAAACCATTTACTTCAAAATATCTTCTTTTGCCTTCAGCAGATGAAAAAATTCACACAGGTTTGGAACAACATGAGGGTGAGTAAATGATGACAGTATTTTCATTTTTACTTTTCTGGGTGAACTATCCCTTTAATCTCTTACATTTTTCAAAACTGTATTCATACAAAATTAACTATTTTAGAGTGTTACCTCCTCCTTTAATTCAAGGTGTGAAAATATTATTAATATTACTACCAGTTGTCACCAAGATTAGTGTTAAAGGGATAGTTCGATCGAAAATAAAAAGTTGATCATCCTTTATTCACCCTTGAAAAATTTAAGAAAGCAATACAACTAGACGTTGAGGTTTTGAAAATGAATCTAAATCATTCACATTCTTGACTAAAAGCTTGGTGATATCACCCGCTGTGCACTCAAGCTGTTGAGTGATGATGTGATTAATAACAATGATTCACAATGATGTATGTAGACAGTGCGTGTTTGTGTTATCTCACTCTCTCCTGACCACTTACATCATGGCATTGGCAGTTTTATCCAAAAATATTTAAACAAAATATAAAGCCTAGATTTTAAATCCTGAGGAGGATAATTAAAAGTTAGAAACAATTGTCTACTGTTTAATGATAGAAGCCACAGCAGGGGTCAGAACCAATGCAGCCAATTCAAGTCATGTGTGGCATCAGCTACTTATATTTATTCAGTTCAAGCTAAGCTGATGGAATGACGCTGATCTGACTTAAAGGGATAGTTCACCCAAAAAATGAAAATTCATAATTTACTCACCCTCAAGTTGTTCCAAACCTGTAAGACTTTCGTTCATCTTCGGAACACAAGATATTTTAATAAAATCGAAACGATTTCTGTACCTCCGTTGACTCCTTGACACTTCAAAAAGTTCCTAATAGATGATAAAATCCATATGAATTGAGCGGTTCTCGCACATCAAGCAAACATGCTTGAGCTAAACAGCTCAGCTCATATGGATTAGTTTAACGATCTCTTTATGAACTTTTTAAAGCGTCAAATTGGTAGTTGCCTAGATGTCTAGATTTTATTAAAAATATCTTCATTTGTGTTCCAGAGATTAATGAAAGTCTTACAGGTTTAATGTAATTAATGACAGAATTTTCATTTTTAGCTGAACTTAACCTCTTCAACAGATCTCTCATGCAACCAGCAGATTCAAAAATGTCTGAAGGTGATTTGTCAACACTGAAACTTGCCTTGTATAACCAGGCCTCCTAATAAAAGTGGCAATAAGATCACAATCTTCAGCCCACAGCAATATTGCACACTGAAAAATGCACTCAGTAAGTTACTGTTTACTTTTAAGCAGTCAAAACCATACCAATAACTTGGCCAAATGCATGGCATGGCTGGTCATGTGATGTCAACATGATGGCACCCAAGAGATGGCAAGCTGATTCAAGTAAAGTCGGAGTTTTTATACTTTTAATAATATTTTCAAATATATAGTACAGTTTCTTTATATATAAAACTTTTTACTTAGCAGAACTGAGTGCACCTTTATAAATCATTTGCAACATTTCATATTTAAGAGTTTAATAATAGTATTTACAACTAATTTCTTAATATTGGCATAAAAAGGCCTGGGTGTTTTTTGATATGTCTGATATTGTGAACTGCTAAATGTCTCCAAAATAACTAAATACCTAACGTTACTTTGACGTCCTGAATGTCTTGGATATGTTTTTCAAAGTTCTCCAGGTGTGGGAGTGAGGAGCAAACATGTTCTGCTTACATTAAACTGGAACATATTCCGACCTCAGCAGGCCGACTGTAAAACATGAACCTGTGAAAGTTTACAACACTCACCCTCCGTAATGCGCCTTTATTTTCACATATTCCGAGGGCAAATCCATCATCGATCCGTTACTGACAGGCATTATAACTCCAGAAGTCTACAAACACCCTCTTGGGACAGAAATACACTATTAGAAGACGATATCAGATGTAAAGTGACATAATTCCGAATGAACTGTGTCAATGGTCAATCTTGTCCTCAACGCTCCCAATGTCACGTCACCGTTGAAACAATCCATATCGCGAGCGCGTTATTCAGCTTCTTTCCGGTACGCTGGATTTTACGGTGTCTTTGCTATGGTTACTCATAGGGGCGGAGAGACACAGAAGTATGGCTACTTCCAGGGCTGGATTGGCCTCGGAATCCACCTGTTGTTCACTCGCGCTTCCGTGGGACACGCGAGGAAATATTCCAAAGTGCACTTCATAACGTCACAACAGCTCGACAGCGAGTGTCTCGCGGCGATTGTTCCATTATTCGATCCGCCGTGACGTCAGCGAGGACCGTGCAGATTCCAAGAACGCATTTTTTGCAGGTGGATAACGGTTTACACAGTGTGGGTCCAGCCGCTCTCTCTCTCTCTCTCTCTCTCTCTCTCTCGGTAGAGTCTGAATGCTTATCCAATTAAACAGAAGTAGGTCGGTGAGAGAAGAAACGGTTGTGCTCAGAATGATGCACGTGAACGGGCTGAAAACTACTCCTGAACTCTCGAGACTGATGCAGGAATAACAGTTTGGCCATATATGGTCACACTTTACAATAAGGTTCATTAGTTAAACATTAGTTCATGTATGAACTAACCATGAGCAATACATTTGTTACTGTATTTACTAATCTTTGTCGATGTTAATGAAAATACATCGTTCATTGTTTGTTCATGTTAGTTCACAGATCATTAACTAATGTTAACAAGATTTTAATAATGTATTAGTGAATGTTGGAATTAACAAAGATTAATAAATGCTGTAGAAGTGCAGTTCATTATTAGTTCATGTTAACTAGTGTACGTTTTAGTAAAGTGTTACCCCATATATTGTAGTTATTCTACTACGACATGGTTTGGTCAAAATTAAAGAAGCACTGAGTATATATATATATATATAAAGCTCCATTATATGATTAGAGACTTGTGGATTTCATAAAAATATATATAAATTAAATGTGCGAACAAGTAAGCTAATAAATAAATAAGGAACAAATCTGGTAACTCTTTACAAGGTTTCAGTT
Organism: Zacco platypus; assembly: GCA_038088235.1. Lineage (NCBI taxonomy): Eukaryota > Metazoa > Chordata > Actinopteri > Cypriniformes > Xenocyprididae > Zacco > Zacco platypus. Next base: position 9,104,435 of record CM076073.1, read on the forward strand.
GCTAACATGTATGAACTAGCATGAGTAATACATTTGTTACAGTATTATTTATTATTCTTTAATGTTAAATAAAAAATCCAGCTTGTTACTTCACAGTGCATTACCTGTATTAGTAAATGTTGAAATTAACATGAACTGAGATTAATAAATGAATTGTATTGTTAATTTTAGTTCATGTTAACTAAAGTTGTTGACTTATGAAAGCTTATTCGGGCTGTTCAACTCATGTTTTCCAGTTTAAATTTACAAAAGTATCTGAAATCAAAGGTCATTCACAAACTTATTTGTATTATGACAGCAAAGGTCATTTATCATCCTAAACTGAAGCATTGTTTGACTCCCACCTTGAGGTTGAAATTTGTAAAGACAACCCTAAGCAAATTAAATCTGAGTAATCAGTGTTTTTCAGCAATGATATAGTTCTTTTTAATAAATAAATGTTTTATTTGAAATAAATTTTTTTGCTTTAGTTTTCTGTAATGTTTTATTATGTAACATTGAGTGTTTTGATATCAGGCGCATAGGTTACACTTTACAATAAGGTTCCATTTGTAAACATTTGTTAATAGTTGACATTAACTAAAAATACAAATACTTTTAAAAGCATTTATTAGTCTTAATGTTAGTTTCAAGCACATATTATTAATAAAATATTAAATCAGAAAGTTGTATCTGCTGATAGCCTGTTATTTAATGGAACTGAACTAACATTAACTAACAGTTGTATTTTTATTTACTAACGTTAGTAACAAATGTAGTTTATTGTTTGTTAAGGTTACCCGCGACCCTACAGAGGATAAGCGGCTTGGAGAATGGATGGGTGATGGATGGCTTGATGGATACATGGATTGTGTTGTAATGCTGATTTCATCCACTTGGTGTCGCCACAAGCTCGTTCACATAAATGCTTATATAAAGTTGTCGGATCAAAAATTTCACCGCCCCATTCAAATAAAAGTTATAGTCCTGATTCTCAACAGAACTATGAAAACGGAAAATAAAATATTATAATACTTAGTCCTAAATATGAACAGGAAAGAAGAATGAATAAATATGTTTGAAAAGTAACATTGTATAAAAAGAATATTTTACACTGCGAAATTATAAAATGCTAAACTGAACAAGTGGTGGATACATAATATAATAATACTGTAGGTCTCACAGCATTTTTAAGGTGTCATTAAATGGTGTCTGTGAATGTGTTTTTTTCCACGTCTAAACCTAAAATTGTTTTAAGCCCTGAGGAAAATCAGCGTAGTCGAACGTCTTTGTGCACAGATCTTGCGCAACGTTTTAGAATAGTAAAAAAAAACATCTACAGTACACTCTCGTCTTAATTACTTACGGGACGTCTGATTCATTTCTGAGAATCGGTTCATATGAACGGTTCAATTAAAAGAATCTTTTGAAAGGCAATTCAGTGATTCTTACGCTTACGTCATTACGTAGCCCTGACATCCAGGAGTGGCAAGTTATATGCTTTAAAACGTTCCAGTAATCGAACGTTTATTAATACGGCTGTTTAATGTAATTTAATGTATCATTTGTTTAAGATTTGCCATTATTCAGCTCGTGAAAATGAGCCATTTAGAAACTAACTTGTATTTACAATAACATCTAGTCTGGGGGGGTTGATATTTAAATTATGGATGTAATTTAATAGTTAAATTATTAAAATAAACTCTGTTTCGTGTGGTTATATAACATACAATCAAAAGTAACCTTTCGCACCATCAGTCAAACTCTCGCTAAGTTATTTCAGTCTGTTCGGAAAGATTCGTTCAAAAGATCCGACTCAAAAGAGCAATTCATCCACGAATCGAACAGTCTACTCTGCATTATGACACTCTTCGTCGGATTACCATACGCGCGAAGAACTACAACTCACGAAGCGTAACTGAACACAGATTTACACGGTTATGCATTGTAGATACATCAGTATTTCTTTAGTATCTCGCTCTACGAATAACTCTTTTTACTTTAGGGCAACGTTAGCATATTAGCCGGCCAGTCCTACAGGTAGCTTTTGTGTCCGACTCTCAATTGTTGTGTGCTATTTGCTGTTTTCGAGTATTACAGGTGTGTTTTGAAGCCTGTGTTATGATGGATAATGTAACTGTATCAATCACATGGTGGTGAACAGAAACCGTTTAGGCGTTCAGAAGTGCTAGTTAGCCAGCTAGCTGAGTAGACTGAAGTGCTATGTATGAACTTGCTCCTGGTCCTCCTCACACCGGAATCGTCAGCTTTTGGGTTGCTGACATTGAAGGAGATATTTAGTTAATAAATGATCCCTGGCACTTGCGTTACATGGGAAATCTAAAATGTCGAGGATTCTCCTGGGCCTGGTTATGCTTGGTTAGTAAAGTAAAATGTTTTGATTTTAAAATGAATTATTAAAGGAGATCTGGACATAGTCAGAAGCTGCAACCATTCTGATTCATGCATACAAAATCATAAAATGAATGTCTATATTACAACTTTTGTGTTTTTTGACAGGATGCAATGTTGCTGTTGAAGATGTTCATGCCTTTGGTGAGTTTGTGGCTTTTTGATGTTGTCTACTGAAGACAACAAACCATTATGTCAGCTCCCAAATATGATGATCCTCATTTTGAGTGAAAAAAAAAAATTAAGCATGACATTAAGATGTTTCCAAAAAATTATTGCCTATTTTATCTTTGTACAAAAAATGGTATCTGTAAAATATTTACTTTATGTTAAGTGAACAGCCTATAGTTATTCTAAAAATCTTATTTTTCTGTCCAACTTTAGGATACTGAAACGGTTCGATTTATTTAAATTAAGTTGTGTTTATTTTATTTTTTCAACTCCACATTCATACTCTTATAGTATCTATTAATATTTGGAATTGTCTTTTTAACTTCAGTTTTCTCTTTCATTTAGCTTTCTTACAATCATTGTATGTGCTTATGTAATTTATTTTTGGCAATATTTCTATTTAGCTTTCACTATTATTTCAGTTTTAGTCATTTTAGTATTTGAACTTAAATTTATTTATTTCATTTAGATGCCAATGCAGCATTTTTTAAATTTAGGTTTTTAATGTAATATTTATATTTTATTTAATTTCAGCTTTATTTCAATTGCCAGAAATGATTAGTAATGGTTTTAGCTTCAGTTAATGACAAGAACACTGATTCGTTCTCATTATTTCCACAGACGGCCCGATCACCAGACTTGTGAATGACAGACAGGGTGAAAAATGTTCGGGGAGAGTGGAGGTGCGTCATGAGCATCAGTGGGGCACAGTGTGCCGGTACGGCTGGGATCTGGAGGATGCTGCGGTTGTTTGCAGAGAGCTCGACTGTGGCTTCGTGTTGGACATTCCTAGTGGCGCTCGTTTTGGGCGGGCCAGCGGAGATGTGGTGTGGAGGGATGTGAAATGCTCGGGTGACGAGTTTGTCCTGGATCTCTGTGAACGTAGCCTGATGAACGTAGGTGATTTGTGTTCGCACAGTGAGGATGCTGGAGTGGAGTGTACAGGTACAAGATTGTTTGAAATATTTATTTTATTGAACCCGTGCTTGTTCGTGTTTGTCCCTAATTCTTTCTTTTATCTAGGAAAGCTTCCAGCACCCACCTTGTCAATTCAGTCACGCTTCTATGCTTATTCGACCGGAGAGGCCGTCCACTTTAAATGCACTGCCCCATACTGGCAGTCTGTCATTGACTTCCATCTGTACAAAAGAGGTGTGGACACGCCTCTAGTGACCCAGCGAGCCGATCCCAGACAAATGACAGTGGATCTGACTCTCTCAGACCTGGAAATCTCTCACCAGGGCAGCTACAGCTGTCTGTACAGGATACACAGCAAACTGGGAAGCGTTCCCTCAGGAAATTCTCCACACAGCAACTTCATCAACATCACAGTCTGTAAGTCACATCTTCTGCTAAAGCTGTAACTGACAGCTAATAGTCTCAGACTAACTATTATTTTCTCTTTGCAGTGGAGATTCACACTCCCCAAATCTGGTACAACACGTCTCCCGAGGCCCGGCCAGGTTGGGTCACCCGGGGCCACAGTTTCAACGTCACATGTTCCACTCAACCTCAGTATCCAGGAGGCTCCTTTCAGCTCCGGCTCATCAGGCCCAACGGGACCGTCCGGCACTCTCTGCCAGCCCTCGCTCCCTCTGTTACCTTCACCTTCTCCAATGCCCAGTCCAATAATGAGGGCTACTACTGCTGTCTCTACAAGGTCCAGACTGGAGAGCGCACATTTATCTCAAGGGAGAGTCAGCCTTTTCCCATCTCTATTCGAGGTGAGTTGTGTGATTCCAGCCCAGGTGGACCTGGGATGTTTAAAATTGTCCGCTCAACACCAAGAATCATCCATAATTCAAAATAAAACAACAATTCTTTTAAAGTTGGCATGAAATGAAAATTCAACCCATCTATTTTCTAAATGCTTGTTGTTGATCTTATAGTGAATTATTTATCCATGTGCACAACGTTTTAGTTTTTAAACAAACTAAGCAACAATTTTAACAACATCCGAAGCATAGAACCAAGTCTTTGTCCTGCATTTTCTCTCTTTCAATAATCCATTATACTCGGAGGAAAGATCCGTTAAGACTTTTTGCTTCATTGCAGCTTTTATGACATGTATGTATCTCAACTTAATTTGGTTTGCTGTTCTATTGAAATCTCAGAAGTTGATCCGGTGATGAGCCCGGTGGTCATCAGTTTGCTGGTGTCCGGTCTGACGTTTGTGGTGGCAACATGTGCCATTCTGATTGTTGCCAAAGTGTACTGCAAGAGAGTGAGGAAACCCACTGAACTGGAGCGAGAGAGCAGGACCTGTGAGTAACTATGTGATTTCAAAGAAAATTCAATCATTTGTGTTTCTTTCACTGATGAATTATATATTTTTATTACAGGTGTTGACAACACATACATTGCCTTGACAATCAAGTAATAGAAGTTCAAATCACAGGTAATGCCAGTTGTCCTTTGTTTTTTGTGAAAAAAGTTTGGTCCTAATCGGGTACAACACAACAAGGCACACATGATACATCTGATCTCTTTCATGATAATCTGATTTTTTGTACTATAAGGCCAACAAGCCCTAAGGACTTGAATTACTTAACACGAGGCACATGTCATGTAGTTACCTTATGTTATCCAGTACTTTCTTATGCAAGTACACTGTTTTCAGTTAGGTTTAGGTGTAGGTTCAGCGTTAATACCTAGTAATTACGGAGTTATTGTAATTACTATAATAAGTACATTGTATGTACATGGGAAAAGGGACTGTAAAATAAAGTGCTACCAGGGTGGGTTACGGTTCATGTGAACTCTGGTACGGTTCGCTGCTGATATGAACGCAGACATACTTAATCGTGATAGTGCAGCACTATTAATGGCTTTTGATTGACAAGTATGACTGATGCACTGCAAGCTGAGAATATACATGGCATTTCTGCTCACCTTCAGCAGAAATGTACTCCCATGTTTATTTGCAGTACATTCGCAGCAGAAAGACACAAGTGGCATCATGTACTGACGCTTTGGAAACAAATCAAAGGTTCAATACACAAAATAAAAAAAGTGAGTCGAACAACGCTATGCATTTTCATGCCTTCTCCTGCATCATTGTTACCAAACACCAGTGTTGAACAGCTACTGCTTTGATGATGCAAACGCTCCATGGTTTGGACTCATATGATATAATGTGAGCACAATCCAGAGGGGGCAGGGGAGGGGGGAGCAATCGAACCAAGTTTCGGACCGGACAGTTGAAACAAGTGTGAAAGCACCCTAGTTTTATGAAGAGATCTCACTTTTATTTACTCAATTTCACAGAGAGGAAAGTTGATAAAGAAAAACATTGATGTGCTGTTTTTTTGTGTCTTTTTGTTGTTTCAGCAACTAGAGGCTTCACTTAAACTGTTCACTTGGTCCATCTGAGGTTGGTGTTTCCGTGGCACGTCCAAACTAAAGGGAAGATCTAAGTTTCAAGAACCACAGAAACCACCATTTCTTACAGTCTGCCATTCTCTGTCGGTCACAGAGAAACGCATTTCGAGTGTCATTTTTCTTTTGGTGTTTTTATAAGTAAATATGTAAATGCTGAGATCACTAGACTTGAAGAGGTGAAATTACAGCACATGCTGTTGCACTAACAAGGTTAAAAAGGGCTTTTTAGTTTTTAGAGGTACCATGACCCATCCTGAGGTCTTCCCATATTGTTGCAGGTAAAGACTGTAAAACTGTGAAATGTGTGGGGGATTTATTCTTTCATTTCTTTGTGTTCTCTGACGGACTTTGTAATTTAAAATAATGTATTTATTGTTTTGTTTTTTTCTACTGCAGTTGTTTCTTATCTTATGTATGTCATGTTTGGTTAATCACAGGTGGAAACAGGGACAGACAGCCCTAAGAACAACCTCTATCGCATTAGGTCACTACAGGAATGTGAATGTATCATTTCACTCAGTATTTTACCGGGATTGTTCATGTTCTCTTTGAAATGAAAGAGAGCTTTCTGAACTCATTATTCACTAGATCTATTGCAATGCTTGAGCAGACAAAAGAACAAATCCAGACACATTTCTAACGTAGTACAACGCAAGATCTAAGGTCTGTATTTACAAATATAGTGGAACAATAATTAACACTAGTAATAAAAGTTCAAGTATGAATTATAGTCATGCAGTGAACATTTTAAGCGGCACTACTAATGTCAAGTACAGCCAAGTAAACAGTTGCTAACACTAAAGTAGTATATACACTCCGTTTGTAATAAGGAAAAACTATATATGATGTTCTAAATATCACAGATAGAGCCGGAGAGATTTGAAATGACTAGTTTAAAACATTTATACAGGTTTTGTACCCTTAAAAACAATATTTGAGCAAAATAATAATAAAAAGGGTATGTGACAACACTATTGTCACTTCCTGTTAGATTCATGTATTGTAGTGTGGAGAACTAATGGTTGTTCTTGTGTTGTAGTTTTTTGGTACGTGTAATAAAATTTGTAGACTTATTTTGCCATTAAAAGCAAAAATCATCTTTTATATATATATGTAGTTTTTACTGTAAGAAAAAAAACCTTTTGTTAAACAAACATTTTCATATGTATCTAAAATGTTCCTTTTAATAAAACCTGTTGTTCTTGAATAACAGAGACAATCGATTGACATTCATATAATGTGGTTTCAGGGTATTCAAATACATACAAAATCAGAGTCTGACGCAAAAGCAAGTGTGACACTTCCAGACAAATATTGCCATTGAAAAATAGCTTGTTGCTTTTGTAAAACAATGAACACCAAATCCAGTAACTAATCTGGACAATTTTTATGTAATTCATACAAAAATGCTTAAAGTTTTCTCGTAATATACCAAACAGTTAAAAGCCCAAGAAATGAATACAGTACTGTAAAATGGATTGCTGTATTACAATGGACAATTATTGTATCTTGACTTAGTAACAAAATAAAATATTTTAAATATAAGCCTTCAACAGGTGCATCCTGTAACACTCACTTCCTTCACATTCTCAAAAGACTAACAGTGTTGAGCTATTACTTTGAAAAAATATCACACACAATAACCAACATTTAGGAAGTTAAAATTCACTGCAAAACGTTAAAAAAAAAAATATCACACCTGTGATGAATATTTGCAGTTTTAAAAATATAACATTCGATTAGATCACTAAAGGAAAGGCTACGTCAGTCTTTTGACAGGTTCTTCAGGTTCCATATTAATAAAAGCAAAGAACAGAAGTCCAGAAACAATCAGAAACACTAATATCTGCAGCCAAACTGGGACCAAACGTGTTGAACTCTTCTCTGGTGTTTTCTGGAATTGAGGCTCCAGTGACACATTTTTTGTTGGTGACGTATTGCGGTAAGAAGCCTGAGTCCTATATACAGCAGGCCTTCAAAAAGAAGAAATAATGCTTTTAGATTCATTAAAAACATTACATTTCCCCAGGCAGGGATAATTCTGTACAAAAAAGCCATCTTACTCATCTATGTAGTCCATCCCTCTATAATCGGACCACTTTCTAAGAAACAAAAGGTGTTTTGTTAGTTTCACCGTAACACGATTTAATGTGCTGTACATTTCAGAATGCCTTACCTGTCGCTCACGTCACCATATTGTTGCTAAATGAATAAAAATTCAACATAAGTCAGTATGTCAACAAGTCCGAAACTAGTTTTAATAAGTGTTGTTAGTACTCACAGGCCTGTGATGGTGAACATAAGTGACTTCCTCTAGAAAGCAAAGGCGTAACCAGTTATAATCAGTTTAGTGATGTGACATTACAACTTTAGATACTTTTTGATGTTTCGTGTTGATCATCTTAAGGATTACCTTCCTCCTCCCTGTAATATGTCCTATCGGATTGAGGTTGGGTTCTTTGCCGTTTAGACATCGCTTCTCTCAGCTTCTTCTCATAAAGGGCTCTGGTGGAATCTGTTCAAGACAATAAAAAGGCTTTAAGAAAAGAACACAATCAAGGGTTATTATAAGTAACTATTTTTCTTACATGAAATAAATTAAACATTAACTGAAACATCAGCTAGTTCTAGTTCAGCATTTCTCATTTTCATCTGAAATAAATGAAATCTATATAGACATTTAAAATAAAAAGGAGGAATGACAACAGAACAAAATAACATTGAAATTAAAACGAAAAATATGAAAATTTAAAAATATTACTTACTATTTTAAATTACGTAGAACTGAACTTACCGACCACAGGCCCGTGTTTTATTCCGTAATCATCCAGCATCCATCTGATCTCGTCGTTGGATTTACTGCTCAACATGGTCATAACTTCCACTGAATGACTGGCTGGGGTTCAGTATGTTCACTTCTTTTTTTCTGTGAAACCGAAAATTAAATATTCGCGTTACTATCATTGGCAACAAAACCTTGAGATGTTAGTTGATTTACCTTGACTGACGTGATGTATTTTGGATACTATATTTGCGTCTTATGCAAACAATATTATGTATTTAATGTGCACAATTTTAAGTACAGCATCTATTAGTACTGTACTGTAAATACCTCAAGTCTGTGGTATTTTACATTTGTTTGGAAAATCAGTGGCAGCAAAAGACCTTAACTTTTAAAATGAAACAACACAATGTTATTTTTAAATCATACATAAAAAGCAACGACTTAATTTTGCACTGAATGTCTTATTCCATATATAGAATATCCTAGACATAGAGCTTGACTCGTGACCATTTCTATGCAGTGACGTGAAAATGTAAAGTTATTAATAGCACACTAACCTTGTTCGCAATGGTCAGGCTCGCTTTGGACATGTGATACACTAATATAATGTTTAAGCAGATAAAATAGGCATTTTTGCCGTTTAATCACGCTGAGGACTCTGTAGTTGTGCTGTCGCGGTCGTCTACTATAGAAGCCAGATCCGTTAGATTTGTAAACAATGTGACGTCACTTCCGTAACGTAATCAGTGGACACAATAAAATAGTTTAAATAACCTCTTTGGTATAGTTTCTCATGATCATAAACATTATCAGCCCCTGCGTAATATTTAATAGATTTTAAATAAAATAAATAAATAAATAACGTAATAGATTTTTATTTTCTCATAAAGATGATTTAAATAAATACAAGATTATAGCATTTTTAAGGGAGACCAAAAAAAAATGAAAAAAAAGTTGTTACTGATGTTGCAGCAAAATATGTGATGTTTAAATAAATGAGTGGCGTGTTCAAATACAATTATTACAGTCATGAAGATTTATAGCAGTTCTACTTTAAGTTACACGGCAACCCTGAATAGACAAGCGCTTGGTTACGGTTACTAGGTAAGAATTTAATTGGGTTAAGTGATCATTAATGTAGTGGAATATGTAGGCTACTAACAATACCACTAGATGGCAGTACTGATCATGAGTCAATTTATCATTCGATTTACTTTAGCTGTATCAGAAATTCTCATACTTCCATACTACATAGTAGGCAAAAAGAACAAAAAAAAACACGACGTGACAAAAGAAGTATGTCCGAATTCACAGTACTCATAATAGATAGCCAAAATGAACCTACTATTTCCGGCGAGAGGTCACATGATCATGAAAACATGGCAAATGTATTGTGTTCGGATTACATTCATACTTTCACACACTTATATACTATATAGAACACATACTTTTTTTTAGCGGTTGTGAGGCAATTACTTATATTATGTTTAGGGAATGAAGTGACAAACTTATTCATGGCAAAGTTTTGTGAAAGCATTCTACAACATACTTTAGATGGAGATATTGTGTGAAACTGAAGAAGTTACAACTTGGAAAACTCACCCACCTTCAACACAAAGCTTCTCCAATCAGAGACATTTGTAAACTCAGCAGGTTTAAAAAAAAAAAAAAATTAGAATGTAAGACATGAGAGTCCAAGTCAGTTGAAACGTCACTCACTCCACAGATTTATTTTATTCTATTCAGGCCTCCTGCCTGATCCAAGGTCATCCGTAATCACGGTGTTGCCTCGGGTGACTGATTACAGGAGCAGCCAGCAGAGCTGAATCAAAGGCCAGCCTCATTTACAGACTCCTGCGTCCTTTAAAGCCCTCTCATTTCCCTAGACTTCCTGAGGGACAGTCGTTGTTGTGCTAGGCACATTCACCAGCCACTGCGAATAAGCAGAACTCATAGCATGATATCCCATTAAACCTGAGCACTTCCCATAAGCCTGAGCAAGTGCACAGAATGTCACACTATTAGCATTCCACATTGGCCTCAACCTCCATCTGTAGAAGCAAAATGAACAATGTTGCAGGCAGCAAGTCAATACGCTCTCACACAACCTTAATAATGGGAATTGGAGGAAGAGCAGCACAGGACTGCAAAAAAAAAAACAAAGACAGCTCTCTCTTGCTCTAAAGGTCATGCTGTCATGCTAAGAGTTTCACGAAGAAAGTACAACGTCTCTCGCAGTTTAAAACGTTTACGCTATGCCCGATGCCCTCCGTATTCGACACAACGTCAGTTATGCTTTTTTTGGAAAGTTGAACACGGAAGGCGGTCTGATGGAAGCTAGATATTTTCCTTTAGAACTTGTTAAATATGGATATTTTTCTTACACAAACGCATCGCTTCGCTTCAGAAGGCCTTTATTAACCCCCCGGAGTACGTTTATGATGGATGGATGCACTTACTTGAGCTTCATACTCATTGGGCTCATTCACTGCCATTATAAAGCTTGGATGTGTCAGGATATTTATTAATATAACTCCGGTTGTGTTCATCAGAAAGAAAAAAGTCATATACACCTAGGATGGCTTGAGGGTGAGTAAATCTAGGGGTAATTTTCAATTTAAAGTGAACTAATCCTTTAAAGAAGATCGTACGAAAATGTACGATCATATGAAACGAATAGAATTGCCATGAGACTCATTTAAGCTAATTCCATGTCAATGCGTCAATACATAGCTTAAAACATGAAATATTTGTAACTATATGACAAGGATAATAAAAAAATTTATATTTTTTTTTAAAAAAAGGCCTCGAAATTGATTACTTACCAAGGTGGGTCCTAACATGAAACCATCTGGGAACCTCTGATTTATAAGAACGACTAGAACTACTAAAAACATCACAGGTTTAGCATAAATCTATATTTACAGCTTAATTTAAGAGATAAACATCTTTTTTACACGTACAAAAACTAAATCAAACAAATCCAATGAGGCTCTATGAACAAAGTCTCATTTGGAAAATGAGCAAATTGCATGGTTACAATTTTAGATGCCATTGAGAGAAGCAAATTTGTGACATATGCTTGACACTCTAAAAGCGGGAAAAATTAGTAGAGGCTCCATGTATAATTTAAATGAAATTACACAGGGAGAACAATATGACCTAGATATGAAACTAGTAATTGCTGGAAAAAGAAAATGTGATATAATTATACAGTAACCCAGTTTTAACCCAGTTGAAATATGAACCAATGTGGATCATAAGGTGTACTGTTACAACTAATAAATAATGTGAATAATATAGTCTGTTCTTGTCATAATCATAGAACATTTGCGTTTACCACTTCAGTTTTTGCAATTAAAATGTCCATTAAAAAAACTGTTTATGTCCAACAAGTGCCTTGTATAAAGATGTCCTTGCTGTTTCAAGCCTTCAGAAAGAACATCGTTCGTAATGTGTTTATGTTAAAATGTTCAAGTTAAAACATTCATTTGTCCACAAAAGACAGACACACTGTGACCAGTTCAGTTCAGAGTCCTAAAAACATCCCAAAGTTTGAACCTCAGGAGTCTGTGCTGTTCTTTGTGACTGGCGTCGGTCTCCAGTCAGGATGATAGAAGTGTATGTTGAACATTCGTGCCCAGTTGGCAAAGACACGTTTCTCTGTGATGAAACGATGGTGGCTGCCATGCCGACCCTGCTCGTGGGAAAGATACATGGTGCATTCATCCGGCCCAGCAGGCTCGTAGTAGTGATACGGCACTGAGGGCTTGGGTGACCTGAGAAGAATAGACACATGCGTAATTGAATCTGTCATAAACCACCCAAATGCAATAAGGTTTGAATGAAATCATAGACAACAGCAACAGCATTACAGTGAATATAGAACAGAAAGTCTCACTTGCAGAACTCAGGAGGAATCATGCCATAGACGTCGATTCTGTCACAAACCTCTATAGCGATTGCCATGGTGAACCAACCCGTGCTGAGCCATGAATTTGACCTTTTCCTGAATAAAACAAAAGAGGAAGAGGAAATCTATATAACTGTGATAAGCACAATGCATTCTGTGTCCTTGGAAACATGTTTAGATTTGAGGAAATACATTTGCAGCATCATGTTTTTACAATGTTTTAGTTCCGACTTACAATGGGAGACGGATTGACATCAGAGCCATAAAATCATTTAAAAGCGGAAACAAAAATCCACAAACTGACAGAAAAAAACCCCAAGAGTTTGTGAGTGTTTTGCCCTAAGCAGTTTGTGTCTGATTGGGTGCATCCCAGCTGGCAGCTGTCTCCAGCTGGCACTGATCCTGTACTAACCCTTAATCTGCACTGATGCCAAGCCGTATGCCCTGTGGGCTGGTGATATCAACCCTCCAGCAGGCTCTGGTGGTCTGCACATTAGTCAACAAACCCTCCCGCAGTGAATTAGTAGTTACACTTCCATCTCTCTTTAAAAGATGCTTCTTCAGTTTTTTTTTTAATTGATTATTAGTCATGTGTAAAATCTTTTGAGAATATTTTTTGACTGTACTGAAGTATACAAATACCATAATATGTTTGCAGGTATTTAGGAAAAACAATGCTACAGCCAGTTATTCTAATTTGAAATGTGCTAATAATCCACCGTGCTTCAACTTAAATCCCCTGAAAACTAATAAAATTATCTAAACTAACACAAAGAAATATTTTCATCCTCACCTGTCTTTTCCCGTTTCCTTCATAAAAAGCTCATCAAACTGCAACATCTTCAACCGTGAGATGACATACACCTGTAGTTTAGGCATCTTCTGCTTCATCAGGCGCAGGTTGTTATAGACAAGGCCTTTACCGTCTTGTCGCATGTAGTTTCCGGGCCCCCAGAAGATAAAGAAGGTGTTCTGACTCGAGTTGAGTAGCTCCTCGCAGTTTCGTAGCACACGCTGCATGCTGGAATGTGCAACCACACGCAGGCTCGTCCGCTGGCCCACATCCCTCTGGTAGCCTTTTGTCGGGGCGTCGTTCATACGGATGACACACTCCTTGTGATCAATCTCTGCACCTCGATCACTTCCTGTCATGTGACCAGAGCTGGTCACTAAGGCACAACTTCCGCAATGCATCCTAAGAGGCTGAGGATGGAGACAATGATGAGCAGTTTTCATGTACATAATTTAATCAAGTTGGTTTCATTCACTTGTAACAACAGAGATAAATATAACAAATATTCTTAAAACCCCTTTCTGACTGCAAACCAACTGAATGCAAATTTTGGATTTTCCTTAGTTGTCAGTTATAATCATCAAAATTAAAAGAAATAAGCACTTGAAATCAGTCTGTGTGAAATGAATGAATATAATATACAAGTTTCACCCTTTGAATGAAATTAGTGAAATAAAACAACTTTTTGATGATATTCAGCACCTGTATGTGCTTGTTAGTTAGTTATGTGTTTGGGATTTAGCTAATAAAACTTGTGCATAACACATATTTGGATCTGACTCAGTGTCTGCTGAATAATTGTCACTTAAATGATTTTTGATTCTGTACATGCTCTTAAAGCACTGGAAATGGTCAGAGAGAATTATTTTTCAGTGTCAATGGAAAACACCCCTTTTCTTAGAATCAATTAATAATCAATACTGAGTGTTTACAGGATGAACTGATTGATTGATTGTAATTTTAATGTAGTTATATTAAGTTAATCTGATTAACTGGTTCAAATATTCATAACTAATCATATTCTTAATCAATATCTTATTCTTAATCATATTTTTAATCAATTAATCATTAATGATTAATGAGTTATGACTAATTATTAATATTTCCCCTTTGAGCTAATTTGCTACACACTTTTGAAAAACATTTTAAAATTCTACAATATGACTCTAAAAATTTCAATTGGTTAATTACTTCCCTTAAATCTTGAATACACATGAGCAAACATTTTTTAAATTGAAAAATATATATTTTGTTTCAATTTTCAAAATTCTAAATTTAAAAAAAATGGCTTTGATATATGAAGATGATTTCTGGGTCAAGCTATTTACAAAAACTGCCTTGTCATAAAAAGGTCAAAATATTTATTTATTTTTTAAAAAATAATCTTTATTTTTATTTTTTAAGGGTCTAAAGGAGTCGTTTTATGTTTTTTGTGTCAAACGACAACAACATGGTATCCTGCATGTTGGATATAGCAGACTGACTTTGACTTGGAAGATGAAAAGTTCATCTTGGATTTGAAATATTAATAATATTTTTAAAACAAAATTGCTTGCTTACATTTTCAAAGAAATGACAATTAAAGATTTTGCCAAACTATGTAGAACAATTTTTTTTTTCATTTTACCTCCAGACATTTAAACTTTGAAGATATTTTTGACTCTAATCCCCACACTAAATATTAAAATGACTTTAATTTAGAAATTAAAAATGTACATCATAGAAGAGATGTACTCATTTTATATGGATTTTAAAAGCTACTGCAATGAAAGGCTACAATTGCGAAAGACAAAAAAGACAAAAGGTCAAACCTATGTAAGCGAATGATTTACATACATTTGAATGAGAGCACTAGCAAATGAATGCATGGAAACACACTGAAAGGGCCAAACAGATCAAAGTGCCTGGTCCACAAAGACTCTCTTTACCTTTATTGTTACATTTAGCTCCATTATTGAATCCCTCCAGCATAATCAACACCAAGGCATTGAACCAACCCTCGAGAAAGATTCAAGGGAATGGATTCTGGATCCTCATTTAGGAGAAAAGATTTGTCTCATTCTATCTAGAGCCTATACAAAGTCTACTTAAAAACTAAAAGTACAGCATACAGTGCATAACATGTTCAACATGAGTCCAGATCCCATTTAACTCACCAAAAATCAGGTGTTTTTAATCAATATTCCAGTGAATACAAACATTTCACCTAATTCCAAACAGGAAGTGTGAATCTTAAAGCTAAATATACTCTTAAAAACATACTACACACTGCACAGCACTTTAAATGTTTGCAAAATAAGCTTAATTAATTTTACAATTGAGTTAAAATAACTCATTTAATTAATTTACACATGACCTCAAGACAAAGGAGTGGATTAAGGATATATGGGGCCGGTAATGTGACAGCAGTGGCCCCTGACAGACCTGCCACTATGTAAGATGATTCTCATGAACCCGTACGCCCTCAGACAGCCCTTTCCCTTTGCGGATATCTCGCTGTAGAAACTCTCGATTAGATTTCTTCTGCTGTGATAAACAGGGTCGTTTCCATGGAGATAATAGCCCAGTGGAGAGAACACAAATCAGGCCCAGTAAATAACCATCCACACTTATTATTCTCTCATTAACATCCTCATTCTTAAGCTCTCTCCTGTGGGACATATGATCATAATTACTCTAATAGCAATCTCCCTCTCCTTCTGAGATCCTTTCTGAGGAAAAATGCAGATTCAGGCCATAATTATCCTTACGGACAAACACATTGCCTATACAAATGTTTCGATCATTTAAATGAGGTTAAACTGTGTTTCAGAATTATATAATTAGCTAGCATCAGTAAAAATGCACCAATATAAAAATTCTGGACCATACTGATAAAACAATTATTTAAGTTTACGGTTGATAACCAATGGTCGATATTGAATTCTATACTATTTTATCTATGTAAATTAAAGATAAAAATACTTTAGTTAAATACTACAAGTGAATATAGGCAACACATCATAATGAATGAAGAACTTATATTAATTTTGAGATTTGCATTTCATTTAGCATTATTAAATTATTTGTGCTTTTAAAAATTAACTTTAATTAAGTGATGCATGATGGCAAAGGTAATCTAAAAGTAAAAATAGGGGAAATTAATAAATTAAATATCCAATACAGACTGATATATCCAACGTTGACCAATATTTTATTAATGTCGCCTTGCAGTCACTAATTTCATCCCTTGAAATAATTAAAAAATAAAAGATAAAATAATTAATAATTAAAAAAATAAAAGATAAAAAATTATCTTTGATAATCAAAATGACATATTTAAAAGTTTTTTGGGGTTTTTTGATGAAAAAATAATCTATTCATGCCTTAAACTAGATTCAAAGTAACTCTACACCCTTGCTCAACTTCGTTATCAAACAGCTAATAATGTGTTGCTAATGTTGCATAAACCATGTTCTTGTTCGCCATCTCGTCAGACAGCTGCCTTCTAAAAATCAGCATCCTTAGAAACACTTTGAACATCATAGAAAGCATAGGCGTATTTTGCGGGTGGGACATGTCGCCACTTTTTGCCAGAGTCGAATGAAAAAGAAATATCTCTAGTTGATCAGCAGTTCGTTCGTCAGTGTTAAATAAGGGACAATCTGGCGCTGAGATGTTTTATTTTTGAACTCAAGCTGAGTGCTCGTTGCCGCTGTTTGCAGTGGCGCAACCGTGTTCCTTTGACGCTCGTGAACACGGCCCACTTTTTAAAACAAAGGAGAAAGGAAGCAGGAGGAAACAACTTCAGTTTCAGGGAAACAGAAAAAGGGCAGATTTAAACGTGTTTCTGTTTTTGATACATTGACTACAGTTTTAAGTAGAAAATATGCCGCAATGGTGTTGACTGATCAATTTTCACAAGGTTTTTCTTAAAATATTAAAACCACCACATAGACATAAACATTTAAAATGTAATTTTCAGCACAGGGGGTCTATAAAACATCATATTTTATTTTTAAAGGTGACTTAAATCATTCACTAAAATGCCAAAAGTAGGTTGACGTTGGATCATAGTCATCACACCATTCAGCTTTTCTCATCAAACAGAATGTTTTCTGGCGACTCTTCGGGGTGAAATAAAATTGGAAAACCATTTCCTTCCACTGATGGTTAGAAAATGCTTTTGATAAGCTTGCCATATTCATTTAACCATCTTCTACACTGGCTGTTCATTTACACTAATAAGAGCAAATCTTCCGCTTCTGACTGTTACAAAATTACTTCCACACAGTATCCATTAAAATCTGTCTCTGAATCCTGGAGCTCTTATTAGCTCGCATGAGAGTGCTCTTTTGACTAATGACAACCGGTAGACTTGAGAGCTGTGTCTGTCAGTGACAAGTATATGACAGAGATGCCTCGTGACACCGAGATCAGCATGCTTTGATGAGCACAGTTTAGGGTCAAATCTAAATATGAAAAAGATGTCAAAAATAAAAAGTTTTCACGAACGAGAACAAACAGTTCTGTTAGATGTTTTATATTAAGATGTTTTATTTTTCATCACAAAGATTGTTCACCCAAAAATATAAGTTCTATCATAATTTACTCAATCTCATGTCTTTCTAAACCATTGTGACTTTCTTTGTGGGTTATTTATGAATATCCAAGCTGATCTTTTCCAATGAAAGTGAATGGTGACTATGACTGTATACAGACAAGTATACTATGCTCCTTACGTACTTCTGTTCCTGACACAAAGCTATTGTATGGCTTCAGAAGCCTTGGAATATAGTGCATAAAGATGTGTTTTGGTGCTTCTTTGTTTTTTTTTTTTGGAGCTTGACAATCTTTGGTCCCGATCCACTTTCAATGTATATAGAAGAGCAGCATGAAAGTTCATCAAAAATGTCCTTTTATCTTCCACAAGAAAGAAAGTCACTTGGGGAGGTGGTGAGTAAATGATGCAGAGCTTTCATTTTTTCAAGTAAACAAGCCCTTTAATGACCAAAACATGTCATGCTATATACTTAAATGAGAAATCAGTGTGTATCAGTCTCTCATTACACACACCCTATATATAAAAATACATGTGTATTTAAACACCCATAGAGAGCAAATAGCATTTCTGAACAGTTAGGATAGCGTTAAACCTAATCCTCCTTGGTGACAGTATAAAACAGATGCGGGAGTGAAAGAAAAGAGACTGAGAGAGAGAGAGAGAGAGAGAACTGAGAGGCAGATTTACATCCTTGATAGTTCTGGTGATTACAATGCCTAAAGATGAGGCCAAAGCTTGACAACACCTGCTTGCAGATTTCTACATTATCTGATCGGGAGTGAAGGAAGAAATTATAGAATCACTGGATAGTGTAATTTAAAAGGCTTTAAGGGCCTGCACCTGATTTATCATGAAAAACTGCAGAGAGGCAGAAGAGCGGAAAAAGATGACCGAAAGAAAGAAAAATGGCCACGTCTTCTGAATATTATAGTGCATTGTATATCATATAATGCCAGTGCCAACATAATAATGCTTATCTGTATGAGGGTATTATTTGACGACTAAGGAAAAATGCAACTGCATCAAAGCTGTTGGATAAAAAAAAATGTAAGGATACTGCACAGTGCCATTATTCTTCACATTAAAAGGGATAGTTCACCCAAAAATGAAAATTCATTCATTTACTCCGCCTCAAGTTGTTCTGAACCATGTCTTTGTTCTGCTGAACACAAAGGAAGACATTTGGGAGAATATTTGTAACCAAGCATTCTTCCAAATATCTTCCTTCTATTTCAGCAGAACAAAGACATGGTTCAGAACAACTTGAGGCGGAGTAAATGAATGAATTTTCATTTTTGGGTGAACTATCCCTTTAAGTTATCATCCAGATGTCTTGACGTTTCCAAAGACGATTTAATGGGTTTATACATTAGTGAGCAAATTTCAATTCTAGGAACTATTATGTTTTTTGTGCAACGGTAAATCGGAGAGCACAGCCTGGTCAGATACAGTCTAAGATGTTAGATTATGCATTTAAAAGTCAACATTTCCAATGTCTGTAAAACATTTACCAAAAAAAATCTCCAGTGAAAGGAATATCTAGAAACTTGAATTAAAATGGGTTCATTATAAGTTACAAATTAACTAAACAACTTCACAGAGGATCTCACAAGACTGATGTGTTGTTTAGTCAAAGAAGTATATTTTTAATATTTTCATTTCAATTAGTTTTTACATTTTAAAGTGCCATATAAATCATTTTAGTGCTTGATTGCATTTTACAGACCTAATGAAAGTAAGTCACCTTATGATCAATGACGCTGCTGTAACCTTCCAAATAGGATGTTTGCTGTCTTAGATTGTTCATCTTATGTCCGTCTGACTGCATCCGATCTTCTGGTCTGTCGGCAGAACTGCTGTTGTACAGGAATAATAAGCTTGTAAGCACGGCCACAATACCAATCAATATGATCCCATGACGCTGAAACAAGAGGAACAAGAACATTTTTTATCATGGATGCTCATATTATCCTCTATCTATGGTTCTGAATGAAATGTTGGGTGAATATGGGATTTATACATCAAATAAAAACTCTCACAAGAGAGCTGTCCAAAGACACGAGATTAAATGATAAAAAATTGATATACAGCTTTACAATTAAATGAGTTCAATGGACTGAATGAACAGCTAGTGTGTTTCAATTATATGTATATATATATATATATATATATATATATATCATATCACCTTTACTTAAATAGCGCTTTTTACAATGCAAATTGTATCAAAGCAGCTCAACAGTAATAATTGGCAAATAATTTTTGGCTGAGAAAGAAAATGGTGTTACTGTCCAGCTTATTCTATATATTTGTACTGGTTCAATCCATTGCAAAGATCAATAGTTATTAGTTTAGTTAATTTATGTATATCAGCCCTGGAGAAAACAGTGATGTAATCGTCCAGCTCAGCTATATATATATATATATATATATATATATATATATATATATATATAAGTAATGTAATTATCCAAAATTATGGAAAAATAAGAAAAATACTTCCTAAATAAGTTTATATTTAAATTAAATTGCATTTATACATATAAATTTCACCATACAAACATGCTCAGCAAAAATTTATTTGACAGCACAACCCTGACAAAAATAACTCTATTTGATATGCTAATCATGTAGGCATCTGTAGTAAACAGACTTGACTGGAATCACGCTTACACTAATTTACCATAGCAGCCAGTCTCCACCAAAATAGTATCAGGCGAATACTTAACTCGACTTGTATCACGAAATAAACAAAACCAAAATAGCAGAAAGTTTCTGAAAGCCTGGGGTAGATACCACATTTAACTGTGATTAACTGTAGTAAATACGCCACTGTGGCGGATACTATGCACCATGGTAAATGTTGGTAAGGGCAGCTAAAGTTACTCTAAATAATGTCAGAGAGAGTTTGCGATACCGCTCGCGTCTTCATATTGTGAAGTGTATAATTCGGTCCGCTTGGTCCAGGCGTGTTATTCAGCCACACCGACGGCAGCTAAATCCACAGTTCACACCCTCCATCCAGCACTTCTGCTCCCTCACACATCTTCACACTGAAGCTCCACTGAACTCTGTCAGATCTACAGTCATCCGTCCACGCGCGGCTGTGCGCGCGCGTGGTCTTAAAGAACGCCGAATCTCATTCCCTTACAAAACATTACCGAAGTTATTGACGGACTAAAATGATTAACTATTGGAAAAATATTTAAAATGATTCAAAACTGATTCAAATCATTTAAAATCGTTTAAGAATATTAGATTTTTTTGTTTAAAAAAGGCCCATGGATCACAACTCCTCCACAAGCTTCCCTATTGCTATTATCTAATTGATATACAGTATATTTTTTAAATTAACTAGACTAATAACTATTGATATTTGCAACGGAATGAATCGATAATATATAGAATAAGCTGGACAATGACACCATTTTCTTTGGGAGCTGCTGTGCAGCCAAAAATATTTGCCAATTTTTAATGTAAAGCTGCTTTGCCACAATTTGCATTGTAAAAAGCGCTATATAAATAAAGATGACTTGACTTGACTTGACTATATTGGATTTTCACTGTACTTCCATGTCTTAAAAAACACAGCCTATATTGTAAAATGTTTAGGTAGTCAGAGGAACAGTGAAAAGTCACAGTGCACCAATGAATATTAAAACCTAATCTATCAAATTACAATCTTCATGTTGATGTAACAATAATTTCCTTTTGGATTTACAATAAGAGTTTCGGGGTTATTCCCTTGCTACACTGTAAAATCTAATTAGTTAGACTTACTTAAAAAAGCATGCAAACCGATCGCCTTAAAAAAAACTAAGTAGAGTGAAATAGGAATAATATGTTGTACTGACAAAAGCTTAGTAAGTATAGTTGACTTACACATGAGTTCTAGTGACTAAAAAGAACTGCAGAGTTTACTTGATAATTTACTTTAAATAAAATTTAATTGTTACCATTGATGTGTTTAGCATGCTGAATGTTGAAGTCTGTGTGACAAGTTCAAACAATTATAATACTTATCATGTATTCATATTTTTCGTAAATGATCATTATTAAAATAATGGTCACGTTATTCAAACATACAAATTTTTATAAAAATTGTGAAAATCAGTTACATATACATATATGAACTGTAATTTCTTATTGCAACACTGCAACACAAAGGAAATACAATGATACAAATGAAGTGCCCATGCAAAGGAAACATCATCCACCTTAATGTAGTGTTCAAAATAAAACATTATAGGAAAATCTATGTCAATTTATGAAGTCAGCTTATGTGATGTTCTCTCAAATTTTTCAGTTGAATTGACAATTAAACGCTTAGTATGACTTTGGCAAATCAGTGAATGCAAACAGAGAAAGATAAGTGCAGAAGTGGAGGAAATGAGGAAAAAGTCTATTAAGAATAGCCCCACCTCAATTTTTTTTTTTTTTTTTTTTTTTGACAAAGTGGTACTCAAACCAATCAATTAATCATTACTTAGGATTCAGGAGTAAAAAAAAGACATAGCATGTGAATAGTAGATTACTAGAGTTTTGCAATTAAGTTAAGACATTAAGTAAAGTTAACTAAAAAGTATCAGTTAAAATTACTGTTGGATGTTACAGTGTATGTCCCCTTTTGTGTTATGACTTTTTATCAAATAATTTTGACATTTTATCTCACAATTGCAAGAAAAATTCAGAATTGTGAGATATAAACTCCCAATTGTGAGTTTCATTTCTCAGAATTGCCAATTTATATCTAGCGATTCTGACTTTATAACTCGTATTGTGCTTTTATAAATCAAAATTATGAGAAAAAGTCAGAATTGTGCAATAAAAGTCGCAATTGCCTCTTTTATTTTATTTCATGGCGGAAACAAGCTTCCATTTAATAATAGACGAAAAACAGAAGTTTTGGTAGATCTTCAAATGTTTCTTTTTACAATGTGTTTTTGCAGCAATGAGCAATGTAGCCAATCACAGGTTTGCATCTCTTGAACAAAAACACCAGAGTTCTGCACTCCCGCGAATCTTCACAAAGTAGGCACAATGCGAGGGATTCATTGTCTAGATAATTTTTTTGATTATAACCGATCTTTGTGAGATCGTGATGAAGTGAAATGAGCAACAGTGATTATAAATGGATCGCACGCTTTCTAGGCTATAATTCATTTAGAATTTGAATAAAAGTTTTGTTTTTCATGCTTCTAAGACCGACAGCCAATTATATGCTCTTTCAGAAGTGACATCTACATAAATATGGGAAGCACCAGTGAATTGATTTTGGAACATGCAGGCCTTATAAAAAAAAAATGCAAAAAAATTCATATGACTTTGGTCTTTAGAGCAACATACTATTTTCTAGAGGAAGGAATGATTTGCTGTGATGATACTACTGTAATTCAGTTCTCTATTCTCCATTATGTCCTATTAATGAGGTGATTTGATATATGATACGTTAACGATCATTAGTATGCAGCAGATGATATTTGATCATTTTATATGTAGTCATTTGATATTTCTGTCTGGGTCTGGCACATCATGACACATCATGAATGATTTTTAGTGTGACTCATAAATCATAAAGTAACATACCGCATTGAGTCTAGATGTGTGTAATTTTTTGTAAAAATAAAATACCGTCTCACTTTTTGAAACTTTGGTCAGGATACTGATGGTCATATCAAACAGTGACACTGAAACCTTTGGTCCTATGAAGATCAATAGGAGCATTCAAAAAACACCATATAGGCAGGCACTTTCATAAACTGATACAGCAGACGGTAACACAGCATGGGGATGTATGGTTTTTGATCCATTTGCTTTTAAACTCTGCCTCAGCAATTCATTACAGTGCATTAATTGATGAGAAATTCTGGGTTGCAATATATCAGGCTCACATTCAGTTCCCTTCGGTCTGCAGCGAGCTGTCACTGAAGAAACCATCATAATCCATCTTTTTTTTATCATGAGTGCACTGTGACTGACATATTAAACAATGCTTATGATTTCTAAAAGTGACAAATGACAAAACAGAATCATTATTTTGGTAATCTAACAGGCAGTTCTCACTCTATCACATGCATTGTCACTATACGGATCTCCATTTGCTGTCACCGAGGTCATCGACACCATTAATTTCATGGTTTATGAAGGGCGGCGCAGATGTTTTAGAATGAAAGGTTAGTAATGTGAACTGATTTCGGCATAGAAAGCACAACCTATCCCAAACTGCCAGAGTATGGCCTGGACGTAAAAGATACCATCTTCTCTTCTAAAAATGGAATGCAATGTGGCAGAGCTTCTCACGGGAGCAGAGATTAGCTGGAAGCTGTAATTTCGTCTGGAACTGAGGAAATGGAAATACATATTTTTTTGTATATTTCTTATATATATATTTCCACATCCTTTCTCAATCCTTCACTTTTCAGATTTATAACTGCTCTCAACCCTTTGATTACGTGAAAATGAGAAAATTATGTGAAATCATTGATTTATCATCTATACATGTCTTGCTGTGTGCTTCGGTTTCGTTTTTCAGTTTTTGCAAAGAATTTAATTCCACATCTGTGTGCACATGACAATTGATACCTGGACTAAAGAAAAAGCCCAGAGTTATGGTACAGAATGCTATCCATGTTTTTCATCAATATCAATGTGTTCATTAAACGTTTAAAAAGAAAGGCAACCATGGTTTTTAAGAGTTTAATTCATTTACTTAATTATTTTAGGTATATATCTTGAAAGGAAGTTGGCATGACTTAAAATCTGCCATCATTGTAATAACTGACCCTCCACTGGCAGTTTGATTGACAGGAGATCTGACCAATCATTACCCCGAATCCGCCATTTTGTCTGACAAAGCAGTCAGGGGAGTTAGTAGATTAACGTGGGTGAAGTTGAACTTGAAACATTGTGTGTACTCACGTCTTTCTGCACTTGAAACAACATTCCTTCTGATGTCCATTCATGTTTATTTGATGCTTTAAATGAACTAGTATGAGGAGATGATCGGTTCTCGAGCCGTTGAACTGAGGAGCTACAGCGATCTGTCACGACACAATAAAGAGCCACTACATGGTATTTATTGTTTAAACTTCTTTAAAAAATTACAATATTTTAAATATGAAACTGTTTGATATCAAAAGTAGCCTGCTCTGTCTTGTCTGTCGACGCGTTGCTCCACAATGTATTTTTCACTGTGTGAGAACATGATGTGTGGAATGAGAGCGCATGAATTGTCAGACATAGCAACAGTAACTAAAGGGGGCGGGTCTTTGCGAAGGGTCAATTACCTTTCTATAGATTATAAAGAAGTTATCTTGAGTTGTCTTAAGAGTTCTATGCAAATATTTTCCTTTATATTATTTAGTTCAATATTATGTATTTAATTTTGTGTTTTCTAAATGTTGATGTAATAGAAAGTGAAAATACATGCATTAATCCAAATCAATCAAGGTTTGATTATTCTTCTGCATTATTTTATCGAATCATTTTACAATGAATGCTCTGACTTGTATGTCGTTGTTTGTCTGTGAAAACAAATTAATCAAAAGAAGCTAATGATCTGGAGTACCCAAGATGAAATTTGCTAATTTCCTTCATTGAGCGTTGGTGAAAATTAGAAAAAGGGTAAAGGCATCTGATGGGGATTGATTCAGTGTCTGTTGTCATTGGAGACAAATGAGAATTAGATTTCGCTTGCCTTTCTGTCTGCCTCATTAGTATATTTGATTAAATCACTCCTTGAGGCTGAGATTTGTGGCTGAGGCTGTGGTGACAGAAAGATAGTTGGTGATGTGTTTGGCATAAACTTAAAGCTTAACTGAATTAAATAGTCTTTCCTCTCTGATGAGGTCACAAACCGCTGCTCTTCCACTGGATGGACAGATACATTTTCAGAATGATCACGGAAGATTTGATTGCTGCTTTCTCTCTCTCTCTCTCTAATAAATGCAGCACTAGGCCTATTGGTGTTTTCAGGAGATTATTTAATCATTTGAAATCTTGAACAGTTTTCATCAATGAAGGCAAGGAGACAGAAAGAAATGTTAAATAAATTAACTGTTAAATATAAATATACCAAGGAATGAAAACAGTCGAGGAACTCACATTAAAAAAAAATGAGAGGGGGGGGGGGGCGTACTTCCAAAAGAAGAATATCAAATCCAAAAAGGAACAGATGACTCCTGACACCAGCCAAAAGTTATTATAATTACGATTTTTGAAAAATGTTTTTGAAATAGGTCTCTTATGCTCTAAGGTCTCTTTTGCCTTGCTTATGCAAGGCTGCATTTAGGCCTATCTGATAAAAAACAGTTGGCTAATAGCCTATTATGAACTATAAACTAAAATAAATTAACTAAATTTTTATATATTTAAAATATAACTTATCCCTGTGATGGTCAGGCTGAGTTTTTATCAACCGTTACTAGTCTTCAGCGTCACAAAGAAAGAAATCTTAATTATTCCAAACTTATGACTGGTAATGTAGCCTAAAGTATTTTCATACTTTTTTACTTTGTCATTTTTCGGATCAATTCAAGCTTCAAAGGACCAAATTTCACATCTGAATGCCAATTTTCCCATAAAAAGATTTACAGCATTTTAAAAAAAATGTATATAAGTCATGGATTTTGATTACATGCATTTGATCACGATTAATCATTAAAAGATTTCGCTCTAGCACCCAGCGATTCAGTGCTGTCAATTAAACCCTTCACAAACAGTCTTTTTATCCACACAGTCTAAAATTATTTCCGTCTAACAGTAACTCAAGTTATCAAGTACTTGGATACAAGTTTATAATTCGGATAAACAGTGATGTCTAAGCCTAGAGTAAATCACCTTTTGAAAGTAGGCTAACTTGACGCTTCATTCAAGTAAAGATTGTATCAATTACAACCGATAAGTGACTGTTTAAAAATGTATATTGAATCATTCAATCAAAAGATCATTTCAAAGATGCTGTGATGCATCGGCGATGCGCAGACCGATATGACATCAAAGTACCGCGAGAGCGTTTGGAGAGCTTACGACTCACTGTGCTTTTGAATCGTTCTCGCGGTACTTTGATGTCAAACTCAGATCCGTCTGCACAGCGCCGATGTGTCTCAAACAAGCCTTTTATGAGTGTGTCGTTGAATCATTCACTCAAACCGTATTTTTAAATATAGTTAAATAGACTGCAACAATTAACATTTTAATCGAACCTCTAGTAAATTACATTGTCTATTCAGAATTGTTGGAGAATCATGAACTGTATTTTATTTTCGTTGTTCTCAATTTGTCCAGAATTGTGATCTAACTCTACCACTACTCTACTGCACCCCAGAAATGATCAGGAATGTCTCCATGAATATCCATGTGCAAGCTATTTTAAGATCCTGAAGCAGATGGAGGCAACCAAAACCCAACAAGTGTCTGGCCTTTTTATGTGGCACCCTGAACAGATGAGCTGTCTCCTTATGAGACAGTGGTGATCACACAGAGAAGCAGGGGACACACTTTGTGAATGTTAATATATTCATAGCAGTGAAGAAAGGCACTCACCCAGAGTTTCACAAGGTGAGCAATCCTAAAATTGTTTATCTAAGGGCACCTCAGAATAAACAGAGAATGGAGCAGGTGTCTGTCCTACCTGACGAATGAATCCAAAGTTTTGTAGCCAAACTTGAACTGAATCTGCTCTCAATTTATCCATTTATTAGGCTTCCGCTGCAGCCTACAACCGATAGCTTCAGTGGAAAAAATACCTAGTTTCAATCAGGCTCTCAGATCAAACTGAATAGAAGATATGTGAATATTCAAGATGGACCATTAATAAACTATTATTTGAAATTAGAGCAGCCATTTTATCTGAATCATTTGCCCACCGAATACATATATAGTTATGCCGTTCAAAAGTTTGAGCTCATTTATAGGCTACTTTTTTCAGCAAGTACACATTTAATTGACAGTAAAGATATTTATAATGCTACAAAAAATCTATTTTAAATAAATGTTGTTCTTTTGACCTTTATATCCATCAAAGAATCCTGAAAAAAACATATCAATGTTTCCACAAAAATATTAAGCAGCACAACTGTTTTCAACATTGATAATAATGAGAAATGTTTCTTGAGCAGTAAATCAGCATTAGAATGATTTCTGAAGGGTCATGTGACACTGAAGACTGGAGTAATGATGCTGAAAACACATGAATAAGTAACATTTTAAAATATATTAAAATGCAAAACAGTTATTTTAAAATGTGATACTATTTCACAATATTAGGCTACTTAATTTCCTGTTTTTGATCAAATAAATAAATAGATGCTTGCAAACACCAGTCACGTTCACCTAATCATATAGCAACAATAAGGGCGCTATTCGCTTTTCAGATACAATGAAAATTATATTAGCGTAATTATTTTTGTCTTACAAAACAAGTAGGTTATACCACCAAAAAGCTTACGTTAAAAGTTTCTAAGATTTTTTTGCTAAATTCACTTGCATAATGAAGAAATTTTTAAAATCCGAACTATTTCAAAACATTCGCACATCCTGATACATATTAAAAGACGACATGAAACGGAAGTGATATCAGAGTGAAATGGAGTGGGACTTGATTTTGTCCAAAGGAATTGGGAATATTGCTGTGATGTCATGTGAGTGATAGGTTGTGTCATCCATGCGCAGGTATCAGAGAAGAGATGTCGCTGCAAGAGGGAGCAGAAAGTTGTATTGAACTTAACAAAAAATATTGACGTCCACGCATAAATTATTTATAATAAATACTGCAAACCAGAAACCTATTCCAGAAAAACAAGAATTGTCAATTTGACATATATGCACATGCACAATGCAAACATTACATAACTAGTTAAGAGACATAGCTACTGTATGTTGCTGATCTCTGTTTTTCTCTATTATTTTCTTATGTCAGTTATTTGCAAAAGCTGCATCTTAGATACCGTACTGTGGCTTTGGCTATCCTTTGAACAAGCTGTGCCTGCAGTGCCACAGATATCGCAAGCACCTTCAGTCCATTTATTCTTGCCCAACAGCATTCCACAGTTGGTGTCTATTCTTAGAGTTTGCTGCTCAGCAGTGTTTGCTTTTGGTTTTCATGTTTATACTATTCCTTGTATTTTGAAGCATTAACCTGCATCTTTTAAAGATTGAAAATAAAATTAAACAGGATTACGCCTTGATACTGTGGCACTTTAAGCCATATTTGCTTTTGTAAAACATCATGCATGTGCCTTGAAACTGCCAAGAACATACGTATGACTGCACTGTCATCTTGAGGATCCAGTGTAAGTTTCCTGTCTGAGTGGAAAAAAATATCCCTCAAGATGAGCCCACAGCAACATGTAGGCTATCCACTGCAATATGTATCAACATGTACTTTCTTGGCACATTATGGGCCCCTTAGTACCTGATTAATACAAGCATATAATAAGAATTAAAGAAAATAGGACAATTCAGCTTCATAGTTTATTCATGCTGTGATGCATGGTGGGAGTTTTCAATGTTTTCAAGATTTCAATGATAATCTGTGTTCCTTAACAAGATTTCAACGACGGCCTGTTTTGTTCCTTTACAAGATCTCAATGACGGTTGGTCTTGTCCCTTAACAAGATCTCGATGACAGTTTTATTCCTTTACAAGATTTTATTTGGTTACAAGATTTCAGAGACGTCTGTCTTATTTTGGTTATGAGATTTCAGTGACGGTCAGTTTTGTTTGATTACAAGATCTGAATGACAGTCTGTTTTGTTCCCTCAAAAGATTTCAATTACAGTCAGTTTTGTTCAGAAGATCTCAAAATGGTGTACTTTGTTCTTTACGAAATTTCATTGACAGCTGGCTTTGTTTGGTTACAAGACCTCAATAACTGTCAATTTTCCAGTCTGTTTGTTGAGTTATGAGATATCAATGACACTCAGTTTTGTTCTGGTATTAGATTTCAACAACAGTTGGCTTTTACATGGTTATGAGATCTCAATAACTGTCAATTTTTCACATCAGTTGGTTTTACTCAATTACATTTCAAAGATGTCCGTTTTACTTTGTCATGAGATCTCAATGACGGTAAGTTTTGTTCCTTTACAAGATTTCAATGACAGTTGACAGATTTTATTCATTCAAGACTTCAGTGGCAGCCAGTTTTGTTCTATTACGAAATCTCGACAACTTCAAAGATGATCAGTTTTATTTTCGGTACAAGAATTCAGTGATGGTTGGATTTATTGATTTACAAGATCCCAATGACGGTTTTGTTCTTTTACACCTTTACGAGATTTCAATGACAGTTGGTTTTGTTCGGTTACAACACTGTTAACAATTTTCCTGTATTTTTACAGTACAGTACTGGCAGCACGGTTGCCAGCAAGTTACTGTATTTTTCATATACAGTAATTGTACTGTAATTTAATTTACAGTACACAAGAAGAGGGCTGTAATTCTACAAAACAGTATTTTACTGTATTTTTACAACATTTTCTAATTTTAGTCTGCTTCTGCTGTAATTAATAATACAGTATTGTACTGTAATATCTATATTGATCCATTACTGCAAAATATTACTATAATTTTCAAAATAAATACTAATAATGTTAATATTATAATTATATATGTAGTTATTACAATATATACATTTATAGGACGTAATATTATAATGCTATGTCAGAATACCTGCAAATCAAAAGACAATCCAATCAATGTTCTTGTCAAAAATATGTTTTATTCAATCAATTAAACTATCAAAACCATTTTATTTACATGTTCAGTGAATCAGCAATTTACAGGTATTAACGACTGTTAAAGGGATGGTTTACCCCAAAATTAAAATTCTGTCATCATTTACTCACCGTCAAACAGTTCCAAACCTGTATGAATTTCTTCCTTCTGCTGAACACAAGATATTTTAAAGAATGCTTGTAACCAGACGACAGTTGATGGTAGCCATTGACTTACATAGTAGGGGAAAAAAATATCAACTGTCTGGTTACAAACATTCTTTAAAATATCTTATTTTGTGTTCAGCAGAAGAAAGAAACTTGTACAGGTTTGGAATAACTTGAAGGTGAGTAGATGACAGAATTTGTATTTTGGTCAACTATCCCTTTAAGTGTGCACAAATCTGTAAATAAAACAAAAAACATATAAGAAATGATAACTTGAGGATTGGGTTGTGTAAAAGAATGACAAGTGAGCAACAACAACTAAAAAAACAACAAGTGTCCCACTAACGGTGGGTGCAGGCTTCAGTTTGAAGTTTTCCATTCAAACTCCATTAAGGACCGAATAAAACTATTGGCATGTGGGTTGATGGCCATCACCTTCCTCTGCACCACCCTCTTGGTCCTCTTTCTGACTCCCTATCTGGCAGTACACTTCTTCTGTCTGGCATTTCCATCGCCAGGGTTGACCAGGAACCTGTTAGCAAAATCATACCAGTCAATTAATATACTTTTCATTTTTGGGTGAACTAACCTTTTAAAACATTGTATTAAAATGGCTAATACTTACAGAAAACTCATTCCCAGGCTGAAAAGATAACTGTCTCACACTGTAGAGCTGTAAGAAACCAAAATACATTTTATTCAGTTATGTGTTGCTTATTGAGGTCGTATAAGCTACACATCACTGTATTTCATACACTCCAACAACACATCTATAGTAAAAAATGAGAAGCTTCTGCTTCTAAAATTTCTAACTTACTTTTTTTGGCATGCATCGGTCTTTGTTGAGTAATAGATAATTATTAACAATGATAAAGGTAATTTATACCTTTATTCATATTTTTAATTAATCAGTATTTATCATTACAATCACACTGGTTATTCCATCTAAGTTAAATCAAACGAAGTAAAATGCGAAACTGGTACCCATAGCCAATCTCTCTGAGCCCAAATCACCCGTTTACTTTGCAAAGGAAAGTATATTAGCCTTGTTTTCACGTATTTTGTGTGTAATCCACTTGTTCAAACAGGTCCAGTTTTGAACGCGACCGCGGCAGCCGTCATCCGGGAAACTGACTGCAAATGTTTTTAGGTGTTTAACCATTTGGTGGAATTGGCAGACGTTCCCTTCATCATGCGCCATGGTAGCGTGTCAAATCATTCACAGGTATAAATATGAAGCTGTTGTGCACAAATGTGATTTTGCATTAATATTTCATGTCGATATACAATGTTTACATACTTAAAACTAATCATGGTAAGACTCTGGACTCTTAGAACAGTGGCAACGAAATCTAACTTTACCATTTCCGTTGTGGCTTTATTTCGTTGTGTTGCGGCTTGTTTCCGTTGTGTTGCGGCTTTATTTCGTTGTGTTGTGAACTTATGTTTGCTTTTTAATTTCTTTGTCTTGTGCACTACTGGGCCACCGTAGGTTTTTTTTTCCTGTTACATGATTTAAGACGGTCAGTTTTATTTTCGTTCAATAATGAGTTCAATGACACTTTTATTTATGTACGAGATGTCAATGAAGGTAGATTTTATTCTTTTATTCTTTGTGAGATTTTAACGACAGTTGGTTTAGTTCGGTTACAAGATGCCAATTGGTTTTATTTCCTAACGAGATTTTAATACGATTATGAGAACTCAATGACAGTAAATTTTTAGTGTCATTATTTCAAGAAGAAAGTCATATACATCTGATGGCTTAAGGGTGAGTAAAGCTTTGGGTAATTTACATTTGAAAGTGAACTAATCCTTTAATAGATTTTTGATCATTAATAAGAATTAAGATGTACACAGTACGAGAAAAAAATTTGGATTCTGTTAAGAACTGGATTTGAACAAACTTTTAATAATTAAGGAAATCTAAGACATCTGTTATAAATGTAGCTAGCAGGAGTGACAATAAAAAGCAGACAGCTTATTGGGTTTGTTTTCCAACACATTTCACTGCATATGCAACAAATCAAAATGTGAACTTTCAGGTTGCCTAAACCAGGGGTTTTCTATCCCGAGGGATGCACTGCATATTTTGTTTGTTTTCCTTATTAAACACTATCACAACACATTACTGCCATCAGGTGGTGAAATGAAAACGTTGACACTTAGCAGCCACAGTGATTTAATAACATCCATTTTTCCACAGCTAGTGGGCTGATTTTCATTTTTTCATTTTCATTTGTGAAAGATTTGATAAGTTAAAATGATGTATACCTTAATACAATCAAATCAAAGTTAGCCAGTTGTCTACATATATTTTGGATCTTAATAAATGTAGTAGTCTTTTCAGAAGAAACAATGCAACCAAACCAAAACATCTGAGACGTTTAGCCTTGTTACTTCATCTAGTTACATGGCCGCCAATGTAGCTGCCACAAGGCCATACTGTACATAAATACTAACAGAACACTTTCTTATTGTGTCGAGCAGCTCAAGAAGAATTTCAAAACACTGGCACATTGTTTTCATGAATTCACTTAAGTGTTTTCCTGTGCCTGTCCAATGTCTCTCATTTTCCCACCAGTATTATCATATATCCCGCCTCCTCAGATTGGATTGGCTATTGGGAGATGATAGCACTCAGCGATTGGACAATTGAGACGTCACTCATACAATGGTCCGCCTCTGCGTGCGCAGTGTCTCACTGCTGATGGCGCTGTAAACACAGTGACGCGGCCGTTGCGTGGTCCATATAAATCACAGATTTGCGTTGTGTATGTGGACGAGTGCTAGAGACGCTATTCACGTCCACAGCTTCATATGCAATCGCATAAACAAAAGACACGGAGGTGCAATGGCAAGGAAAAGTGCAATTCCTCCTGCATACTATGGTAAGAGAGCAGCAGTGTGTGAATCGCTTTAAATCAAGTTTTTGCAGTGAGACCAGTGACAAAGGGAACTGACCTAACGGTGCTGGTGTCAACCCAATTCTTTAGTTTAAGTGTTTGGCTGTTTTTTCTCGCCGTGCATAATGTAAGAACCTCTATCCAGAACAAAAGGTCCACTGATATGTTTTCATCCTGATAACGTTACTTTGTTGTTGTAAAACTGGATGATGTGTAGATAAGACACAGGTTCGGATTCTGAATTCGGAAAGGATTTAATTTTTACGTCATAGAAGTTAACTAGGAGGCGTCCAATAAGAGCAAGAATTGGAATAATCGAAAACGTATATGATGTTTACTGAGATTTTGTGGGGGTCTTTATATATATATATATGTGTATGTGTGTGTGTGTGTGTGTGTATGTGTGTGTGTGTATGTGTTTTGTGCTGTTCAAGTCCTCATATTAAGTACTGTACTCTTATAACTTAGTACACAACCAGTGTGGACAGACCTTAAAATAACGTTATGGGTTAAAACAAACAAACCGAGACCTTGTATGTTTTGCAAATTATGGGAGTTGAACGAATAAATAAATGAATAGCACTTTTAAGAAATATGGACAAGTTCTCCTACGCTCACATGAAATGGAGATAACTATACAGTGACTAAACGCATGATATGTCAACTGCCGCTTTAAAGTAGGTTGGATTCAGTTTTATCGTAAAAATCGTCCTGAAAGTGATCCCAGTGATATTATTCCTCTGTGTTGTTATCTTTATAGCTGTGATGTGGACTTCCCTATTCTCATAGAATTAGAAAGAATATTAAAAACTTTACAGTAACAGTTATCGTCCTTGGTGTGAATAGCCCTTTATACAACTGTTTTATTCTACATGGAGAGGGTCGCCCCCTAATGACGGCCGCCATGTTGCCATCACATGACCAGCTGTTCTGCTGCTTTAAAAGCTCGAGCTCTTTAAAGTTGACTGGATTCTGATTGTGGCTTCTTCTTTTTTTTACTGTTCATGAGCTAAAAAAAAAAAACCTTATGAAAGTAATGGTAATGAAATTGCTCCTTTGTCATTAACATTGTGCGACAGTGATTAAATAGCTGGAGTCGCTGTTTGTAGTCGGCACGTCATGTTGTTAATAGTTTTTTAGGCTGAATCTATGTGTATTGTACATACACATGCATGTGTTTTATTATGAGACAGAGGAAAAACATTAACAAAACAACTGAAATGGCAGAAATTAGTAAACAAATGTGATGCTCCATAATAGGTGTCTTTTATGCAGTCCAAAACCACTGGTGTACAGATCTTTAAAAGCCAACAAAATGTAACCCAGAACTCTTTGAGAAAGTAGTCCGGTCAGATTTACTTCACATTCCTCTATGGTCATCAGAGACCTTTCACATTGTTCTAAAAACCAATCGTTCAAAATCCCCCATGAGCTTGAGCAGAGCACTTATAGGCCCCTCTAGCCATTTAACACTACTGCGCTAAATATTTTTCAGAGGCAATCTGTCTAATTATAACGCGTAATCATGCCAAAGGGATGCATCTGGTACGCCTACACACGCAAAGCCATTCAGCATAACCATCCAAATAGTTGTAATTATTATCATGTGATATACTGCATCTGAAACTCTATTTTTAAATCCTAGAAGGCTCACCATGGCAGTGCTGTTGAAGTGTCAAAGAACGAAGTTTCCTTTGTCACGTAAATTGTGCAGGGAGCAGCTGTTTCTTTGACTCGCTTGGGCAGGGTCAAGCTCTTTGACCTTTGCCTCATGTATTGTTAAGTTCCCACGAGCCACCTATCAATCACAACTATTGTCAGATGGAATTGGGAAATAGTCTGAGAGATATCCAAATCAAGGGAAAAAAACCTCAGATATGATGTGGAGGCATATGGTTGTTAAGGTAGCTTGTGTTTTTTTGTTGTTGTTGTTCAATCAATCTGGCATCTGGTTTCTTTCCAGATTTGAAAGGGATTCTGGTATGTCTGTTTTTTTTTCTTTCTTTTCTTTTGTTCTTGTTTGGTTATCATGGGAATCGGAGTACTGTACTGAGATGACTTACAAATGCAACTGTAATTGCAGTTCAATTGAAGCTGAACTGTGTGGTTTCAAATGTCTTGGGCTGTGGAGCTTTTGAAAAGGGGTGGAGCTTTGGCTGACCTGTGTGTGGGTCAGCTGTTCTGTCTGACTGCAATCCAGAACTGTTGCTGAGACAGAAAGAACATGAAAGAGATACATATAGACTCTGTACACTGTAAAAGGAAAAGTGTAAAAAATGTACAAGTAAAGTTTACAGACATTTCTTTTAACTCTAAAAACATAACTGTACTTCAAAATATGGATAAAACACCTGTGAAAACAGACATTTCTTATATTGTAGAGTAAATTAAATACAGTTATTAATGAAATACAGTTATTTAGAAAGATATCAGTATATGAAAGCATCACCCATGGACAAAAAAATTCACCATGAAGGACAAGATATCATAATAGTTGTCCATTCATATGACTTATACACTATTTTCCAAGTCTTCTGAAGTCATACGATAGCGTTATGTGAGGAACAGTAATACAAGTCATAATTCTCCTTCGCCATAGCTGGGTTTAGTACTGGTGTTCGGATGCCTTGTTGCGATAAACCCTTTATACTTAACCAGAATTATCTGTTGACAGCAAAATATTAAGTAAAATTGAGCATATTTTTTTCAAGCTCTTAGCAAGAAGTAGAGAAGCTGAATTGCATTGGGTTCCTGGCCCGATGCGTATGTAAATTTTTAAAAAGCCTTCCTCTTGATGTGGAAGGATCTTATTAACAGTTCCTCAACAGGACAATCTTCCCTTAAGGACTGAAAGCAAATTATATTCCTGCTTCAGAGGTTGCTACAAGAGGTACATTAAAAATGCCTGGAATTATGTAGCTAATAGAGAGGACATGCGGAGCGTTCATGTGGGACCGGATAGTCTCTCGCTATCTCATAAGAGTTTAACACAGAAGATTCTCTTTCATGTCCACTGCCTGTGGTACAAAGCAGCTCTCAGTGCCGCATGCCATAGTCCACCATAGTTCAGAGTGAGCTCTCTACTGTGCGCCTGGGACATTAACAATGACAGATTCTACTGAAGCGCCACGCTAAGGGATGAATGGCTCATAATGGGTGTCATCTCCCTTTCCAGTGCCTTTATAAATGACTAGGAAGTTGTATAGGTTCTGCTAATGGAACTTACATGAAAGACTGGACCTGTGTGAAGGACTAGTTACAAAAAGCATCTTCTCTGGGTCTTGATCCAAGCTGATTTTGAATGCAGCTTCCAAAAAAAAAGAAAAAATGACAACAACAAATGGGTAGTCGTGGCCTAATGGTGAGGGAGTCAGGCTTGTAACCTGAAGGTTGCTGGTTCGATTCCCACGCTGGCAGGAATTGAAGGTGGGGATTGTGAATAAACAGCACTCTCTCCTTGAGCAAGGCGCCTCACTTGTAAGTCGCTTTGGATAAAAGCGTCTGCTAAATGACTAAATGTAAATGTAACAACAACAAAAAAACATTAAATTAGGTATAAAGTTTTGTCAGTGCTATGGCGGAAATCACTCATTAATGTCAGTCCAGTCTTTTTCTCACTATTGTAAGGCTTTAAAACCCTTGAAATAAAGTGTGATTTTTATGATACTTTTATGATGATTTTGTGCCCTGTTTGAAGCTTGAAAGCTTCAGTGCCCATTTGTTGTAATTGCATGGAAAGAAATTCAGAATTTCTTTTTTTTTTCTTGTAGAAGATGGAAAATGGACAAGATGGAGAGAAATACTGAAAAAAGCATATATTGATTAACCACTTGTCTGTTCGTTCTGCATTTCTGTTTTACATTTGCACAAA
Source organism: Zacco platypus (assembly GCA_038088235.1). NCBI lineage: Eukaryota > Metazoa > Chordata > Actinopteri > Cypriniformes > Xenocyprididae > Zacco > Zacco platypus. Next base: position 9,142,073 of record CM076073.1, read on the forward strand.
CTCATTACTGTGAACTTGTTTCATAATTGATTAACTTTGCAACATTGACAGTTACTGAACAGAACTGAAACAATATTAAACTAAATTGAGCTGAATTAAATTACACTGTTGTCCTCTGTACTGCTATAATTTAAGTTGTTTCATAATTGATGAATTATACAGTATTACAGCACTGTTTATTAATTTGAAGCTGAAACCTATACAAAAATTGCTGCGTGATGTAGGGTGGGTCCATATACCAGTAGACACGATTAACAGATTTTGGAATCTCTAACGAGAAGACGGAACACAACGAGCGCAGCACTGAAAAGGGGCGGGACTTCATAAGGTATACACTGGATCTGTGCATTCGTTCTTAAAGTGACAGCAGCCTAATAAACCTGCTTCTCCCTGTGTCATTAATGTTAATTAAACAACAAAAGACAAAGAGAAAATCACTCATTGCTATTGACTGAATTACTTTTGTAACTTGAATTTATATTTAATTACACAGTGAAGACTGCAGTGTTTTTTTTTTTGTACGTTAAATTACAATTTATGTAGAATTTCTTATTTCTCGTGCTTGAAGTTTTTCAGGTAGGTCCATTTCATTTGTGTCTTTGTTCTATTGAAGATTTGCCCTATTGCTTGTAATTTTGTTTTATGTTCTTATTTTATCACTGACTGTTTACTGGTTTTCAGTAAGCTGAGTTTTGTTTTTAATTTAACCTTATTTAAAGCAAAAATAACTATCACAATATTTATAGTTATCGCAAATTAAAATTCCTCATATGGTGATCTTAGAGTTAATATCGCCTCATGAGCTCATAGAAGGTCATATCACCCACCACTAGCATGATGCCTCTTGTTGTAAAGATGCGAATCACATTTCAGACAGTATCCAGGAGTCATATTCACACTCACACTGTCAATGTCTATGATGTCCGCCTGGAGCTCAAGGCTAAAGCTGGTGTCCTTGAGAGATATGCAAGCAATTTTACTCGTTTGTACAGGCACTGCATTACATTTACTTTGTGATAGGGCCCAGACCAACAGAACAGAATCTACATACATGTGAAAAATTTTGATGTATTTTGAGGCGTTTTCCTTACTAAACAAACAGCCATGTGACTTTCACCCACTCTTTAATACCTATCATTTTACTTAAAGGTGCCAGAATTGCCTCCAATTTACGTAAATTGAAATGTTACTATATGAAGTGTTGGATAAATTAACAGCTGAAGTGCTATCTCTGTTGTCATTAAGTAACCGCTCTCACTTGAATAACTAGTTTGATAAATTAACAACAGCTCTTTGATTAGACAGACAGTAATGAAGCAGCTATATGAAAAGTAAAGCGTTTAAACTCCAATCCTCTTATTTGAGTATGGGCTAGTGATAACCAGCATATATCAGCAAAACAGGAGTCTAAAGGGAGGGGAGTTTCCTGCCTCACCAATCTGCTCTGTCTGTCACTGTCATCACTTCGCCCGTCCATCTGTCCCTGACGGTTTGCGTGTCTGTATCGCTGTCTGTCACTTGGTGTCTGTGATGACATCCAAGTAAAGCTGGAGTCAGAGAAAGTATTTTAAAGGGCATTTTTGTGTGCACTCATTAATTCATTTAAAATTTATATATATATATATATATATATAAAATACTATTTTGATTATCATAAATATCAATATGACAAATTGTATTATTCATTTATAAGTACTTGTAGTATTTTCACTGATGTGTGTATACATTTAATATTAAATATAACATTAATATAGTTGAAATGTATTACTCATTTGTTAGTAGTATTTTTCTTATTTAAATGGAACAAAAATGCTAAAATTATAAATTAATGAAATTTTACAGATTTAAGGAGAGATGAAAATTTGAAACTATTAAAACCCATATATTGATCAACCGCCCATATGTTTTCTCTAGATTTATCATTAACATTTGCACAAAATCTTTATTTATTTTAATTGTTTATCCATTTGTGTATTTAATTTATAGCTTTGTTAGTTAATTTAAAACTGACAATTTTCAGCCAATTCATTTGAGGTCATGATTGAGATGCAGCGTATGTCAGGGACTTGTTTGTGACTTAATGCCATGGGGTGGGAACTCCATGTTCTTGAAGGAAGAGTAAAACGTAACCTCAGAGTTTCCATTTGACTAAACTCACACTGTCTGCACCTGCACGCCTTCCCAGGCTGTTCCTTATGGAGAAACACTGAAAGAGTCTTTATTTTGGTGTTATTGCAGCAAGGCCTGCAAGACACTGCTATCAGTGTGTGAACTCATGTGTGTGCATGGAGAGAAAAAAAGCTTAGTGGAAGTAGAGGATGAGAGGAAGAGGTATAGAGAGGGAGATGAGACTTCCAGAGACTTCACTGCAGTTCAAGGAATTACTGTACCCCGCTATATCTGAAACTAAAAACTATTTGGATTCTGCTTTCTAAAGAGTAACATTTGCTTTCTGTGCCAGTGCATTCTCATCTCGGTAATAAAGAAGTGGAAGAGAGGGGAAAACAGAATAAATCTCTGACAAGCGTGAATGTTTTGGAAATGTGACTCCATATATAACACCCACCAACCCACAAACTACAGGTGGATTTCAGCAGTGGTATGTAACGCAGTCACTCCTACTAGCCACTTTGGCGGGTTGAATTCTATATAATATATATTTCACTTGTAGTCTTTTAAAAAGGCAAATAATAAAATAAGTGCAATGTGTAGTGTTGTTAAAAATATCTATTTTTCAATGTATATCAACTGTGAATTATCTGAAACCCTTCCAATGCTCATTTTCTGATATCAGCTGCATTTTCTCGCTCTCTCATTTCCCCAACAAGCAAGTCGACACACAAAGCCTCCTCCCCTCACTCACTCGTTTCATTTGCTCCGGGTGAATATTGTTGCTGTTACAGCGCTTGAATTTCGGCGTGGGATTACGTGAATAATTTTATTGGTTCCCGCAGATTTTGTGCTGACATTCAAAATGCGTGCACATAAAGTCACCTCTCAGTGCTAAATTGAGGTATTTTTCGCTGCTTCTTGCGCTTAAATAGTTAAATAAACACAAAATGATGACAAAATGCCAGTCTTGGCGAGATGTAAACACAGTCAGTTATGTTTTAAGTGAACGTAAACAATTGAGGAAAAAATGCATGTGTAACAGTATAATGGATCTATGCGTCCGGTCTTAAAGTGACAGCAGCCTAATATACCTGCTGCCAAATCATGAGATGATATTAAAAATATCTATTTGGCAAATTTTTCCCCATTGTATCGATGTCAAAATTGTGGTCAGAGAAAATGCTGAGTGGCTAGTAACTAGTAAAAATATTAACAGATTATATATATATATCTCACAGAAGTGAGTACACCCCTCACATAAATATTTTATTATGTCATTTCATGTGACAACACTGAAGAAATGACACTTTGCTACAATGTAAAGTAGTGTGTGTACTGCTTGTATAACAGTAATGGCTGTGTGTGGAGTTATGTTAAGGGGACAGCAAATTTAATGTCTAAACCGCTGACCACAAAAATGAGTACACCCCCAAGGGAAAATGTCCAAATTGGGCCCAATTAGCCATTTTCTCTCCCCTGTGTCATGTGACTCGTTAGTGTTACAAGGGCTCATATGAGAATGGGGAGCAGGTGTGTTAAATTTGATGTTTTTGCGCTCAATCTCTAATTACTGGTCACTGGAAGTTGACCAGTGGCACCTCATGACAAAATACTCTCTGAGGATCTGAAAAAAATAATTGTTGCTCTGCATAAAGATGGCATATAAGAAGATAAATAAAACTGTGTTATATATATATATATATATGAAATTATACTGTTTAAACTGGAAGTTTGTCAATCATCATTTTTAAACGACGAAATCAGGCTGGAAGGACGCGATTGAACAATGCAATTGAAGGAGTCGTCACTGTTGAAATTAGTGTCACTGTCTGTGCCTGTCTCACTCAGTGGTAAATGTGTAATTTAGTTTACCTGCAAAGGATTGACACCAGCTGTTTCTCAGTCACAGTTCAGCTGATGCAATTATGCCATGCAAACTGACTAAACACTCAGTCTGTTAAATGTCGGACAGATTATAAATGAGACGAAGAAAAGATAAACTGTTGATTTGCTGTCTGAGGCTGCTGTTATATGATCTGTGTCTCATGGGACGGCCTGTTGGCTGAGTCAAGTTTATTGCCGCTCTTCTCTTTAGTCAATTTGAGTCTTGGTATGGGAGGGTTGTTTTTTTTTGTATTTTGTATTTTTTTTTGTTTTGTTTTGTTTTGTTTTTTTTTGTTTTTTTTGTCAGTTAGACAAGACCAATAATTACAATATGGCTTTTTTAAATTCAAAATTAGCTATATATATCCATTCGTGAAACATTTGTGTCTTGTATTTAAAGGGGCATATATTTTGAGAGCATTATGAGCACCCTTCTGAAACCTAAAGTCAGATGGGACACCCTACTGACAATCTTGCGATCTGGCAAGCAATACTGAATGTTTTTCCCATAATATCTCAGGGGCATTTTCCTGATGTCCTGACCTGTTTGTCCACTGCTGCATGGCCACAGTGTCTTATCAGTTCTTCATTTCTCTCTCTGTCTCTGATATTTCTTTCTCTCCTTTTTCTTCCTTCTCATTGTCTCTTTTCGTCTCTTGTCCATCACTCTCTCCTTTTCAACAATCATTTTTACTTTGAGTTCCTCAGACTCATCATGGACTGTTTACTTGCCATCAATAACTTTTTGCCTTCAATAACTGTACATGTAGTTAGGATAGTATTAGTTTTTGTAACAAACTTAATTTCCAGTAAAAATTACTACGTCATGATAACGTTGTCATGAAATAAATTTACTCGTATTGTGATACAAGAGTTTGATCATTTGATCATCCCTAAGTCAGAAGTTTGGAAGGAGTGGACGTTCCTTAAATTCACATTGTTAATAGCTCAGGATGTAGTTCAGCCCTCATGATAATAGAAACCGAGAAGTGGAGCTGACTACTGCTTATTGGAGCTCATCCAAAATCCTGTGTGTGTTGTACTTCTTTCTTCTCCTTTGCCAAGGTCAAGAGGTCTAGAATGTTTTTGCAAATGGTGGTTGTTGCATGAATGTGAAAGATCTTCTGTGGTTTCTCAGAGATGTGTTAACAGAGCTGTTATTTTTGCCATCTAAATTGCCACAAACTGAACCAATCAGAAGCTCCTCTGAAATGTTTGTTTAGTGATCATGAATAGAGAGGGCATGAAAGCCCCACCCACTTGTGGGCAGAACAAATCTCGGTTTTGTTAGTTGCCCATTCATATTAGGAAAATTAAGAGAAATATTCAATATTTTAAGACTGAATAAGTCAGTATGGCTTTTTTTTTAGTTGTTTTTTTGCACAGAAATATTGCATATGCATATGCATATTGAGTGTGAAAATCTTTATGTAATTTATCAATAAACCTTTTGGTGTTTGCTGTTTTGGGAAATGTCTTTCCAAATAGAGAATATCCAGAAATATTCAATATTTGAATACTGAATTAGTCAATTTGGCTATTTTTAGAAAGGAAAAACAAACATTTTTGTTAGCACAAAAATACATATTGATCGTGATTGTATGTAATTCGTAGTGTATTTAACATTTCGTTATAAATCTTTTTCCACACAATATATAGCACACTATCATAAACAGCCATTCATTTGCACATTGATGGAATAATAAAAAAGAAATTAAGATATTATTTTTTATCCAATAAACACAATAATTAATTGCCAAAGTAATCAGTTATAAAAATGTAAAACTGTAAAAATAAATCTGCATTGTTTATACTTTTGATCTTGAATTCATAAAATTATGTTTTTCACCACAACACGTTGGCCACAATCATTGGCACCCTTTTATTCAATACTTTTTGCAACCTCCTTTTGCCAAGATAAGAGCTGAGTCTTCACCTACAGTGCCTGACGAGTTTAGAGACCACCTGACGAGAAACTCTACAGATCCTTCAGATCTCCATGTTAGTGCTCGTCAATTCACTCCACTCATTTTCTTTAGGGTTCAGGTCTGCGGACTGGGATGGCCATGGCAGAAGCTTAATTTTGTGCTCCGTGACACTTTTGTGTTTGGTTTTGTTGTTTGTTTTGGATCATTGTCCTGATGGATGATCCAACCACGGCCCATTATAGGATTTCTAGCAGAAGCGGTAAGGTTTTTATTTTTATTATTTATTTTTTATTTTTTCTGTTGGTATTTGATAGAATCCATGATACCATGTATCTGAAAAAGATGTCCAGGACCTCCAGCGGAAAAATAGGTCCACAACATTAAAGATCCAGCAGTAAATTTAACCGTGGGCATGGTGCACTTTTTATCCCTGTGTGCCCCAAACCCGTCTAGTGGGTTTGCTGCCAAAAAGCTTCTTTTTTTTTTTTTTTGTTTCATCTGACCATAGAAGCCAGTCCCTTTGAAGTTCTAGTCTTGTCTGACAACTGAATATGCTGGAGATTGACTCAAGACTCAACTAATCTCTGCAATTCTCCAGCTCTGGTCCTTGGAGAGTCTTTGGCCACTCAAACTCTCCTCCTCACCGCGCGTTAGGACGATATAGACACACGTCCTCTTCCAGGCAGATTTGTAACATCTTTAGTTGATTGCTTTAGCTATTTTCTTACAGCCTCTTTCTATTTTGTGAAGCTCAACAATCTATTGCTGCACATCAGTACTATATTCTTTGGTTTAGCCCATTGTGATGAATGATTACGGGCCTTTGTTTTTCCTCATGTTTATTCTCCTGTGGAGCAGGAAGTCAGGGCCGGACAATTTCATGTTCATGATCACCATGGTATGCTAAAACAATGAAAATATGAATGGTAATGTACTTCAAAGATGTTTTACTCATAAAAAATTCCAATAATGCCAATAATTGTCGCCAATATGTTTTGGAGAAAAAACATTTATTTCATTGTGGCTTTTTTTTTTTTTTTTTTTCTTCAGTGAAAGGTAAGATTTTTGCTAATTTTATGAATTAAAGATCAAAAGGATAAAAAAAAAAAATGCAGATTTATTTTTACAGTCATCTTTAATCATATTTACCAACGGTGCTGATATTATTTTTTCCCTCTACTCATATCAGCCTACTGATGCAATCATAAACATCATTAATTTTTAACCAACCAAGCTGATTTGCTGACCTTAGCTGGTTTGCTCAGTCTGGTCAGGTTGGTCTTTTAGCTGGTTTTAGAGGGGTTTTGGGGACTTTTCAGATCAGCTGAAGATAAGTTTAGACCAGCTTAGGCTGTTTTTCTTTTTTTTTTGTCTTCCAGGATGCCATCACTGCCTGATCCCCAACTCGAGCCACATAGGCATACATCATCATATGTGAATCCTGACGTCTGTACACTCCGCTTGATCAGTTATACTGGCACTGATACTAGCAGACTTGCATGTTTGTTCTGTGTTGTCAAAACCTGCTTTAGACAGGCAATAAATTTAAGGATTTTATCTATTAATTGTGCTAGTAGAACATTGGGATGTTAATTAAACTGGGATCAGAAGTGATGGTATGTTTGGCGATGTACGAACAGTGTTTTCTGAGTCTGTGTGTGTGCAAAGCTTTGAGCAGGTGGCTGCCATGCTGTTGTCTCATTGTGCTTGGTGTTTCAGTGGATGCTACCAATCTGAGCCGCGAGACACCAGTGCTGTTTTCTTTGTGAGCGTGAGAGAGAGAGAGAGAGAGGATAAGGAATGAGTAAAGGAGTAGAGAGTGGATAGTGTGAGGGAGAGGCAGATGGAAGCGACGCAAACGCCCACCAGCCTGATTTCTCCTCCACCTCCTCTCGCAAACACGGCTTTGTGTGTAATGATTAACCGATCGCAGAAAGGCGAGAAGATACCGCCTCAGCCCTCATAGGAAGTGACACACGCACAGTAACATTATATAAACACACAGTGTCTTCGCTCAGAGAACAGTGAACATGACTGGACCAAAAGGAGGATACTACAAAGCAGAATTGGGTAGGAACTTATTGCAAATACTTTGACGAAGGGAAATGCTTTGTCTCAGAATTATCTGATGTGTTTCAAACTGTGGCAGGTACATGCTTTTGTTTGCCTGTGCTTTGTTATGGCTCCGATGCACTTCTAAGGAATTGCGGGGCTCTTCAGACCTTGGCTACTTGATCGAGTGCTTTGTTTTCATGAACAGGGTGGTGACAAGATGGGCATTGTACACTGTTTCAATGTGGGCTTGTTCTGATATCAGTTGATTTGTTTGCTATTTGACCTGGTCATAGCCTGTCTATACATGGTTCGAGACTCTCGATGAAAATATCACAAAAAAGATGCTTTTGGGGCACTTGAGTTTTTGCAACTGTTATGTTCACTATTTATATATGATTTTGACACTTTATTCTTGTTTTATAGGGGAGCCACACAAATTTGACCCCACATTCAGAGGACCTGTTCACAATAGGTAGAGTAAATCTTACTTCCTTTTGATTTTGATTATGAACTGATTTTATATATATATATATATATATATATATATATATATATATATATATATATATATAATCAGTTCATATGACTTTGTGATGCATGCATATATTACATACATATTACACACATATTACACACATATTACATGCATACAACAATTACTAGCAGTTTTATACATAAAACAGTTGGTTACATGTCTAACTAATGTTTTAACTAATTAAAGCTTACAACCCAACACCAAAAGGAACCCTAAAATACAACTTTTGGTATTTATATAAGTGAATAGGCATAAAGCCATCATTTAGTCTTTTGTGAATCACTTTTACTTGTAAGACCTCTACAAAGGAAGGTTATTTTCATATTTGGCTAACTTTCATGTTTAGCTAACCAATAATGACCCACACTCTCAAAACGTTGTCCTTTTGTCTGTCCCTGATTTGCATGTGTCTGTTATTGATAAAAATATTGACTTGATTCATGGACCTGTCGCTCCGCTGGCCTGTTTCTCACTCTTATTCAGAGTTGCTGGTGGATCAATGGTTAGTTCAGCACTGATAGCGGACAGCACAGCTTTCACCCCACCGGAGCAGAGAATCAATGACTGTTGCTCATGTGTCTTGGGTTGTTGTGTCTCATTAACATGCGTGCTAAATAAGATTCAGAAGATTGTGAGGTAATTCTGCTATTATTAGACCACAAGCAAAGGGTTTCAGTTTATTTTTGTTGCTCTCAGTACAAAGTGGCCATCACAGTGTGCAGCTCAGCGTGTTTCTAATGCGGTGTTCCTGTGCTTAGTTTGTATTTATAAGGTCTGGCTACTGCTAATTAGGGTTGACTGATGTAAAACACTTAAGCTCTGTTGGGTTAGCACAGCATGTGGGGCTTTGCTGCCCTATGTACACATGATAAAGTGTATTCTTTTTAGCTGTCTATGATAACCAAGTGACTTAATAGACTTTTTTTTTTTTTTCTCCATAAAGCACTTTTTTACTCATATTTCTATACACCAGCAGTTTATAGTGATCCCATCTGTCTAGCTACAAACGCACCATAAAAGTCCATCCTTGCACTATATTCAAAGTAGGGGTGCAACAGATCACGAAGCACACGGTTTGGATTATATTACATTTTTTGAGAACAGCATATGGGGTTATTTTTTTAGGTAACTATACTTGTGACTAAAGTTTTTTCCTGATTTATATTCTTAGTTGGCCATCAGTCCATTAATAAAATCTCACCAAAAATATCACCCAAGCTGTATTGCATTAAATGTCACTGACTCCCAGTAACATGTCAAATCCACACCTTTGTGTCGAAGTGGCCCGACGGAACCGCCCACTCCCGTCTGTGTTGAGCGGAATATAAATACAGCTCAGGAAACGCTGTTACAGATGATACTGATGGAACTGTGGGTTTGTAGTTTACACATCAGACACGTCACTCATTTCTACCGTCCAGTTAGTAAGATTTGCTTTTGTAGAGCCAGTACTACAAGACTGAAGATGTCCCAGTTAGCATATGTATACTCTGCACTACAAGTATGTACTTTACTGGTGATCCATACTTTTGAGTGTGGGGTCTTAGGTCACGTTACCACAACATAAAGTTGTATCTTAGTTCTACAGACGTCCTTGTAGACTATTGTTTATATTAGCATCTAGATAACTCATTAACTTAATTCACTATTACTTAAAAAGTAGGAATGAAATGGAAGTTGTGATTATCTTTTCTTCGCCATTGTGTCTTATAGCCGAGTAAAATATCTTCTTGAACAAGAGAAATTCTGGGGTAAATCTTACTTTAAGTTGTGGTTTGCTTTTGCTGTGATCTCATGTGAGTGACAGGTTGTCCCGCCCTCACATGAATAACCCGTCATCAGAATGTGCACGGATAAATTTGGAATAAACACTGCAATATTCCATTAAAAAAAAAAAAGTTTTTCATCAAATTATTATATTTTATATTAGTTAACAAAATCGATGTTTAATTAGTTTTAGTCAACATTAGCGGCTGCTATGTTTAACTAATTAAACATAGTTGTTGTACTTGTACTAAACTAATAATACTTGAATACCATTTAGGATGGATAATATGCGAATGGAGATGCAGCACATCTGTTTATCTCTTAGTTGCCCTGCTGTGACCTCAGCCTCGTTTTCTCTGTGCAAAGCTGCTATATAGACCAGTTGTTTGCAGCTAGTTGGTTGGCACTCAAAACTGGGTCACAAGTCTTTTCTGCTGGGGTTACAATAAGCATGGAAAGAAACAATGGCAAATATATGTGCACTAGTGGTGGGAATCACACAGTACCTCACCATACGATACACAGCTCACGATACCTATAATATTACGATACAGCAATTCTGCCAAAAATCAATATATTGCTAAACAATCCTATAATGATACATTACAATATACAATGAAACTATGAAAATAAAATACCCATGAAAAGATTAAGTGCAGGTTTTCCAGACATTGGACTTAAACGTGGATGGGGCATCTATTATTTTACTCACACTGCTGTCCGCCATCCTGTTTAAAAACCTCTTTTTCTTGGGGTTAAGTTCAGATTTCCCTCATTCACGTGTTCAGTGCCATGAAGTGGCGACGATGGGAGCAGGGAAATCTATTTAAAGTGCCTTGCCAGCTTATCGATTCTCGTATCGCATGAAGGACAATGATATATTGCCCTATCGATATTTTGTCCCACCTCTAATGTGCACTGTGTATATAGTTGTTATTTTATACACTGTGGTAGTGAGAAATTTTATTTTGTTCATAGATTGAGGATTCACAATAGTTATAAAAGTTTGTTTTACAACATTTGATTAAGTTTTTTAATCCATTAACTTATTAAAATAAGTATTGAAATACTATTATGCATGTAAATATGCTGTGATTTATTCATTCAGTGCTCTCATTCTCTCCCTTACATTCTGTCTTTCTCACATTCCCACTGCAGGGGCTGCACAGACGTGCTTTGCTGTGTGATCTTTGTCATCGTCATCCTCGGTTACATCGTTCTGGGAACAGTGGGTGAGTTACACTCATTAACGTGCGCTTCAGCAGAGAGGGTTGCGTAATGCGCCTCATGAATCCAGCGCTATTAAGCAGCCAAATAGAAGCGACAGGGGAGCGTCAGTCGTAAACAGCAGCCTAATGCGGTGTCATTATGTTCTGTTACACCCCCCTCACCGTATGTGGCTGTTTTTATTAGGACAATCATTTAGTTCATTCTCAAAAAGAAAAAAAGAAGACTCACACGAACCCATTCATTCACTGTGACGTTTGATTGCTTACATCATTCATGGTTTAAATGTGGAGTCTGTGGTTAAAACTGTCAGAGGCTCTTCTCTTGTGCCGTTTCTGGGAGACTCACAGCTTGCTGACTGTTGGATCTGTCTGTTTTGGAAACATGCCGCCGGTGTTATATATATATATATATGGCGCACAAAGGTTTTGCATTGAAAATCTGGGATGCAACATCTAATTTTAAAACGTTAAAGTTTTTATATTAATATATTCAAATACAAAACCGTTATTTTAGATTGTAATTAAAGTAAAAGTATATATTTAAATATATTTATTATATATAAAATTGGTATATATGCCTATTAAATTTTTGAAATTCATTATATGAACTGCTTTGTACAAAATACTTCCTTTCATTCAAGCACAGCGTTTTTTTTTTTTGTTTTTTTTGGATCATTCTCAAATCATGCTAGATCACATTATCATTAGGTTTTATCAAACTTGTGGAGTTCAAGCAGCTTGTGTGCGGCTGTGGCTATAGTAAATGGGACAAACCAAATACTAAGACATTCTGAAATTGAGGTTCGTTTTTCAATTAGGCTTATTCATTCAAATTATGATTCATATTCTTTAGTCGTCTCAAGACTTTTGGGCCCCTCTGTACATATTGGGTCTGTGGAGTGTAAGGCTCACTGTTTCTCCCTGTGCATTTTCTTTCTCACACTGCTCTCACTCCACTCCTCTATTATTGGTTTAATCCTGACTAGGCTAAATTAATACGACTGGATTTTCTGCTGCCCTTTGAAGTTCAGTGACAACTCATGTGACCCTTTTAGACTTGAGGTGACATTCCATGACCCCTGAAACTCAAATTCACATTTCCATGCAGACTTAAGTGGAGACAATTAAATCATCGGGCGGAATCCTTCTCCACAGAGCTGCAGTGTGTTCGATCCACTGTGCATTTGAATCGCTCATGTTAAATTACATAAAGAGCCTCTTGTGCTCTAAATTAAATATGGGGTTTCACTTTATTTTTAGTTTGTTTTTCATGCATATATTCTTGTTTGTCCTCTTTAGTTGTGCCTGATTCTTCTCAACAGGAAAAGTGTGTGTAGTTTCAGTGCCATAAAATAATAGGTTGCTGGTTTTTAGTTACAGAAATTATTTGAGATGCATGATTCAGATGACATGGCTTTTTATATATATATTTTTTTAAGCTTGGATGCATGGGGATCCCCGGAAAGTGGTCTACCCGACAGACAGCTATGGGCAGTTCTGTGGACAGCATGATACTCCCAATGCGTGAGTATGAGTCCGTGACGAGTGTTAAAGCCATGATATTTTAATAAAAAAATTGAAAAAAATATTTAATAGTCTCACACTTTTTATTTTATATACTTTTTATTTATTATTATTATTGTTCATTTATAAGACATTTAGGTTTCAAAGCTGGATCGAAACACCTTCTGTTTCTCCCCCACAGAAATAAAGCCATATTATTTTACTTCAATATTTTACAATGTGCCAATCCTACAGTCCTCATTAACCTCCAGTGCCCTACAACTCAGGTAATACAGACACTTTTGCAAACTATCTGTCATTCTTTCTAAACTAGATTGCTCTGTATTAAAACAAGCACGTCTTGGTTTATTTGTAGCTGATGTTTCTCTTCTCTTGTTCACCTCAGCTGTGTGTATCCAAGTGCCCAGATAGATTTGCCACATACATTGACATGCAATACAACTATAGACGCAATAAGACCTACTGGGAATACTACAAGCAATTCTGCAAGCCGGGATTCAGCAATCCTGATAAGGTACCATGTGGATATCCATGAGAACCAGGACTCTGTTTAAATTCAGAGATGATAGAACAAAAACATGCACTCTGGCTTTTGATAAAAGTTTGAATAATCTTAAAAAAGTAATAGAATTTTGAATATATATGCTATATAGGCTGTATATTTATGTATTTTATAAATGTTATTCTCTAATCTAAAATATATCTTTGTTTACAAATTGCAAAGTCTTTTTTTTCTTACGAGTTTGTTATTGTCAATGCATCGTTGCAGTCTAAATTATTTAATAGCAAGTTGATCTGAATTTAATTGATAACTGATGGATTAATACTTATCCAGTAATCACAAATTACTAGAAAAGTCATGGAAATGTATTGGCTAAAAAGAGGGTGAGAACCCTGAGGAATTTGTATGCCTGTTATTGTCAGATACATTTGCACTTGTGATGACGATAGTTCATCTTAGCAAGCGTCAGATACGTCAGATGTATCCTCCTCCAGGCGCCACATTTCCTTTTGCGTGTCAGCTCGTAAATGTACCAACGCAAACCATCAACGGTCTAATTCTGCTGAGTCACTGGATTTTCACACATGCACATTTAGCCAGGCCTGACATACTGGAGAGATATTGTAGAGAAAAGAGAGCTGTATTAGGATTATTTTAGTAAAATATCTTCCTTTTTTTTTTCTTTTCTATCCCATTTGGCAGCCGGTTTCTCAGGTGCTACGGGATGAAGATTGTCCCTCAATGATTGTGCCAAGCAGACCATGTGAGTTTTTTTTAATTATTATTTTGGGAAGAATACATAGTAAAAACTATGCTTTCTGTCCTAAAATGTCTTGTTTGATGCAAAATTTCAGTCCAATAAATTTAAATGCACATCAGCACTTTATTTTCGCCTACATTTCAGGCGCGGTGCATCTCAAACGAGCCTAGTGTGTGGGTTCAGAGGAGTATTTTTTATTTATTTATTTTTTTATGCAATTTCCCCACTGTGGGATAAATAAAGGCTTTACTTAAACTTTGAGATTCTCCTGGAATTGCATTTGCACAATATTGAGGAGTGAACTAGTGCCAGAACAAAGAAAACCCAACATGCGTGTATGAGTGCGCTAAATTAATGTATGTTATGTATGTTATGTATGTTATGTATGTTATGTATATGTTATCATGATAAATCAGTGAATAGAAACTTGTGCAGCAGGAGATAAAGAGTTTCAGTTCAAGCCATCATACCTGCTTCAATGTAAACATTGTGAGTAATATGAGAGATAGAAAAATAGACAATGTCTTTGGCAAGGCTGAGAAGGTCACTGTGTCCTCTCCATGTCGGCAGAGGAGGCATATAATGACACAAAACCCTGGGATAGCCGTTGCTTATCACCTCTCAGGAATTCAAGCCTTGAAGTCAGGGTGAAAAACCACAAGGGCAGACAGACACCAAGCATGTCCTCAAAACAACTTTTGAATACTGTCTTTAAACACTTAGAGGGATTTTAATTTTGCTATATTCTTTAATGTCTATCAGTTCTCCAGAGGTGCTTTCCTGATTTCATCACCAGAAACGGGATGTTAACTGTTGCCAACCAAACCAGCTTCAAAGATGGACATGGTAAAACCAGAAGTGTCATCGATCTGAGAGATGCGGCAAAGTAAGATTTACTTATTAGAAGTGCTTTGGATCACTCATTTAAGGCTATATTCTTCTACCAGCCTGTTTAATAGCTATTGGACTGATACTGCACTGTCTGTCTGGCTACAAAATGGCTCTTTTTCGGTGTAGGAAGACTATTTAGGGATGTCAAAACAGCCATGCTGTGACATATGAGCTTAGTTGAGTTACAACAGTGTTTCTCAAATATGAACTTTAATTACATGCACCCTTTTAAGAGTTTATGAGTCCAATTTTAAGTGTACACTGCTGTTCAAAAGTTTGGGGTCAGTGAGATTTTCTTCATATTTTTGAAAGACGCTTCTTAAATGCCAAAGTCTGCATTTATTTGGTTAAAAATTGATATCTTGTTAAATACAGATATTACAGATACAATAGTACAATTTGAAATGATGGTTTTCATTTTGAATATATTTTAAAATGTAATTTATTCCTGTGATGCAAAGATGAAATTTCAGTATCATTACTCCAGTCTTCAGTGTCACATGATCCTTGATAAATCATTCTAATATGCTGATTTGGTGACTATTAATAATAATAATAATAATAATGTTGAAAACAATTGTGCCGCTAAATATTTTTGTAGAAACAATTATAAATTTTTTTTTCAGGATTCTATTTCAAATAAATGCTGTTTGAAAGAGTATTAATATCTCTCTCTCAAAAAAAGACTGACCCCAAACATTTGAATGAAAGTGTGTGTTTAATATTGCATCTTGATATTAAAAATATCTGCTTTTGACTTGGCAGATACAGCAGGTAAACAAATAATACAGTTATTTTTAACATTTGTTCCTAAATATACTGTCTTTCCATCCAGGCAAGAGAGGACAGTTTTATCTGGGTATGACATTAGGCCTTACAAAGGTCAGAGACAATCTGGCCTTTTAAGCCATGCAAGTCAAGCTGTGCATGTTTGCATGAGTTTGCTGCTGCCATAATAGCACTGATGTAAACGCCTGGGGTGAAAGGTTCTTATTTTGGCAGGCAGGTTTATTGTAACTAATAGACCACAGGACGTGTTCTTACATCTTTAGCTGTTGCTTTGCATCTTGCTACAAGTTAAAATTTCTTGAAAGATTTCCATCTAGCTGTTTTTGAATGCAAGAATGTGTCCTGTGTGTACAGGCTTTAACCAATTGTACTTTTGTATTGAGTTTCACTCACAATTACGAGCACTTTTATGCTCTAATCTGCTTTTTACGACTCTACCTGATTGCAGAAAGCCAGGGTTTTTGTTTCCTGTGTGTCTTTTGTAACCTGCTCAATGCTTCTTTTTTGTAGCAAAGTTACAGCCATGCAGCAAGGAACAAAAAGGTCTTCATTTCTTGTCAGCTTTGAAACTTGACCTTGTCCTTCGCTTCAAACTAACCTTCCTCACCACACATTCTGCACCTGCAGCATCTCAAAGAATCTGTAGAACAAATAAATGCTGAAAGAGATTTTAAGAATATACAGTAGTTGCAAATGTAAGGAAGGAAGGTCGTTTTGCCCTGAAACTAGATTGATGATTTCGGCCATGCGATATTGAGCGTAGGAGTTTGAAATGCAGATGACACTGTTAAAATTGGGACAGAGATCTCTTCATTCACCAACAGATTCTCTGCTGTAGAGAAAGAAACACACTTTTCATTAGCATTACTTGGAGAACTTAATCTCCCTTATCCAGTGTTTGGAAGTAACTAACTAGACCTAACTATATATATATATTTTTAGTATCATGACTGTAGCAAGCAGCAAGTTGCTTTTTCCAGCAAGTATCAGTATAACATGACAAAATCTTATGGTTTTTTTTCACACTGAGGTTTACAGCCAAATTAATTTCCACACTCTCTCATATGAATCTTTCACATGATTCTTTGAGTCCATGTGCAGATGTCTGCACTGCATTTTTTGCAGCAATATACAGATATTCTAAGTTTTTTTTGTTTGTTTTTTACAATTACACAACATATGTAGCTAGTTAAGTGTAGACTAATGCATTTATTGTAGCTTCACTGTAGTTTAACAAAACTACTTTAAATTTAGTAGCTTGTAGTTTCCACAATGCTGCTATCCTTTTCAAAACTACCTCACTTCTGTACAAACCAATGAGGATCACATAACTGTATAAAATAATCATGTAACTAGCTTACAAGTAATAAAATCAAATCCATTGAATACCCTACCATTCAAAAGTTGGTGGATTTTTTTTTTTTCAAAAGAAGTCTCTTCTGCTCACCATTTTATTTAAACCAAAAATATAGTAAAAACATTAATATTGTAAAGTATTATTACAAATGAGAATAACTGTTTTCTGATTTATATATTGTAATTTATTCCTGTGATCCAAAGCTGAATATTCAACATCATTGCTTTAGTCTTCAGTGTCACATGATCCTTCAGAAATCATTATAATATGCTGATCTGGTGCTCAAGAAACATTTCTTCATATTATCAATATTAAAAACACATGTGCTGCTTATATTTTTGTGGAAAATGTGATCATTTTTTAGGATTCTTGAACACAAGAACAGTATTTATTTGAAATAGAAATGTAACATTGTATGGTAAATGTATTTACTGTCACATTTGATCAATTTATTGCATCCTCGCTGAATAAAAGTATCTAAAAAAAAAAAAAAAAAATCTAAAACTTTTGAGCGGTAGTGTATATTCAAACATTTCTCTCACCATAGACGTGTGATATATTAATTTTATTTTGACCTGAATGAAATCGAGACTGTGATGGTTAGAATTAAAGTCCAGAAACAAAAACAAAAAATGGAGAAAATTGTACAGACTGCCTCTCACAGCATCTTTTTCAGTTGTCAGATAAACAAAGCCTTAACCCTTGTCCTCCACTGTGCATGGAAAAAACTGTTTTTTTTTTCATGAACGGAGGGTAATAGAACAAAACTGATGTCTTCTTACACCAGTAACACTTGTGTAAAACATCCACCTGAATACTGTTGAACTGTAGTGTGTATTTGCTTCTTAGTTTTATGAAAAATGGACGGTATGTGGCACGTTTATGAGAGACACAAAGCTCCTCATATACTGCTCTATACTGTCAATAAAGTTGGATGTGCACTTTGTATTGTTTTTGATGGTTTTCTTGCTCTTTTACAGTGGCATCACCAGCCTGTTGGATGCAAAGGAAATCGGCATCAAGATCTTTGAGGATTATGCCAGCTCTTGGTTTTGGATCCTAATGTATGTATAACATTAGTGTTTGACGTGTAAACTAAATACAACAGATTAATATGTTGTAGCTGATCTGTTTTTATGGGTGATTTTCAGTGGTCTGGTGATTAGCATGCTGGTCAGTCTGATCTTTATTCTGCTGCTGAGGTTCACCGCTGGCGTACTCTTCTATATGGTCATCTTCGGGGTCATCGCCGCTGTGGGCTATGGTTGGTATCGACTACAGAATCAGACCAAAATGAAAATCTGTCATATACTAGACTTCAATATTTAACAATAACCTCTTAAAGGGATTGTCACTAACATGACTGTCGTTCTTCAGTGGAACACAACCGAAAATCACTCCTTTAAAACTTCAAAAAGTTGTTTTGTCGTCTTTTGAGTCTGTGAATCAAATTATCCAGTTCGAATCGTTCATGAACCGGACTGTTCCGATTTTCTCATGAATTCTCAGGCTTGTTTGGATTGCAGCAGTGAATGTTCACTTGAAGTCAACTCCTGATATTTTAACTGGCCATAACGGGTTAGTTCACCCAAAATGGGAAAATTTGTCATCATTTACTCAACCTCATGTCGTTCCAATCAAACCCATAAGGCTTTTGTTCGTCTTCAGAAATCTGAGATATTTCTGTCCATCCAAACTCTGATGCTTCAAAATGTTCATAAAGAGATTGTAAACCTAATTCATATGAATCAAACAGATTTTTCCAAGTCTACAAGAATCAGTGAGGTTTGTTATTGTGCAAGTATGGTTTTGAAGCGTCAGACTTTCAATGGAGGGACAGAAATCAAATTGTCTTTATAAACTCATAAGACTTTTGTTTAACTTTGGAAGACAAATAAAGACATAAGGGTGATTAATTGATAACAAAATTTCATTTTTTTTGGTTGAACTATCGCTTTAACTAAATGATTTGTTTGATAAGTGTGTGAATTTCTCTATTCTATGGGTTCACCCACTACAGGAATATGGCATTGTTACTGGGAGTACAGTTTTCTCAAGGGGAAGCCGGACTCTGATATCACCATCTCAGACATTGGATTCCAGACTGACTTCCGGGTTTACCTGCAGCTGAGTCAAACCTGGCTCATATTCAGTGAGATTTCCTCAGTTATTCCAGTGTATAAGTGTTTGTATTGCAATGCACCTGCACTGTCAAGTTGATGAAGGTTATGAAAAGTTCAGTTTGATGGAAGAATGACAGCTTGATATTTTACCACAGTGGTCTCCTTGACTGTCATTGAAGTTTTCATCATCTTAGTGCTGATATTCCTGCGGAACAGAGTCCGTATTGCCATCGCTCTTCTGAAAGAGGGCAGCAAGTTAGTTTCTTTCTCCTCCTATTGTTTAATGCCGATGTATGTAAATGGATAGAATAGAAAAACATCTGAAACAAAGCTGTCAAATGTTGTTGTTGTTTTTTTTATTTGTTGGTGTTCACATCTCTCTTTCCTACAGGGCGATTGGCTGCATCATGTCCACACTATTCTATCCCATCATCACCTTTCTGCTGCTGGCTCTCTGTATCGCATACTGGGCCGTTACAGCCGTGTATCCAAATCTCAGTTTAATTGAATGCTGGATTAAGATGAATGTTTCAGTTTTATAATTTTTATCATATATATGAAATGATACATTTCAAGTTTAATTAGTTTAGATATTATTCTCCTTAACCATAACTCCGTTCAGGTTCCTGGCATCATCTGGCGATGCAGTCTATAAAGTAATGTCAACACTCCCCGACTGCAAGTATAGCAATCTCACCTGTGACCCAGAGGTAAGCACTAACCCTACTGTAAACTGTGATCACCTGAGAGAAACGGGAACAGTCTGCTTAACCAGTGTAGAGCTTTATATTGGACTAAATTTGAGTATTGAGTCGATTTAAATTGATTCTGATCTAGTAACTGTATCATATTGATGATTGTTTGTGTCTCTTTGTGTTTCAGACCTTCAGTCAATCAAACGTGACTAAACTGTGTCCGGGCTCCCAGTGCACGTTTGCTTTTTATGGTGGGGAGAGTTTGTACCACCGTTATATCTTTGTACTTCAGCTCTGCAATTTACTGGTCTTCCTCTGGCTGGTGAATTTCACCATCGCTCTGGGCCAGTGTACCCTCGCTGGTGCTTTTGCCTCATATTACTGGGCCTTGAGGAAGCCAGAAGACATCCCACCTTGCCCCTTGGCTTCATCATTTGGCAGGGCTTTGAGGTATGTTGCCATCAGTGCTTTTAGAAGCTTGTAGGTGATTATGTCTGTGAGTGAAGGGCTGTAGGACTGAAATGAAATGTTCACTGTAATCACATTACAATGTTATTTCAGGTATCACACAGGCTCTCTTGCATTTGGAGCTTTGATTCTGTCTATCGTACAGTTCATTCGGATTATTCTGGAGTATCTCGACCACAAACTGAAAGGTATAAAATTACACTCAAGTTTATATATATTAGATTCAAAGAATCCTGAAAAAAATCACCGTGTCCATGAAAATATTAAGCAGAACAATTAATAAGCTTTCAGCATTGATAAAAAAAGATGTTTCTTGAGCACCAAATCAGCATATTAGAATGATTTTTGAAGGGTCATGTGACACTGAAGACTGGAGTAGTGATGCTGAAAATTCAGTTTTGCCAAATTCAGTTTTTTTAATCAATTGATCTGTCACTGGCAGTTTGATTGACATGTGATCTGACCAATCATAACCCTGAATCCACCATTTTGTCCAACAAAGCAGTCAGGGGAGTTGGTAGATTAATGTTGGTGAACTTGAACTTGAAATATTGTGTGTACTCACTACTTTCCGCGCTTGAAACAACATTCCTTCTGATGTCCATTCATGTTTATTTGATGCTATAAATGAACTAGTATGAATAGATGGTTTTTTCACGAGCCGCTTGAAGGAACTACAGCGATCTGTCATGACACAATAAAAAGCCACTATACGGTTTTTGCTTAAACTTCTTTCAAAAATGACAATATTTTAAATATGAAACTGTTTCATATCAAAAGTAACCTGCTCTGTCGTGTCTGTCGATGCGTTGTCAGTGTCCTCTTTGCTCTGTGATGTATTTTTCACTGCACCAGTATAGAATACATCGTGAATAAGGATGCTGCTCTTCCTTCTGTCTTTCTCGCAGGTGCTCACAATGCATTTACACGCTTCCTGCTGTGCTGCCTCAAATGCTGTTTCTGGTGCCTTGAGCACTTCATCAAGTTCATGAACAGGAATGCTTATATTATGGTGAGTCACACCACTTTTTCAAGCCACAGGCATTTCATAACTTTATTTTATATATATATATATATATATAATAACTATGCCTTTTGAGAATGGATACTTTCAAATGGTTTAATTTAAGCATGAAAGGAAATGTCAAACTCAAGTTGTGGAGACAAACCAACTGATAGGTCTGTCATTTATTATTCCGTCTCCTTTCATTCCTCAGATTTCAATATATGGGAAGAATTTCTGTGCCTCAGCGCGAGACGCTTTCTTCCTGTTAATGAGGAACGTTATGAGGTAAGACTCTGCACAGCTGAGACATTTATGTTATTGTCAATGTGTGAAGCTTCAAGGACATTCTCTTGCACACACCTGTGCAATAATTTGTTCCCGTTATTGTGACATTTCCGAGATGTGTTTTGGATGTTATTGTTGAGATATATATAATTTTTAGTATTATCAAAAGATTATCAGTCAAATTTCACTAAATGTTGCCTCCATACCATAAAAGAAAGCATTATAATTTCAACAATATTTCGGTCGTGGAGAGAATTTTTTGTCACACACAATGCTTTTGGATAAATATTATATCAATCAAATTTTGAATTGTTTAAATATTCCATATGATTGAATATGACTATATATAGCATCTGTTCATTATTTTCTCGCTCTCTAGAGTTGCTGTTCTGGACAAGGTGACTGACTTCCTGCTGTTCTTGGGCAAACTGCTGATCTCAGGGAGTGTGGGTGAGTGACCGTTTTATCTGTGTCATACAGACAGGGAAACATTAAGACTAATACAGTCTCAGGACTTTAAACCAACACACACAGACACTGCATGTACCTACTGCCTACATATACACATAAATTAAACTATAAACGCATAAATTATTGATGATGTCCCATTGTTTGCAGGCTCTTTTTGTTTGCTAATATTGTGAATGTTTTTTGCAGGTGTCCTTGCGTTCTTTTTCTTCACCCGCCAAATACCAGTAATCCAAGAAGAGGTGCCGTCATTAAATTACCATTGGGTCCCTCTACTGGTGAGTAAAAGCATTGCAGCTTGCTAATGTTACTTTTAATTGTGGTAAGATATTTCTAAGATTTCATTCTTCTGCAGTCTTTAAAACTGATTTAAATATGAATAGATAAGTACAATTTATAATAAATACTGCAATATTCCAAGAATTGTTCATTTTGACTCATCGTGACTAATTTCTCTTGTAATCTTTTCTTTCTATACACAGACTGTGATATTTGGATCCTACATGATTGCACACGGATTCTTTAATGTCTATGCCATGTGTGTAGATACATTGTTCCTCTGCTTCTGTAAGTACACTCATTAAATCTGCAATATTCACATAACGGTATGTGTGTTTGGTAATAAATGCTGAACATCATCAACTTGAATACATACCCACTGGTTTTCCTTTACCTTTCCTCTTCTTTTCTGTGCATGGTCTTTTCTGTTCTCTATTTATTATCCTATTGTGATCTTTTATGTAATTACTCTTTTCATATCTTCTTCTCAAACTGGAAGACTGCTCACTAACTCTTTCTTCGTTCATCTCTTTTTTTCTCACAACACTGCGTCTTTCCTGCTTCACGCTTCTTCCGTCATCTGATTTGCCGGGACCCCCTTCAGGTGAAGATCTTGAAAGGAACGATGGTAGTCCTTCCAAACCGTATTACATGCCTCCGGGCCTGCACAGGATACTTAACAAAAATGATCAAGCAGGCAAAAAGTATGCTGTGTCCTGAAACTGTCCCCTCAGTGGGACGTGAAGAACAGTGGTAGTACTGTAGCACGCTGCATCTCTCCCGCAGCAGAGCAAGGCCTTCTGGGATATGGAATCAGAAGCTGATAGCATTTATAGAAGCTATCTCCTCTCTGCACTCTCTGCTGATACTGACTGTACTTTTTTCCTCTACTTTTTCCCTTCCATTTCTTTTTGCTGATATTCTGTCCATCATTGCCTTACACATTGTTTGTCTTCTGGAGCAAAGTAACTGATTTAAAGTCTGATAATATTCTAGGTAACCAATTATGTAAGCAAGTTATTCTATATATTTATTCTCTAATGAGAAAAGATCTTGTATCTTGCTGTATCATTCTCTTTCTATACAACCGTTTGTGTTCGTGTCATTTCTGGTTTATAAGCTCATGCAGTACATAGTATGTGCATGTGGATGGATTGACTCTCAATCCATGTGCCACGTGATTTTAATATTAACTTTGTGATAATCTAATGGCAAATGCTATTGTATTGAAGGAATCATAACAGATACAGTGTATATTCTCTTATAACTATGTTTTGATAGAATCTTTGAATTTCCAGGTGTTCTGATGGCAGTATTTAGTAAATGTGCCTAGTTTAAAAGGAAGAGTACTGCTCTCCCTCGGTTTTTTTGCAATCAACCTGAAAGTTTTTCAAGTTCAATTTATAAGAGGAACATAAAAGCCATTTTTTTGTAATTTTGTAATGTATAGACCGTTTTGATGCTACATCTACTCTGTGAAGTTCAGTACAAATTGTCTTTTAATGGGGGATAATTTTGATAATTTTCAATGTTTTTTTTCAATTAGAATAATAAAGCTGAACTAAATATGATTGGTTTGATTATTTGTTTTTATTTTGCAGTGTGCTAACAATGTTATCAATACATTCTCAATTATATATATATATTAGTGTGTGTGTGTGTGATGTGCAGAGGGAATATTTGTTTTTAAGTTCGATTTAAAATATGAGGAAAGTATTATTATTTTAATATATTTTAAATATTAAGGAAAAGCAAAACACTAAACATGGTTAAGGTATCTGACCAAATTATTTAGCAAAAAGGGGGAAACTACAGCTACAGGTTTTATTTTACAATGCAAAAAAATAGAACAATGCATACAAAAAACAAAAACAGGGAAAACTATACTTGGACTGCAACATAATCAGTTTATTAATATTTTGTCGGTTCTCTCTTATTTTTGCATGTGCTCATAATTTCTTTGTATGACCGCCTGGCCAAAAATTATGCCCAAACAATTTGCTATGTTTCATTGTATTATCAGAAATAAAACAACTGAATCCAAGCACAACTACAATATATGCTTACAAAATCTTTAAGACATTTTCCAATTTTCCTAGGCTGGACATCACTTTTGTCTCTCTCTCTCTCTCTCTCTCTCTATATATATATATAAATTATAAATATAAATATGTGTGTGTGTGTGTATATATATATATATATATATATATATATATATATATATATATATATATATATATATATATATATATATATATATATATATATATGTATATATGTATATATGTATGTATTCTCCTATTAATTCTTTGTAACCAAATACCCAGCATTGCCTCTGATTGCCGCCAAAATCACATTAACGATTGGTTGGCATTAACGTTGCTTGTGCTTCTGTTCTCAGTGCTTGATCTGGAGAAAAACAACGGCTCAGCAACCCGGCCGTATTACATGGGCAGCAGCCTGCGAGCCATCCTCAACAAGAAGAACCACAAGAGGCAAAAGCAGAAAAAGGAAGGTAGAAAATAAAAAAAGCAAGCAACAAAAAGGCACTGCCGACTGTTATTCTGTTTCCTGACCAGAAGCGTCCTAAATGGGCTGCTTTAAGCAGTATTTAGTCATGTCCGTATGCAACCTTTGTGTTATAAATCTTATTAGAAGCCCAAAAATATAAATACAACCAGTCTTCAAACGGATGTGAATCTTTTTATGTTTTCATTATGAAGGTAAAAATAATTGACAGTAAGCAACTAAATCAGTTGAGATTATTTCCTGTTTATGGGTGTGTGGAAGTGGCTTACTTTCTATGCATTTTTATAGATTGTTTTTTTTTTTTTTAACTGATTTTTGTTTTTTTATATGAGCATTGCATTCTGTTAGCACCCATTTGGGGTGAAACTGCCACTTTTCTCATATTGAGAAAATGACCGGTAACACATTTAATTGCTCTTCTCTAGATGATTTTTCCTCAACTTTTATAAGTTGCTGTTTGTAATTGCAGTTCAGCTGAAGTGCCTTAGTCCAACACGCCGTTAACAGCTCTTTTAACCTCAACCACATGTTGATTTGAGCCCTTTTCTGCTGTGCAGAGCTTTAAACTCTATTTATTCCTTCATTACTGCTCTTATTCATCCATCCAAACCGCATTTCTCATCAAATCGATTGCTCCCTCGCTCCTTCAGAGTGATGTCATTGTGTCCATTCACACCTCATTATAGCCAAGGAACGACTTGAATTCATGTTAACACCTTGATATGTTATGTTAATGTGTGCAGAATGTTAGTAGTTATTATAGGTGACTAATTTCTCCTCATATTTTGATGGGGTTTTTTTTATTACAATGTACACATTTGTTTTCTCATCATTTAAAAGGGATTTTTCTTCAAATATTTGAATCAAAATGTTTTTTTTTTTGTTTTTTTTTAACCAGTTTTATGTTAAGAACACTTGAATGTGAATCCTAATACAGTGAGTGCATGTGCTGAAATGTTATTCAGCTCTCATTATTCATTTAAATTGTATTTTTTTTTAATTATTTTAACACTTGTCTTATTATCTCATTAGTATGTAACTTTATTTAATTCTCTTCTTTTACAGTGTGGTAAACGTTTTTATTATTTTTGTGACCATATATTGTGCTAATTTGTAATGAATAATAACACTGCATGATGTAATCCAAGTGCATGCGAGGATAAATTAATGTAATAAATAAAGTATTTCATATAGACGTATGACAAGAAGTTATTTTTACTTAGACCCCATGGGTTCGGAACAAAACACATTAATAAACGAAAACGTACAAATGAATACATTTAATACAAAGCTATTGGTGGCATAAATATTCTAGTAATTGGCACAACATTTACAACTGAATTGTAAAATGTTTAGCTGCTGCTGATTGGTAGATGTGTTGATTGGTGGGCCAGTGATGGCTGATAGCATAGAGATGCAGTGTGAACTGGAGATAAAAGAGAAACCAAGCCATTGACAAAAGCAGAAAAACACACAGGAATAAATTTTTCATCTTGGCACTAGATACCTTTTCCCAGACATGTTCACAATCCCTGAGGTCAAGTCTTCAGTGTTTGAGGTCCAAGTCAAGTCTCCAGTCTTTTGAGGTCCAAGTCAGGTCTCAGATCTTTGAGGTCCAAGTCAGGTCTCAGATCTTTGAGGTCCAAGTCAAGTCTCAGATCTTTGAGGTCCAAGTCAAGTCTCAGATCTTTGAGGTCCAAGTCAAGTCTCAGATCTTTGAGGTCCAAGTCAAGTTTCAGATCTTTGAGGTCCATGTCAAGTCTCAGATCTTTGAGGTCCATGTCAGGTCTCAGATCTTTGAGGTCCAAGTCAAGTCTCAGATCTTTGAGGTCCAAGTCAGGTCTCAGATCTTTGAGGTCCATGTCAAGTCTTCAGATATTTGAGGTCCAAGTCAAGACTTAAGTCTTTGTTCTATTTTTAATAATAGTTCTTTCGGCTAGTTATCGTGATTAACTGTGTATGAGGCCAAATCAATTGTGAAATATTTAGATTAACTGATTGCTTTTCAAATAAAATGACACGAAGATTATCACAAGGTAAGACTTATCTATATTGTTATTGTTTTTGCGCCATTTAATCTGCAACAATATCCAGGTTCATTTTGCCCCAATCATTGAATTTGGTTGATTGTGCTAAATCCCCTCAAATCTTACCGTCAATGCAGATTCTGTGTACGGCTGTATGCGTAGATGTGTCTGTATAATGCAGTTCATTTAGGTTGGAAACCGGCCAGAGTGACGACAGACCTGCCGCCGATATTCCTGAATGAGGGGGAGAGATGTGCTTCTTATGACGGGCACGACAGTTTTGAAACCACACCTGACCAGAAAGAAATTCGAAGAAGTTACTTGGACAACATACGCATTCTATTCTGTTGCCATATACGGTAAAAAATGGTAATCAATTGTAACGTTTTTAAGTTACAAATTTATAACAGCTCAATTTAGCCAGTTTAGAAATTGCTAAACCTGAATGACGCGTCGAGTAAGTCCAGTCTGTTCAGCAAGCCGCTGAAGTGTCTGTGCATCTGGGTTATTGTCCTGAGCAAACTGAGCCTGCATAACCTGCAAGCCACAAACATAGAAATAGTGCCAGCAGGATCAGAGTAAGTAAGGGAGTGGGAAATCTGTACAAAGTACAACATAGCAGGGATCCATTATTGCTTCCATTGAACTCCTTTTAATACGAGTTTCATTTCAAACCCCCGAATTACGTGGGACATACTGAACAGCGAGAGTGGCAGTTTTTACCTGTAGCTGGTCTGAAGTGAAACTGGTACGTGCTCTTTTTGATGGCTTTTGGTTTATCTCACATCCTGTAGGCAATGTACCATCAAGACAAATGGTTTTCTCTGGAATAATAAAAGGTAAGCACAGGTGTAATTATTTTTTCTTACCGAGCATGCTACAAACTAGAAGACAAAACCAGAAGCCCATTTATCAAAACCAAACAAATGCTTTTTTTTCTTGGGTTGTATATTATTTTTGCCCAAACTATGATAATGTCTAATCCTGACACAATAATAGTCTGAATCCCGAACTCCCTTGTCTCCCATGCAGGACTCTCAACTCACCTTTTTCAGAAGCCCCTTTGAGTTTGTCCAGCATGCTGTCGTAATGGACTCGACACAACAATTTTTGCCCAACCAAAGCAAACTCCTCGCCTGTGGACAGCTGCCTCTTACAGGAGAAGCACAAGAAGCATGCCAAGTGGTAAACGTTTCCCTTCGCCCTGCGAACCCAGTCCGTGGAGTGAACCGTTTCCCCACAGCATGAGCACCATGTCCGATACCTCCTGTCAAACAAACATAATTATGTTTGGATTAGGTTAAATGCATAATGAAACATCTTGTTGTGTATATATACATCTCTTAAGAAGAAGTACCTGAAGTAATCTAGTTTGCAGAAGACCTCTCGTCCTCTAACATAGCAGGTTGTGTTTCCGCTCAGAGTGGTTTGGCACACACTGCATGAAAGGCATCGCACATGCCAGCACAAGTCATTTACCTGCAATCAACGTACCATGGTGTAAGAAATTAAGACATTAAAATCATGCAGCATTTAAAGTTTTCAATGATATGAATAAACATTTTTAAAGGAAAAAAATCCATCTCACCTTAAGGAGGTGCCTGTCTAGGATATCGTCTCCACATCCCGTGCAAACTACTTTGCCTTGGAAAGCATCAGATGCCATTTCTTGAGGTAAAGCAAATGGAGAAGCCGGATCTAACAGGCCACACGCAAGTTCTGATGAACTCTGTAGAAACAGACATTACATTTTCAAACATGCAGCAAATGTTATTGGTTAAACACGATAGAAAGTTATATTTTAAACCGTGCACTTCTGAAACTCACATTGTGTTAGAGAACACATCTTAAAAGTCACTTTTGCTTCAGTGTTCAGTAACAAAATTTCTATTTATTGTCTATTTGGACACATCTACATTGTCAGTAAATGTTTTTTTTACTGAAAAGCGCCTATAATAATGTAATAAATGGCTATAACTGGCTTAGGGCATGTAGACAAAATTTCATCTAGAAGTCTAAAACATCCAAGTATAACTTTGTAAAGGGGAAAAACAAACTTCAGGAGGTTCTGTTTGAGTTAAAACTTAAAGTTCTCCAGTTTAAAATGCTATTTGGCACTTGATGCTGACTGCTAGAATGTGTCAGAAAAACAAAGAAAAGTACAGGCGAGTCACGTGCCACCTAAAAGCTCTAACTGAGGTATTTAAGGGTTAAATGCCTAATTCTACGTTTAATTCAATTGAATCTATCAAAATTTTAATGCATATATCAAATATAGGTTTCTACATCTATCGTTTAATAGCAATTTCGATCAATATTTCCGTAACGAAAAAAAATCGCATTTCAACCAACAAAAAAAAAAAAAACATCATCGCGTTTGATGATTGGACCGTAGCAACCGAGCTCGAGCTCTTGGATATTGGTCATTGTTATTGTCATTATTTAACGGTTTATTATAGTTTTCGTATCACACTTAAACCACAAAACTGTTAAAAATATTATTTTATATATTTTAAGTATTTAAGGCCTCTAAAATACGGTTAGCGAGAGCCGAGAGATTAATGGAGCCCAAAAAACCTGACGGAAAAAGATTCATGGTTTATCGATTCAGGTTATGGTCAAGCAAAATATACATAAATATTTACCATACGAACGTCGCTTGTAACTTCTCTGAACTTGTTGGTAAAATCCTCACTGCGACCCGTAGACATGACTGGCGAATGCGCTCCGGATTTCCAAAGTCCACAGCCTTTAAATGTACGCGCTCCATCCCATAAACATCATCCACTCTTCTCTTCACCATGACAACCGCACCAATTAGCCTATCAAAAGTACACTTAGACTTTACGAATTTCAGTCATTATTAAAGCACGCCCGACTCTTGGAGTAGGCTGTGCGGTATATTATGTACTTGAAATCCGCATTAGTGATTCTGAAACGGTTCACACATAATGTCTTAACCCAAACGTATCAATTACGCATGCCAGTCAAAACCTCTGAAGAATCAGTGGAAGAAGAGAATTGATTTATTTAATAACAGCAATTAAAACCACACATTTGTCACAAACGCGCCACCCAAAGGTGAAGAGGTCTCATTAAACTCTTCACACTTAATTGCCGCGATTTCAAAGCGGTTCTTTTCTTTTTCTGGTATAATTTAGGGGAAGTGGGGGAAATATTTCTTCCGAGCTGCACGGAACACATCACACCGAGAGAAAAAAAAATCAATTTATCATTATGACGTGTGTAAAGCGCGTTCTAATTATTTATTTGTAGGTATTCCACATAAACAATAGGTGTTTCCTAAAGCAATTTCCGGGAAGTGAAAATGAGCGTTTTAATTTTAATTGTAGGCCTACCATGTAATTTGAAAGTATTTATGCACCAGATGACAGACACTTATAACCTACACAGTTTTTAGGATATGTTTAAAAATATGATTTGAATGTTGTTACAAGATATTTAATGACTTAAAAGACAATAATGTAAAATAATTATTATACTTAGTGTTGTATTATATTAGGCTATATTTTTATATTATACTAGTCTACTTATTATTATTTTAATAAATATTAATAATAAGGGCTAAGGGATTAAATACTTTTAAGTTTATGGGGTCTCTTTTTTTTATTAATTTTAACCAAATTTTAGCAATTGTGCTTAATGACTGATATCTATTTACTTCCTCTAGGCATTTAAACAGACGATGATGAAAACTATAATAATAAAATATATTTGTAACTTTACTTTATTCAGTTTTGACTTTTTTTACAGACATTGCATCTATTTTCATTCTTTTTTCTTTTTTTTTTGAGAGAGAGAGAGAGAGAGGCATGAAGCCTGTATTGTTGCTTTAAGTTATGGCGTTTTTGGTGGACAATTTTTAATGTATTTAATTGTTTTAAGCTTTATTATTTATGCAATTTTTAACAAAGTGTGCCAATGGAAATTGTCATCGGCGTGCTCCGATGAGGCCTTCAGCACGCGTGTTTTGAGTTAAGGGGTGTCGTGATTTCTTCAGGACTGCAGTGTCTGTCGGTCCAATCAGAGAGTCGTGGAAAAAAGCCCTAATCAGAGAATGATTGCCTTCTCCACAATCACAGCATAAATGTCCAATCTAACACTGATTGCACTTGCTGCAGTGCCACCCACTACACACCCTGCAATCCCACACACACACACACACGTCTGGTTTACTATGCTAGCAGGGACTCTCCATAGACGTAATGGTATTTATACTGTAC
Source organism: Zacco platypus (assembly GCA_038088235.1). Taxonomy (NCBI): domain Eukaryota; kingdom Metazoa; phylum Chordata; class Actinopteri; order Cypriniformes; family Xenocyprididae; genus Zacco; species Zacco platypus. The sequence continues at coordinate 9,173,530 of CM076073.1, forward strand.
AAACTGATTCTATCCCCTTACAGTAATCCTACACCTAAACCTACAATCACAGAAAGTTTTCTGCATTTTTACATGTTCTAAAACACAAATTCTGTATGATTTATAAGTGTGTTTCCTCATGGTGACCTCAATTTTGGTTCCCACAGTGACATGAGTCCCCATGTGCATTCAGGTCGTCTCACCGGGATAGAGAAACATGTACACACACACAGAGAGAGAGAGAGAGAGAGAGATTCAATGTTTTATAGGGACTTTCCATAGACATAATTATTTTTATATTGTACAAACTGTATATTCTACCCCTAAACCTATCCGTCACAACCTACCCATAAAACCTTCTGCCTTTGTACATTCTCAAAAAGTATCATTCTGAATGATTTATAAGCTTCTTTCCTCATGGAGAATAAAAACAATGTCCCAAAAAGTTTAAAAATGCATGATATTAGGCTACTATCTTTGGGGGGACATTTGGTCCCCACCAGGGCCGACGCCAGAGAGGTGAAAGTTGGTGACGAATTTAGGAGGCCACACCCTCCAAAACCTTAACTCCAAATTTTAGACAAAAGTTTAAGGCCAAAGTGTTGGACATAAAGTGTTATGAAATATTATGAATATTTCTCTTCGGTTCAGTGATTCCTTCAGCAACTTGTAGGACATGGCCAGACGATCTCCAGTGAAAACACTAGAGGGCATCAATGTACAGTCTTGAGGCTCATTGTACCCTGACCTACATTAATTATCCCCACGTTTAGGTCTTATATAAAAAATCTACAAAACCATAACATCTAACAAAAGCTACATATGTAGATACCCAATACATGCCATAATGTTTTTTTCTATGTTCAACTTTTCCATTTCAATCTAATAAACCCTGTATTTTTATTGACATTACAGATATATTTCCACGTCGATTCGACTTTAAGACGCATCAATTTAAAATATAGTTCGTAAACAAAGCACAAAGAACGCGTAGAGTTATTGGCATCGTCACGTGATTCACCATGGCAACGCTGGCTGTCATCAGTTCCGCGTGAGGAAAGGTGTTGAGCATTCAGAGCCGGGCAGACGGGATGTACACATAGTTTTAATGCCCTCTGGATTAAAGAAAGCTCGAATATTATCGCGTCGTTGCTTGTTTCTTATCAAAGGTCACTACTCGCCGACAAAATGAGTCATCTGAACCCAGGGTGAGTAACTAAGCTAGACCAACTTGCAGTGTTGAGTGAAATGTAAAAACTAGCTGTCCTGTCTTAGACTGCCATTTGCATTACCAAGCAGTATTCATAATAATGATGAATTTTAATTTTTTAATTTTTTTTTCTGGAAAGACACTATGACTAAACGCTCTTGTTACTGTGGAGATGAAATAACAGAAATAGATCAACCACAGGCAATATTGTTCATGCATGACTTAAGTGAATGTTGTTTATTTGTTTGAAAAAACATGTCTGAAATGATCATTAAGACGCAATTAAGTCTGGTTAGATTTATTCCATGTTTAGGCTGTCTTGCGCAGACTTTATGTTTCATTTCTGAACAATTTTAGAGAGGGATATGAATTTAGTGGGGGGCCATGGGTTAAGTGTGCTATCCATCCACACTCAATTCCAATAGAAACCAGACACCGGTAATGGTATCTACTTGGCCTGAGGATTGGTGTACAGGTTGTGTTGTCTTCTTTACAAACGCCTGGGGAAATCAAATCTGTATCGGAAAAAGCCAGGCAGACAAACAGTCGAGCATTTCCAAGACTACACTTGACACAGATGTAGAGTGTTCACCTCAAGCTGAAATCCTTGGCACTGCCGGCCTCGAGGATCGCTGAATCACTCCATCAGCCCGGTCAGGCCCGTCAGCAGTCAACTCCACGATCCCTGGGATGAGTTATGTGAATGCCTGAATGTGCAAGGTAGCAGGCCGGGAGATTTTTGATGCATTGTTGATGATGTCTTTGTCTATGTAGTCTTCTTTCAGCTTACAATAGCTTAACTGACAAACATCTGACTGGATACTTCAACAATGTGAGAATACGAAGACATCTTCAGAAAGTTGGGCTGGTAAGATAGTCGAGCTAGAAAATAATGATGTTATGTTTATTCATTGGGATTAATCTAGAGATTTACAATATTTACATCTCTCATATGACTCAATCTCTGTTATATAAGTTATTTAAAGGAATTAGCATTCTCATAATGATCTCTTCACTTGTTAAAAGATGAAAGGAAAGCACTTTTATGGCATACAAGATCAGATGCTTCAGTCATTAAATGCAGGTGCATGTGCTTCAGATCACCCGGAGCGGACGGATTGTTCCCGATAAGGAGTACAGGCACAAGCTGATCCAGCGAGCGCATCAGAGACATGTGAGAGAGTGTCTGGCTCAGGCCATCTTTCACAAGGTGCTAGACATGGAGGTGAGAGCATTATGCAGTCCACAGGTGCATTATATCTCTATTAGCCTAGACCGTTGTGTTGTGTCATAAATTAAGGGTACTGCTGAGGTAAGATATCCTATTCACACATACTGTATATTCAAAGTTAAAAGGTTGGGATAGACTGTTCTAGACCTTTGTGCTTCTCATATAATCAAATTAAATTTCTGAAATACATCCTAAAAGCAAAAAAGAGACTTTTCCACTGTTTATTCAGCGCCTTCATCAAACCGAGATCAAGAGAAAACTTGAAGAATTTGCACGGAGGGAACGAATCCACAAAATGAAGGTTTGTCATTTTTACAAAACTCAAACTGGCCTTGGTGACGTTGTAATAAAGTTCATTTTGTGATTCAACTTTTTGCTCTTTATATTAGGCTGAGCGCTCCAAGAGATATGAAGATGAACCAGTGCTAATGCTGTCACCCCGGCCACCGACGGGGCCAAAGATCTCACATGCACGGCATTCTGGGCCGGAAGGAGAGCATTCTGAGTCAACAGAATCTGTGAGTGGTCCATATCAGTTAATAATTGGTAAATTAGCTTTACAGAATAACCATTTCCTTTCAGTTTACACACCATACAATGAACAGGTACCACCCATAATAAAGTGCACTTTAAATGACTGTTCTCCTAGTGATGTGCTGTAAATACATATTCTGCCACTTCTGCAATAAGATGTTATGAATTTTATAACTGCTTTGTGTTTATTCTATCTAGTTCTAATAGTCACTGAATCGTAGATTCAGAACAGAAGGTGATATGAAGTGGTGTGGTTGTTCCCATCAAGGATGTTTGCTTGTTGACGTTTTAGGTGCCTGGAGAGTTAGTGCTCCAGTAGATTGATGACACATGAGCTTTACTGTTTGCTCTGGTTTCTCTAGATACCTTTTATCAAACCTACGTGTTAAGATCTCAGTTTTCTAGTTGACTTTTTTCTCATTTGGACTTTTTTTTTTTTAAATTAAATTAATATTATTTTAAATTAATTAAATTAATATAATTAAAATAATTTTTGGAAGTCTATAGAATAGTTTGTTATGCTTGAATGTTCAAAAACACATTTATTTTTTTTACATTATTGCAGCACCTCTTTTCTCAGTCTGTCAATAACACTCTGGGTTGACTTTCCCAAAAGCATCGTAAGCCTAATTTGATCTTAGAACCATTGCCACCAACGGTCTCTACGATCAAATTAGGTTTACGATACTTTTGGGAAACACAGCCCTGTTTAGTTCCGAAAAGCACAGTGTGTTCTGATTGGTCGGCTGTGATTGGTCAACCGTGTTTTTGAAATGTCCTTTACCATAACTACAAGATTTAACATACTCAACCAGGCTCCACTCCTTTTTTTTCCGTGTACAGTATGTCTTGGGCAGGAATTATTTATATGTGGAATATTGTGCCGTGTATGTTCCCAGAAGAAAACTAGGAAAACTAGAGTACAATCAAGTTGTTTCAGGGAGTTCAGAAACATTAACATATATATATATATAAAACAAGAGTTACATTAGTAGAATGTCTATTCAGCATATTTAAAATTTGGTAAGTGGGTTGTCTTACTCCTTTAGCCGAGTTCTTCAAGGCCCAACACGGCTCCAGGGAAGATGCAGAGGCCTGTTCGACTCAAGCCCCTGAACAGTAACAGTGCCACGGCCTCTCTGAAGAGAGCTTCCCCTCGACACAGACCCCCCGACCGAGACTCCTCTAACGAAACAGATCAGCCCCTCAGTTTTACGGTGAGACCATCCTGAGGTCCTAATATTTACATACTTGCTTACAAAACCCCTCATCATGTGTCACTTACAAATACAGTGCTGGTCACGCTCAGACAACTAATATTACCCATTTGCATACAGCTCCGCTGAAGTATCGAAGACCAAATTGTTGTTACATTTGCACAGATACTGTGAAGTCTGTGAAATCAAAAGTGAGAGAAATAAATATTTCTCAAAAAATTATCCAAATTATTGAAGCTATGATAACATTAAATTAATACTCAATTAATACTTTAAATCATTAAATTAATTCTTTTATTCAACAAGGACACATTAAATTGATCAAAGTGACAGTAAAGACATTTATAATAATATAATTATAATGTATAATTTATAAAAATAAAAAAAATCACAAAACCATTCAGCATAACTGTATTTTTGACCAAACATGAATCAAAAGATATATTAATATTAAATATAAATGAAAATTTCTCATAAAATTACAAGATCAAATTATCAAAGGTGCCTATGATATCTAATATCTATGATATTCTCATTTTTTAAATTAATTTCACCTCAAGTCAACAATTGTCTCATTTGTTTGTTTTTCTCATATAACTTTTTTTCTCCTAAAAATCTGTACACTAGGTCTCCAGGGGTTTAAACAAGCAACCTCAGCAATAATATTTTTGTCTCTCTGGGTTGTTTTATAGCTGGACAGAGACGCCATGAGACATTTGACCATGACAGACTGCTCTAGCACCGTCTCGCCCTACCGTCTTCCTGTCATTAACAACTATGTGACCCCTGTGCCGCCCCTCACGAAGAAAAAAGAGAGAGGGCCGAGAGTGAACGGCACACTCAGGGGTCGAAAGTTAAGACCCACTACGGCACCAACAGCTGCTACAGAGGTCAGTATGTTGAAGTTGTTTACTGTATATTCAAGGACATGAATGTTGACATAGCCATTAAAATAAATCTTTGCTCACATATATTCTCCTATTACTCTGTCTGCAGCCGTCTTCTCTCCAGAGGACATCAGCCCAGAGTAAAGTGTCAGTAAGCATGGTGTACTTTGGGAAGAGTGTTCACCTGTCCCATGATTTGATGGACCTCAGAGATGAGGTCAAGGTCTTCCAGCAGCACTGTGGAGGAGAGAACCTCTGTGTCTATAAAGGGAAGCTGAGCGAGGGAGGTAGGTCTCTGTACACCAGTGCTTTGTAATTCATATCTTAAGGACACCATGCATTGAGTTACACTACTGATCTAGGGGCTTTTGATAATGAGTGGCTCTTACCTGGCAGTGTTGCATATATTTGAATGTATTATGCATATATTATGTGATTCTCCTCTTTGATTTTAAGACTCACTCATCAAAAGCAAATCAAAATGAACTTTCTTTGATTACCCTTACTTGTAGAAGTTTTCCAATTTGTGTCAAGACGTCACCAAGGATTTCCCTTCAGCCTTACATTCTTCCTGAATGGCCTGCAAGTTGATCGGCTCAGCTCCTGCTGTGAGTTTAAACACAGGAAAGGCACTCGGCTCGGGGGCAGACATGGACACTTTGGATTTTGTGGTGTTCAGGGAGCCTCGCCTTGCTACAAGTAATGATAATACATTTCTGTTTTGTGTTTAATGTTAAAATTAAGAAAATGAATTCAGTTTTTATACAGTTTTGAAGAGGAAGAAACATAGCTATAAGTATTCCGTTTTTCCGGTTTAGTGATAGAAAACAGATTTATATCAAAAGTTTGGGACGATTCAGTACGATTTTTATTTTATGAAAGACATGAATACATTTATTGGGCAAGGATGTGTATAAATAAGTATATCAGAATGATTTATGAAGGATCATGTGACACTGAAGACTGGAGTAATGGCTGCTGATCATTCAGATTTGAAAATGATTTAAAAATAGAAAATGTTTCATTGTGTTATTTCACAATATTACTGTTTTTACTGTATTTTTGACTAAGCTGCAGCCTTGTTGAGGATAAGTTTTTCTTTAAAAAAGAAAACTTGCTGCCCACAAACTTTTGAACAGTAGCATTATATCTACAACCATCATTATTGGAAAAACCCTCATTGTTCCATCTCTAATCAAGATGCATTATGGTTTTGTCTGATGTAATTCATCAGGTGTATTATTGCCATGGGCTTGGATAAAAAACCCACCCCTCCTCAAAAAAGAATGAAAGAGGAGCTACCCACCTCTAAATCTCCTGATGCTAAGGAGGCCACGGATGTAGGAGAAGACATAGACACACGTTCTAATGCAGAGCCTGACACACCTCAGGAAATGGAGACAGAGCCTAATGGAGAAACAACAGGGAAGAACAAGACCAAAGATGGTACAAACTCCAAAAAACACAATCAACAACAAATATTCTCCAGCTGTGATCCTTAGAGAGTCTTTGGACACTCAAACTATCCTCCTCACCGTGCATTAAGACAATATAGACACAGATTCGTAACATCACCAGTTGATTGGAACTTTATAATTATGTATTGCCTTGAAGGTTAAAATGGGAATTTTCATTGCTTTAGCTATTTTCTTACGGCCACTTTCTATTTTGTGAAGCACATCAGAACTATATTCTTTGGTTTAACTCATTGTGATGGATAATTGAGGGAATTTGGCCTTAATTTTGCTTTACCTCATAATAATTTCATGTTCCTATAGTCACCCTTCACAGATATTTTACTCTTACGTTTATTTTACCCTAGAATTTCTGGGAGTATCAATTATTATGGCCAATGTGTATTAAAGAAAAATATTTATTTCATAATGATGTTTTCCCCCACTTTAATTTTTTTTGGATGAAGGTTTTTTTTATATTGCATCTTTAAATTAATTGTTTAGACCATATTTATGCTATGCTCTCATATAGACTATGAGGAAGACTTTGAGGCAGATGATGAAGGGCCAGTTGAAGATGGTGATGAAGTAGAGGAAAAGCCATCTTCTGCTGCCAATGGTGGAGAAACTGAGATCAAGGATGAAAATGATATCGGCGAAGACATAAATGAAGTCAAAATCAACTCTGACAGCGATGACGCCAGTATGTCCAGTTAGTATTACTTTATGGTCACTTTTTCAACAATATTTATCAACATCTAATACAGACTGTTTGTTCTTAAACACCTAATACTCTGAGATTATTTGTGTTCTTCCTTCAGAGGTCAAAAGGTCATCATCTGTCTCATCTGGACGAACGTCCAGCTTGTCCAGCAGTGACAATGACAACAGTGAAAGAGAAATCGTGGAGGACACCAAAGAAGTCACCACTGCTAATGTTCCAGAGGAGAGCTTACATGCACAGGAGGACCTCACCACAGCTGAGACCAAACTGGAGGAGACAGAGGTCACAGAGTCCAGTGACATAACATTACCTCAAGCTGCAGCGGAAGACTCTGGGACACAGGATAGTCCAGGGGATGGCATGGAGAAGAGCGACCTGGAAATGTCAGAAGACACAGACAAGAAAGAGGGAACTGAAGGTGAGCAATCTGGGGAGGTTGCCAAACCTAAAGATAAGCCACAAGAGAATGAGCCGGAGAGAGGTGAGTGTCTGCATGAAAATTAGTGCTGTGTGCCTGTCATCATCAGACATTTTGTGTTTATGCATGCTGGCTTTTTCAACATCAGAACTGGAGGGCCTGTTTTTTATTCACAAATAAACTGTTTGATTGCAAGATAAACAAAGTGCTCAGTTACTTCACACAGCTGAAGTATAATTTGTTGGATGTTAATATACTTCCCAACCCCTATCCCAACTTAACAAGCAGAGTCATCTATTTTGCATTTTTGTTTAGTGTTGCTAGTATTACAGAAATTATACACTTGAGCTTTAACCAATTAGCAACTTTGGAAAACATGATATTGCCTGAAATAGTTTACTTACCTTTACTTGAGGATAGTTTAGATGATAAGTACATGACCCCACTAATGACTTGAGTTCTGATTGTGTTAAAAGCAGCACATGTGTTACACACTTTTCAGTGATTGTCAAGGCCCCTGAGAGCTCAGTTTATTTAGGTGGTCTTGCAAACATTGTATTGATTGGTATTGTGTTTGCTATATGGCATGAAATGTGTTTTTGATTGCATGTTATTTGTGTTGCTGTAAGCATACTGCTCTGTATAAACCTCTGTCTTGACTTTCACAATCCATCAAGAAGGTTTAGACTTATTTTTGATATACTTCTTATATTTCAAAATAGGCCAAGTCACTGCAAAACAACCACTTCTATAAACAGTAGTATGCATTACGTGTTGGCTCTTGAGGATTTGCCAGTTTAATGACTGGGAATACAGAGCAGTGTTTTCTATGTGTGATTTTGTGTTAAGTTTCTGATTTCAACATGTTTGAACCATTTAAATGTGCATATAACCATTTTTGATGTGTTTTCTATTATACATGAAAATACAAATGCATGCTCTGTTACCAATCAAGGTGTTTGCTGTGCTTTTGGTAATAAACCTTTGAGCAATTGTTTTTGTGTTTCATTGCTTCTGTGTTTCATTTCTAAATACATTTAAAATTAAACTCAATCCCACTGAGTATGTAACTGTTATTCATTTAGTTAATTCACCTTTAAGCTAACATTAACATTTTGCCATGGATGTCATATGTTTGTCTCATTCCCCGTGACTATAAACAGCAAAGTCAATGCAAGAGAAGTTGGCTGAGGCCATTTTGCAGGAATCTCAATGTAGTTCAGAGCCAGAGTTTAGTGATACAAGCACAGAGGAAGATGAAGGGGCCTCAGTGAAGACCCAACAGGACGGCCAAGGTAAAAAAGTTGCCACCCCCTTTAACTGGGCTGTCTACAGATCATATAAAGCTCAATGACTTTTCTTTCATTTATTTATTTCCAAAATAATCCCTTGTAGAGATATATTTTTCACACAACGGAGTAGTTCCTGCAGAGCTTAGACAAAAACACTAAAGGTTTTGTGTTTGTAAATATGAATAAATCTGAAATGGCTTAATTGTAAATGCTCACTTTACAGGAACAGAAATGGAGAGTGCGGTGGGTTTAACTTCACCACAACCATCAAATACACAGGATGATATTCCAGAGAAAAGTGAAGCCAACACACGGGAGTCTGTATGTGAGGAAGTGGTACAGGAGCCTCACGTCCACACAGAAGAAGAAATAGGAGAGACTCAGGACGTAGCTTTAGACGTAGAGGAAAAGCAGAAGGAAGAACAAAGTGAGAGGACAAATGAAGTTGAACAACCAGATAAAAGAGAGGAAGTAAAAACTGAGAATGAGGACATGCAGGAGAAAGATAAGGATGGGGACAATACAAATGCAGAGGTTAATACAGAGTCTAATGAAGAAGAAAAAGACTCATTAGTACAGGAACCAGAGACACATACTGAAGTGCTGGACATTGGAAAAACAGACAATGAGGTTCCAGAGATGGAGGAGATGGATTTGGTATCTCATACAGGGAATGATACAGAAACAGGTGCAGGGGACACTCAGAGGCAGCGAGACACTGATGACGCAGATCAGAACATAGAGAGGAGGAGCGATGGACAGCCAGACAGAGATGAAAGAGAAGACCTATCAGATGAGGCTGGGGATGATAGGTCAACTGGGGAAATGGTACAGAAGACTGATAGCAAGGTGGACGGTGAGGGCTCTGTTATTAAGGAGGAAGGTGATGAAAAATCTAGTGAAGAGAAAAATGAGACAAAGGTTGAGGATACAAGTGAAGATTTGGGAGTAGAGGAGGCAGAGAAACTTGGGAATGAAGAGCTCCAAGTTGGCGAGAAAGAAAAGGAGTTAGAGGGTAAGGAGGAAGATGGTGAAAAATACAGTGAAGAGAAAGATGAGACAAAGGTTGAGGATACAAGTGAAGATGTGGGAATAGAGGAGGCAGAGAAACCTGGGAATGAAGAGATCCAAGATGGTGAGAAAGAAAATGAGTTAGAGGGTGATCAAGAATCAGAGGCAAAAGGTGAACAAAATGAGAACAGTACAGAAAAAGACAAGGAAGGTGTGAATGATGAACATAAAGAAAGTGAAGATGGAGAACTGTCTAGTGAGGCTTTAAATAGACTAAATGAGTCACAGGAAAGTCAAGATGTGAGGGCAGAGGGTAATGAAAAAGAGGATGATGGTGTGAATGATGAACAAAAAGAAACAGAAGATGGAGAACAAGTTGGAGACATACTTAGTGATGGAGCCAAGGAAGAAGGCCCCATGAAGCAGAACAGTGAGGTTGAGATTGGAGGAGAAATCAAGAAAGGGAAAGATGAAAATATGGAAGATAAATCCCAGGAAGAGGAGGATGGGAAGATGGATGAGGTGGCAGAGGGAAATTATGAAGAGAATGAGGTAAAAGACAAAGAGCATGAGAATGCGTTAGAAACGGGAGAAAAGTTGATAGAAGAGCCAGAGAAGGAGATGGCAGATAGAAACGAGATTAGTGAGAATACATTAGAGGCAAGAAATGGAAAAGAGGCAGTTCCTGTTGAAAATACAGCCCAAAAATTAGAAGATGGCTTTGAGGACCAAAATGAGGAATCAGTTTCACAGGAAGAACAAAATGAAATTGGTACCAGCGGGGCACCCAAGGATGACACAGAGGCCAGTACCAAGGAAGAACTGGGTGAACCTCCTGGGGTGAATAATGACCTGCTGGATACTAATGTAGATGCTGAAAATGGAGAAAGACAAGACGTCGGTCTTGAGGAGGCTGAGAAGATGGAAGCATATCTCCAAGAGGAAACGCAAGACAAATCGGAGGGTGAGACAACTGATAGTGTTCAAGAAGTTATAGATGACAATGAAAAGCCAGAGACTGATAAAGATGTGAAAGAAGAAGAAAATGATAATGACAAAGAGCAAGAGATAGAAAACAAGTTGGATGCTGAAGTTGTTCCCTCCGAGTCTCAGTTGGGCGGTAAACATGAGGACCAGGGCAGTGCCAACCAAAAAGATGACAAAGAAGAGGCTGACAAAGAATCAGAAACCTCTGCAACAACATTCATAGAGAACATAACTCCTCAGACAACACAGACGATAGTCAATAAGGATACAGAAAGTGAGATTGTCTCAGTAGAAGCTAAAGTCACAACAGAGGAACCAGAACTGAAAGGTACTGACGATGAACTGAGAAGTCGAGATGCTCCTGAAGGGATGGACAGTGATCCAGAGCAACCTTTGGAGAAGAAAGGGAATCTTGTCAATGAAGAGGGTGGCTCATCAGTTTTCCATTCGGTGGAATCGCAGCCTGTGAAGAAAGGGGACAAAGATCCAGTTCTGAGTATTGATCCAGATGATCTGGATATTCATTCAGCAGCTTTAGCTAAAGTAGTTGGGGTGGATCTAGTGAGTAACTGGATTAACATACACCAAGAATCAAAGTATTTTCAGACATTCATCGAACCCCTTGATGAGGAGGGTCTCATCTCAGAAGAAACCAAGGAGAGACTAAACGGTGAAGTGTTAGATGCTACAGATACACCACCAAGTACTGATATTGGAGGCCTTGATGAAACACTCAAGAGTAGAGATGAAACTGCAACTCCCATAAGGAACAACCTCAATGAGAACACAGAGTCTGTAGTCGAAAGCTTGAAAACCGAGACTAAAGTTGAGGCCATAGAAGCAGATGCTTACAGTAATCACTCTAAAGACAGCATACAATCGTCAACCAAACATGAAAGAGTTCAGGAGGTTGGAGATACTAGAGGTTCTTTGGTCACTCCCTGGTCAAGACAGAATAATATTGAAGACAAAAATCAAAAAGACACTCCTAGACAGGAAACTTTGACGTCAGATGACGTCATAAACATGGGGACAACATCTGAAGACATTCAAGACAGAGCCCCATCTGAAACAGAACAACAGAATGCACCTAGAAACATCGACCTGAATGCAAAACCATCCAAACAACCAAGCAATCAACAAAATATGACTGATGAAATCAAACATTTAGCCCAAACAGAGGAAGCAAGTAACAAAGAGACTTTTGAAAGTTTGGAAGACAATTTGAAACCTGAGCGTGTACCTCAGTCAGAGTATATCGAGCCACAAAGTCCGACAATCACAGTAATTACAGACCTCACAATTGTCAATAAATCGGAAAATGGGAGCCAAGATGACACCGCAAGTGTAGACTTCCATTCCAGACAGTCAGATGGAAGCAGGAACGTGAATGGAAACAGGAGAACAAAAGTAATCGATGGCCAATTCAAACAGACTCTAAGCACAGAGACCTTAAGCACTTTCTCATTGGATGACTCAAGATTTTTTGGGCCTGCAGGATATCCAAGATTAACAACTGCTCACACGGAGAACAGTTATTAGTACAATACTAAATCCTTCACCTAACCCAGGGGTGTCCAGTCATACTTCTGGAAGGCTACTGTCCTGCAGAGTTTAGGTCTAACCCTAATTAAACGCATTTTAACCAGTTAATCAAGGTCTTCAGGATTACTAGAAACTTCCAGACAGGTGTACTGGGGAAAGTTTGAGCAAAACTATTTGATACTACAGGATATCGGCCCTCTGGAACAGGATTGGACACCCCTGCCTCAACCCATTTTGATGATAATAATGGTACTTCCTTTTCCTTATCAGAGACCTATAGTGAGTCCTGTGCGCTTGGTAGGGAAGCTATCAACATCCCACTGAAAATAGACACCGTAGAAAGCACACAGCACAAATAATTTAATTATTCATGATGTGGAGCCCTCCAGTTGGTTAGACTGCACTGGCAGTATACTGACACACTTCAGACATGAATACCTTAACTAAAAAAATTGTACTAAAACCCTAATGCACTTTCCTCTGTGTTCCTAATTAATATCCAGAACACTTCAATTTGCGATGTGATGTGAATGTGAATGACATGAACACCTTGCTGATTCCTGACACTAGTTTAATGGTGTTCTCATGATTTTACACTGGATTATTCATCCATCATCAGTTCACATACATTGCTATGATACCTTCTTTCTCTTTTATTATTGCTCGTAATCATGCAGACCATGAGAGTTCAAAACTTGAGATGTTTCAAACCCAGAAGCAAGGCCAAATTGCTCTAATAGTGCCTGTGTTGTTAGGTGACATCAGTCGTTATCTGTTTAAATAACCCGTCAAGCTCCTGTTTCACTCGTTGGCTTATTTGTCAAAAAAGGTTATTTATTGCTTTTGAAATTAGAATAAAATACTGAAATACACTAATGTGTGTTCTGATCTACCAGATATTACTTTAAACACATCACAACACCAACACAATATATAAAAAAAACATTGTACAAAAGTTTTTGACTTTGAAATCCAAACTTTGAAATAATAGAATGTATACTGAATGTAACACCACATTATGCATTATTATTATTATACAAAAAAAAAAACATCCAAATTGAAAATTGTGTGTCCTTATTGCCGTAATCTGAGCTGTTCATGACTTGGAATTATTCATTTCTATTATAATAGTCATTGCCTAAATGACTCATTGTGAGGTTTTGATGTTGATTAACATTCGTTGTGCCATTTTGGTTGTTTAGATATAATGTCACAGTGGTTGAGTGGTAAAACTCAGAGCTCTCAGAAAATTCTGAGCTTGACAATGATGTGAATGGCGTTTTTTTAGTCAAAACTCAATTATTACAGTAATTTAGACACATCTTGAATGTAAGTATTTGTTTGCGTGTGATGTTCTTCAGAGAGTTGCTGCTTCTAGTTGCTGTCCTCAAAACTTCCATTGCTGCTGCATGAATGGAAACGCATGGTGCTCATGGGATCTGACACATATCCTGCGGGAATAGCACGGAACACAGTGAGTGACACACACTCTCAACCACCCACTTGTTGCACCATATGCTGAAAAACACGCACAGAGCGCTCTCATCTTTATGAAAATGTAATTTCAACCTCAGGATGAATTTGCATGGATTATATCAACATGATTGTTGCCATATTCCATGTATATTAAAATGAAAAACAAAGTTGCCCCCCATTAAGCCGTTACATAAACAGATGAATCACACATTTGATAACTTCCAGTTGGACACAAACCGTTTCTGTCAATGGGTGGGAACTGCATGTTCCTCCTCAGCTCATCCAGAGACAAACCCTGTGAAGACCTCCGCTCAGAGCTGTCAAAAAAAGAGAGTACAATGAGATTAGTATTGGTTTACACTAAAGACCACAGAACAATCACGATTCTTTTGTGATATGAAATTTTAATGAATCTAAATAGGATACACTTCTGTTTCTTTGTTGTTGTTGTCATATCAGCTCAATGAGGCCTTGCAGGTTTTGTCCTGCTCAGATGATCCTCTATTGAATTTGTTTTCTCTTTATTCATTTACAGCGTCACTTTAGCCTGATTTATTGCTCATACCACCAAACTGCTTACATTCCTAGATCTAGTTACATAAAACATCATATTGCAAAGATTATGACTAATTTAGGCTCCAAAGTAGGAGTCCCTCGTTGCAACTTTCTTTGTTGGCTAGTTTGTTGACAGTTGCCAGGTTCCCCCACAACACACACATTCATCACCACCCATAAAGAATTAAGAGATGACCACCAGCAAAGGTTCTCAGTGTGAATGTCATGCAAGTTTCATTGCAGTCGCTTTCTTTTGTTTTCATGCCTCGGTTTCCAAGCAACAGCACTTCAAACTGTACAGAAGTGTTGTGGTTGGACTGCATGGCACTGACCAAACAAAAGAGCAAGGTGACCTGACTCCTCCATCAATGGATGGGTATGATGTTATGGCCTAAATTTAAATTCATATTTGTTTTTTCAGTAATGTCTCTATGTAGTTTGGCAATAGGTTGGTGGGTGGTAGGATTTAGGGTGCCTGTGTGTTTGTATATGTACTTCTGGGTCCAAAATGCATAGGCACGGGCGTTGAGGGCGTATTCCAACTCAAAACGTGAGCGGAGGGCAGCCACGTGACTTCGTCCAGGACTGCCACGTGCTATCAGGCTGTCCATGGAGGATGAGGGTGAAAGAGAACCACTGCTGTTACTGGAGGCTGGAGACATAAGCTGGACACACATGGAAACACATATATGTAATGGACAAATAGAACGGTATTGATAGTGGATGTATAAGTAATGATAAATGCTGCCTACCTCCACGTTACACAGGCATTCCTCTAGTTTCGCAACCACCTCAGAAAACTCAGGTCTTTCCTGTCACAGAGAGTCAAAAATTTTCATTATACAAAGGAATTTTCATAAGAGAGGTTTGATTATGGTACAGAAACATATCCCTGGCTATTCATTCAGCTACTCTGCTGAACAGCATATATAAACTTATGTTGAAAAATTTGGGCTTAGTATTTTTGAAATAGATTTTTTTTCTGTTCTTTTGAATTTTCTATCAAAGAATAATAAGAAAAGGTTTATTACGATTTCTGCAAAGAGATTAAGCACTAAAATTGTTTTCAACATTGATGATAATAATTAGCAATTTTTTCAAGGAGCAAATCAGCATATTAGAAAGATTTCTGAAGGATCATGTGACTGAAGACTGGAGTAATGATGCTGAAAATTCAGCATAAGAATAAATTACATTTAAAAAATATTTCAAAATATTACTGTTTTTACTGTGTTTAATGTCGGACATTTCATGCACTCAACTGTCACAGCTTTAATTGCGTAGTGGAGCGTGAGAGGCTATAAGTGCGATGTTGAATGACAAAATTTGATAAAATTCTTACACAACATGGATGGTACAGCATACAGCATGTATAGTGTGCCATATAGGGCACAACTTGTGTATTTATAGCCCTCAGTTTGAGTTGTTCTTGGTCCATTTTAGTCTATGTTTAGTTAGTTCTGATTCGCCTGCTTTCCAGTATTTTCCTGTTCTCCTGCGTGTTTTTTTTTGGTTTATTGTTAAAGTGACAGCTGCGTATATCCTGCCTCACTACTATCCTTGCAGCAAGCAACTGTCAATTCAGATATGCACACACAAACACAATATGTTGTTCAGCTCTTTAATCACGACTAGATGAATACAAGCTGTAAACATTCTGGCTCTTTTTAAGTGTTACTCAGCAAAAGCTCTGTGGTCTACAGAGAATAGTGTCAAGCTGCACTTTGTACCAGGGCACATTCTTAACAAGCACGCTTGACACAGTTTCTGCCACGCACCCGAGGGACCAGCGCTGAGAACACTGCAAAGACGATGTACATGAGAAAACACCTGGCACGGGTTTGTTGTAGAGAGATATGGTAGGCTAGCAACTAGATGCTTATCAATAGGAATAGAAATACAACTTGTCCTGAGCTTAATAGATAAAAAAAATTCTGGGTATTCCGTCTGATTATAAACAGACTCAGAGGTAGTTCATGAATGGATTTAATAGGGCCAAATAAGGCAACAGAAAAGAATATTAAATTTGAGGAATTTGAATATTACTAAATTAGATTAAGCGCTGATCCTTTTTTAATAATGTTGTATGTGTGCTTGCTATAACTTTGTGCTTCTCACCTCTTTACCTAAGAAGCAACTAAATTTTATAAAATACCAATCGCAGCTAATCAAAGTTCATATAGTGAATGTGCATATCTTTTGATATGTGTCTTCTTTTCTGAGCAGATTTATGCTAGATGAGGGTTCCTCACCTCTGGGCAGACATTCCAGCCCCGCATCAGCAGTGTTGAGATGGGTTTGGGGATTGAGTATCCAATCGGAGGACGGACATGATGATACGCCATATCTGCAGCAGCTGCAGCTGTAAAGAATTCACACAGATGGGGTTGAGGCCTTTTTAATTAAAATTAAATCACAATTATATTCATTTATACTAATAACATTTTTATTAATTTCACTTGATTGTCAAACTATGACAATTCAGGGGAAAACTCATTTGCAATCCCAAGTTAAAGCAAGTTAAACCTTGCATACCAGCTTTAGCTAATGTTCTTCGGCAAGGTTCTCTCAATGTTATAAACAAACGTTCTTCCAGTTATAAACCAAAACGTTAACACAAAACTGTTATTTATTCATCATACACGAAGCACTGTTTTTCCGTCTAACATTTTTTAAATGTTACTATTGTTTCAGAATGTTCTGAAAACATTCAAAAGTAACTTTCCCATGAACTCCGGATAAAACGGATTTCCTTAGCATTCGCATAACCAAAAACAGTCAGAAATAACATTTTCATAACTTAATGAGAATGTTAGAAAAAACGTGCTTAGCTGAAAAGCCGGTCTAAAGGGCATTGTTGGTCAATATTAGCTATTACAGTAGTGAATAGAGAGGTGCAGTGCCTGGTTTGAGATGTGCAAATGGAATCTCGCCCGTGAGCAGCTCCCATAAGCAGAGGGCATAGCTGAACATGTCTGCTTTCACCGTGTAGCGTGTACATTGGGTAAACACCTCTGGGGCCATCCATCGCAGGTTCTGCACAGCATCAGGGAGTAAAATGACGAACACAAAACAAAGCGCTTGCTAACCCCAAAGGACAGGCACACATACCTCCCCAAAGACACACTGACGTACTTAACGTGACGTACAGGAGAGACAAAATCGCAATGTAAGCATTATTAAAATTGCTTACAGGGGATTTGTAGGTGGTTATTAATGCATCACCTTTTTGAGGTGTTAATTAATATACAGAATTAACCAAGAACACAGATTGCCTGTACCCCAGGTTGTTTAGTCATATTGTCCTCATCCACAGACAAAAGGAAGCGAGACTCTGCAGAACAATACAAAAACATCTCCATTACATAAAAGTACACTTCATTCAGAAGTACAGTTTTTTTTTTCCATTACAAATTATATTATCAGCATAACAATTTGAAAAATTTCAGTCTAACTGAAATATTAACATGAATTTCATGTATTTATCCCTCTTTCAAAGCACTCAAGCTGCATGAACTTCAAAAGTTTGTGTAAAAACTAGCATGAAACTGAGCTTTCAGTTTCAGATTTGATTTTTTATGTTGCCTCAGCTGTTTTTACTCTAACTAAATAAAGTGTGGTAAGACTTGGTTCAGGTGTCATGTTTAGTGTGTATGTGGCTTTCCTTACCTCCAAAATCAGCCACCACAGCGTGTCCATCCTCATAGAGCAGAATATTATGACTGAAAAGATATCACCAGGTGAACGGTGGATTGAAACAAAGAGCTCAGAATACTGTTTCACCATCACTGCCAGTACTGACAGTCAAATAATATACTGGTTATCATGTAATTGGACGGTTTTAACAAATGAACCCGAGAAACACCAAGGTTATTGAACGAAGCATGTGATGATGATGATGATGATGATGGTGACAAACCTGTTGAGATCTCTGTGAATGATTGGTTGGGTCAGATTGTGCAGATACTCCATGCCCTTGGCCACATCTATGGCAATGATGAGCTTGGACTGCAGATCAATGATTCTGGATGTAAAGACATCATTAAGTGAACACCTCCACACTGATCAATGCACACTCCCATCATTCCAACTCAAACAGATCAATGAGATGATGATCACCTTAAACTGCATATGGAGCACTAAGAAGAAATTAGACACTTATTGGCATTGATGCAGGTCTTAAATTATAAACCGATCCTGGATTGCTTCAAATTTCTTTTATCTACGGTTACATTTTATGGAAGCGTGTTTCCGCCACGTAATAAAACAATTTAAAAGGTATTTGCTACTTTTAATCTCAAAATTCAGATTTTTTTTTCTTACAATTGTGAGTTTACAACTTTTTTCTCTCAGAATTGACCCTTCGCAAACAGTTTGATTGACAGGCGATCTGACCAATCATAACCCCGAATCCGCCATTTTATCCGACAAAGCAGTCAGCTGAGATAGTAGATTAGCGTTGGTGAACTTGAACTTGGAAAAATTGTGCATACTCACATCTTTCTGTGGTTGAAACAACATTCCTTCTGATGTCCATTCATGTTTATTTGATGCTATAAATGAACTAGTGTGAAGAGATGGTCGGTTCACGAGCCACTTGAAGGAGCTACAGCGATCTGTCACGACACATTAAAGAGCCACGGTATTTCTTGTTTAAACTTTTTTTTAAATATAAAACTGTTTCATATGTTGTCAGTGTCCTCTTTGCTCTGCGATGTATTTTTCACTTCATGAGAACATGATGTGTGGCGTGAGAGAGCATGACTTGTCGGGCATAGCAAACAGGGGCGGGTCTTTGCGAAGGGTCAATTGCAAAATATAAACTCACAATTGCGAGTTATAATGTCGCATTTCTGACTTCTTTTCTCAGAATTGTGAGATATAAACTCACAATTGTAAGTTATAAATCCAATTCTGAGGGTAAAAAAAGAGTTCATATTGCGCAATTCTGAGAAAACGTCTGAATTGCGAGATGTAAAATCGCAATTGCGAGAAAAAAAATTACCTTTTCTGCTCGTGCAACAGCGAGAACAGTGATCCTCCGGACACATATTGCGTTACAATGGCAAACTGACTAGGGTCGTCGAGACATGCTCCCACAAACTGGATCACACAGGGGTGGTTGAGACGACACAGGATGGAAACCTCACGACAGAACATATCGGTGTCTGACTTTGAGCAGTACGTGTTTGCACGGTACCTGTGGAAAGTTACGAAGGTTATGCAGTTCGCTGTGTATACATGATGTGGACCATTAAAAAAGCAAGTAAAATGCTCTTACCGTTTAATTGCAACTATCTTATTGCGGCACCTTCCTTTGTAGACCTTTCCAAAGGAGCCTATGGTTGCAGTGTTTATTGTCGATTAGGGTTTAATGGGGACTCATGGAGAGCTAATATATATTATTAAATTGATGTACCTGAGCCAATAATCTCGTTAAACTCCAGTTCAGAGAGTTGAAGCTGGAAGTTTGATGGAAGACTTGCTCTCAGTAGAAGCACATCTGCCTTCTCTGAGGAGAGAGGAGGGTAAACAGGAGTTTGTTTTATACCTTCACATCAATCATTTTATGAAACTCTAATCATGTTTCGTTTAGCTTATTTGCTTGACATATGCCGATGAATCATGAAAGATGGGCTATGTTATTTGTAACATCTGTGCCAGATACAAACTAATGGCTTAAACTGTAGCAATCACACAGTGGGAGTATGTTTGGAGACAGTTTCTGACTCATTGACTCTCTGAAGATTTTGGTGACTGTGGGTAGCAGTATTTTTCACGACATAAAAATAGTATCATAGCAACAGTGATTCTGTGAGTCAGCTCTAAGTGTGTGTGTTTTACCTTTAGTCATACTTTTGATCTTTCCCAAGGGAGAGGGGACAGAAACATAAGACCCATCTGCAACAGACACAACTAACAAAAATGAACTTTTATTTCTCATACTTTCCCTAAAATTCATAGTAGCTACACAATTTTCCTTATAGCTAATTCACAGTACAGATCTGTCAGGCTGCATGTGGAGAGTGTCTCATACCCCCTCCTGGTTGAGAATACTCATTGCAGGGTGAATCGTCCTGAGGCCGTTTGTAGTGTTTTAGCAGAGTGACAATGGCATCATGGCCTAAAAAGAACATGCAGACATATATCATAACATGTATATAGTAAAATGTATATTTGTTAGTCACATAAATGAAAATCAAGGCTTTTTTAAGTTAATTTTACCCTTTAGAATTAGAAAATGTGATAGATCAAGAGCATAAATTAAATAAGACAGACACTAGACAGCCAGACAGACAAATAGATAGATAGATAGATAGATAGATAGATAGATAGATAGATAGATAGATAGATAGATAGATAGATAGATAGATAGATAGATAGATAGATAGATAGATAGATAGATAGATAGATAGATAGATAGATAGAATGACAGTTAGAATGATGGATGGATGGGTAGGTAGATAGGTACCGAACTAACCTTTCTCATAGGCCCACATTAAGCATGTCTGTTCATCCTTTTCTCCACTGGAACGGCTGGGGTCACAAGCCACCAGATTCATATCTGCCCCATTGTCCAAAAGAAACTGGACCAGTCGGATGTGTCCATGGAAACAAGCACTATGCAGACCTGGTGTTTCAAAGGTCAACAAATAACAGCTGTCTTACAAACATGGAGATGTCAAGTCACATGATGAGAGCAGAAATATTTTCAAATTATTATCATTATTACTGATGTAAAGCATAGATTACTGCTGTCATCCTACCTGTGTGTCCATCTCGCCCCTGATGGTTGATGCTCACAGCATTCTGACTGAGCAGATACTTGACCATTTCCAGGTTTTTGCCATAGGTGCACGCACTACAGAGTACAATTAGGCTTTCTTTTAGTGTGTAACAATAGGATGAGCAGGGAACTTAACCTTGTTAGTGTAATCTGTCAGGAGATGCCCAAATAGAATGCATAGATTAAAATCACCATGGATCATTCTTGGGTTTTTTTAATGGAATATTGCAGTATTTATTATAAATTATTTCTTCTTTTTTTTTTTTTTTTTTTATAAATGTGCCCTCGCAATCTTTAATCAAATAACTTCCCCTCCCACATGTAGCGACATTTCTTCTCTGATGATGCGTTTACTGGCGTGAGGGCGGAACAACCTGTCACTCACATGATGAGATTCACCAATAGAAAACCACAATTATCCAATCAAATCAAGCCCTGCCCTACATTTTTTCTTGTTCAAGAAGCCACTCGGCTATACATTACAAATAGGGAAGAAAAAACTAATAGCAACTTCTGTTTTAATAGTAGTTCATTAAAATATGGAGGGCATTGAGCAAACTGATGTGTTCAGGAGGATTGTTACCTGTGAAAAGCTGTTTCGCTGAAGATGTTCTCCTTAGACAGACTCTCAGTGCCAGACAACTGAATAATCTCTTTCACCGCTTCAAACTTTCCGTTGTAGCAGGCTCTGACAGGGAATATAACACTCAAATCAGAATCACTATTACTGCTGTCTGAATCACAGATGATTTGTTGAGTTTAACTGCCACCTTGTGTTGTGATTCACTTCTCAGGTGAACTCACAGGTGGAGAGGTGTGTCCCCGTAGATGTTGACAGAGTGTGGATGTACGTCAAAGCTGCCCTGCAGTAAGAAATGGACAACCTCTAGGTGTCCAAATCGAGCGCAGAAATGAAGGGGAACGTGGTCTTCGTTGTCTTGAGCATTGGCTGTATAGAGTCAAGATGTAAAATTAATCAATTATGAAAACAAGTCAGTTTTAGAGTACAAGCAACAAGCTCTCACCATCAGTTTTGCTGCCGTCATCCATCAACAGTTTGACAATGCCCAGAAAGCCTTTAGCTGAAGCTAGGTGAAGCGGTCTGTCCCCTACCTCTCCACTCGCATTGACATCAGCCCCAAACTTAATAAGAAGCTTGCACACCTGTCCCGCAAGAAAAAAAAGAAAAGCTATTAAAAGCTATGAGCAAGCTATTAAGCAGATCATGGACATTTATGATACATGGTATATCCTGACCTGTTCATGGCCAAAGTATGCTGCAATATGCAGAGGGGTGAAGAACACTGCATCTTGGACGTTGACATATGCACCGTGTTGCAAGAGAATATCGACGGCCTTGAGGAAAAGTAGAGAACCTTTTCACTTCATCTTTTCAATAAAAGGATATAGCAAAAAAAAAAAAATCAGTAACAAATACAATATCAATAATCTTTCAATTCACCATGAAATCAAAATGTACAATTCTTGTTTTTTAATGGAATATTGTATGGATTTTTTTTTTACTTCATCTGAATGGTACAAAACTTGGTGAAGGTTTTGGCGCTTGCTGTGTGAACACAAAAAAAATCATGATTTGAAAAGGTTAAATGGTCCTGAAAAAAACTGTCACACTTATTGTTCATGTATTGTTCACAGTCAAAAAAAGACCGCATTGGAAATGAACAATGTTGGGGAAAGTTAATTTTAAAAGTAATGCATTACAATATTGCATTACTCCCTAAACAAGTAAATAATTGCGATACTTTTTTATGAAAAGTAATGCGTACCTTTTCTCACCTGGGCTAAGCTTGCTTGTTTAATTGAATATATTTAATTATTACAGGTTTGCATAAAATTCTGAGTTTACATTTCACTGTTTTTATTCATTTTGAGGAATACTGAATGCTTTCGTCCAAGTGAGATGAGTAAATGGATGTTCACATTTAGTCTAGAACTACATGTTTACACAACGCACACAACGCCTATGGGACAGGAGAGCTGTCAGTCAATAAATGTGAAAATTTGTTATAAATTAAAAAAGTAGTTACTTTACTAGTTGAAAAAAGTAATCTGATTATGATTATGCGTTACCCCCAACATTGGAAATAAATGAGAGACGAATTTAATCTTTTGGAAACGTTTGGTACTGCGCACAAACAAATTCTTACTGAAAGCTAAGTTTTTGAGATATGTTAACCTCAAATTTGGAACACAACTTATATAGATTTATGGCTTTGATTTTCTCACTGTTTTAGAGTAAAATGTGTAATGGAAAATATATATTTCATATAAATTTTGAAAATGGTATTTTTGTGCATTTTTCTTAACAATAAATGTAAAATTTTATAACTTTTTTCAAGTTCATAAAAAGATCATATCTCTTCACAAGATTGGGAATAAACCGCTTCAGTTTTGGTTACCTGGACTTTTAGTGGGACAGAATCCTAAGGTTTCATTAAAAATGTCATAATTTGTTTCAAAGATTAATCAAAGTCTTAGAGATTTTGAACAACATAAGGGGGAGTAAATGCTGACAGAATTTGTATTTTTGGGTGAACTATCCCTCTAATGTTAGTTATGATTATTTGCAGCAAGAGTCATAATTGCATTTCATATGACGAGTGCCACCGTCTCTGACCCTTAGAATTAAACAAGCTGTTTCTGTTGCCTTTAACTTCCTGCATGCATTATTCAGCATACTGAATGACCGTTGATGTGTAAACATGGGTGGTCTCTGGTCCTATGTTAATGTGCTTAAATGAAATCCTCTTAACCATCAACATTTCTGAATGACCCTGTTTAAACCCTTATAATTAATATAATTTAACTTTAGGTCCAGCACACACCTCAAGATGGGCGGCAACAGTAGCTATATGTAGGGCCGTGAGAGCTCCGTACCCCACCTGCTGGATATCTGCTCCACCATGAAGCAGTGCGGTGACCAGTTCAGCATTATCCTATAGAATCGCAGAAAGAAATACCAAGATGTCACATCTTAAATCTTTCTCTTGAAACTCAATTCTTTATAATTAACTTTTTTTTACATAATTAAGTCCTAGTACACAGTATTTGGGATTATTTATGTGAGGATCCCAGCATCCCAAATTAACCCTTGACTGACTTTGAACGCAGCCAGGTGCAGAGCAGTGAATCCATTCCGAGTGAGTCTGGATGGACGCAAACCTTTCAGCATGAGGGTCCTGATGTGAGCTTTATTCCCTGGTAGCGGAAAAAGAAAATAACTTAGAAAAGCAATGAAATGTTTGAAAGCACCATAACAATTGTATACGATGCATAAAGCAATTAAACAGTGGGAAATTAAGTAGTAAATTCAATGTCATTATTCAAAACTAGGTAGCACTTTATTTTACAGTCGTGTTACCCATGTACATACCCATAACGAAAGCCATAACGAATATTATAATGCAAAGGAAATGTCAGGTAGAATGAGTCATGTATAATGTTTTTAATATCAATGCACAAGAGCAGATATAACTTTAAAGTTTTTAACATGTTTTACCTCCACATATGCAGCAGAGATGCAGCAGGGACAGTCCACCCTCTGTGCGATAATTCAGGTTCACTTTATTGAACGCTTCGTCTGAGCTGTATAATTTTGTTAAAAACACAGAGAAATCAGTAACTCTACATGCTCAGCTCAAGATTTAATAAAAAAGAAGCTTAAACAGATCTTCACATTTACTCTCTTCTTATGGTAGTGTTTTTATAAAAATTCTGTCATGACAACTGTCATGTTTGGCATGGTAATGGATATATAATAGATCTGCTACGTTGCTACTGCCAATACATTCATGACACGCTGCTGTTAGCAAGTCATGCTGCTGCTGTACAATGTAGGATACATGAATTACCCAGAGCCAATCTATACAGGTGGAGCTGGGGAAGGTGGAGGGTTTCTGAAAGGAAAGTGTGCTGCAAACTGCTAGAGCAAACATTGACCAAGTATTTGAAAGTTGAGCAGCAAGATCATTGGCTACTGATACAGCAGGAACCAATCAGCAGAGCCCTATTGAAAACAATGTGATTGCAAGCAGTCTGAGTTAAGGACCTATTAGCCTGCACCATCTATATTTTCATGACAGAACTTTGAATATGTTCATGCCTTAAGCCTCATTTGTATACACTAATAGCGCACTACAATGTAGTCCAACACAGCTTTTAGATTTGATCAGTCTCACCTGAAAACATGCTTGAGTTCCTTGAACTCCTCCTCTTTAATTCTCAAGTCCTCCTCCAGTCTCTCAATTATAACAGCGTATGACTCACTCACTTTCTTTTTCCACTCATCTAAAGCAAAACATCGAATGAAGACCACAATAGTACATGAACACAATAAACAGCCACTGCATAATCCAATGTTACATATGAGCAACAATTACTCACTGTCAGTGGAGATTGTAAATGTCAACAAGGATTTAAAGACTGAAAATGTTAGTCTTAATCTTTTCAGATTAACATTGACATGAATAGCATGAACAGATTGAATCAAACTGTCAATTAAAGAAGCTTAATGTTTACCTGTACAGGTTTGAGTGGGTCTTGATTTATAATTCCCCATCGAACGAGTTGGTTTGAACTTTTGTATACAGTTAGCAGGAGGGAAAGTCTCATGCAGGGCTAAGACAATGCTTTGGCATAATAGAGAAGAGTCCGATAAGGGATCACAGCCACTGCTAAAAATACATCAGCTTCAGAGTGGAATGTGTGACAATGACAGCTGACCTCTCTGAGGATCTGTACCTATTACAGGGTGAAGCCATGGCCGATTACTCTCTTCAGACAACAGCTGCATCGAGACTCGTCTATATATCTATATCTTTCCCACTCTGAACTTATATATGACAAAACAACATCATGTTATGTTAAGTAAAGTAAATGCATCTGGACACAGTAAGATTTTGTAAGATCTCAAACTTTTACTTGGCAATGATACATTAAATAGCCAAAAAGTGACATTGAGTATATTTATGTTTTCTATTTCAAATAAATGCTGTTCTTTGGAACTTTCTATTAATCAGAAAATCCTAAAAAGAATGAATCAAGGTTTCTAAAAATATTAAGCAGCACAACTGTTGACAAAATTGATAACAAAAATGTTTCTTGAGCACTAAATTAACATATTTAGAATGATTTCTGAAGAATCATATCACACTGAAGCCTGGCTGCTGAAAATTCTCCTTTATTATCACAGGAATAAATTACACTTTAAAATAGAATAGTTATTTAAACTGTAACAATATTTCACAATATTACTGTTTTTACATTATTATTGCCCACACACATTTGAACAGTAGTGTACATTCCAGATTTACATTCAAAATATAGACTAACCCACACTTAAAATGGGTAACTTGATTAAAGACCTCCTTCTGAGTTTAGTACCTGATAAACTTTTGCCTTCATAATGGTGTTTAGTGAAGATGCTTCAAGTGAGATGAAAATGTCACACATAGTAGAAGATATAACTCTGAACACACAACATTACAATAAGCCAACACAAATTTAATAAATGAACATTGTTCATATTTAGAAAATATAATTTTAGTGTTAAAACTGATATTGAATCGATTAAAATTCATTAAAACAAATTTGAAGCCATTTTTTTTCTCAGCACTTACTGCACTTTGGCTTTTTGGCAGTTTATGCAATGAAATTAGTGAGAATTCACGCACATATGCTCATTCATCCTTAGAATGTCTTCATAAAGTTCTTTCCTAAATGTCAGCATTTCCTCCAGGTTCTTGTTCTGTAGAGTTTCATGTAAAGAGGTTAGTTTGGTATTATTGGGAAGAATGAAATTGGTACCACTATCCAATGCCTTCATCATCCCCAGTGACATCGCAAATGAATCCTTTAGATTGGAACACACTGGAAAAATGCAGGCGTTCCACAAACTGCACATGGATGTGTCTCCTGAGAACCTGATCTTTTCGAGACACAAGCCCCAAAGTCCAACGCAGTCCCCCAGATTAACCTTAAACAAACTCAATGCTTTCAGATCAGCCGGGCTGGATACATTTCTCTTTAGATCATCTTGAATACCAAAAACCACAGTCACAAAACCTGTTTTACCATCCAGGTTTACAGACAAAGAGTGCACGAAAGTGTCACTCGGCACGGTCAGATCCGTGCCAATCCAGCATCCGCTGATGATCGATCTACTACCGACTTTAACCTTAGCATCCAGTCTGGAGTATTCCACAACACTGCCCTGGGATATGGTCACAGTGGGATGCACAATGCTATGCATCACGCAAGCTCTAGTTTTCTCAGATGGCTCCAAGTCGCACACGCTGAAAGCGGCAGAGAGAAGGCCGAGCTCTGCTCTGAGACAGGGGTCAGCGGTGAAGTGGAACAAGTATTCCTCTGTGGTGCCGACATGATAGAACTTGGAGTTGTTGAGCAGGATGACGTTAAGTGCCGTGCCTTTGAGACGATGGAAAACCTTTTTGCGAATCTCAATGAGTCCTTTTTCCTTCATTGTGACATTAGATGTGTTTTCTGTGTAATCCACAGTAGCTCTTTGTCCCAAGGCTTGAAGAAAGTCCCCGTAAGCATCGATTTCACATGTCAGAGGGCCGATTTCACTTGACAAGGTCAGCAGTGTCATAGCGGTCCCGTAATCAATATAATAAGTGCTGTCGGTGTAAACAAACTCCTCTCCTTCCCGCTTGCATACTGCGTTGCATTTGCGCATCTTTTCGATGTTTGGCTTATGCAAAAATTGAGAGCAATTTCTGTATTCTATCTCACAGTTTATGGGTGTCTCTGTTGGTTCTAAGACAAAAACTCCATGTGTGGTACCAACAGAAAGAGGGGAGGGATGTGCTAAGGCAGTAAAACCTGACTTATCAAACACAACGCTTTCATGGTCAGGAAGACTATAGAGCTCTATATCATCAGCAGCTGCTACCAGAATTCCCGGCTTCATGTGTGAAGGGAAATCCACATACATTGCAAGTTTAAGCTCCAGCATCTGATATAAAGGGTTTCCCAGGGGCAACGCTGTGAATATTTTACCCAGGGCACTGGCATTGGGCAAACGTTGACTGAATCCTCCTGTATATGTAACAAAACTAATAGATAAATAAGTACATATAATACAATAATTCAAAGTGATTGTTTATTTATTTATTTAGTAAGCAGATGTGTATATAAAAAGCAAGATAACGTACAGTCAGACAGTCATTATCACAGTATATCACAGAGTAGTATTAGTGACCCACACTCATTAACAATCAACAAAAAGCCAGAATGTGGGATGATAAATATTAAACCGATGATTATAGTACCTGCATGAATAAGGATGACTTTAAATCCAAACAGAGACTTTCCATATTTATCATGAAGACACTGCAGTGAATGTAATGTGGACCCACCATTACCTGAATAGACAGATGAATAAACAGTTCTTAAAAATGTGCATGATATACAATTTTAAAAACACGTTTTTATATATCCCACCAATCTTGCATCCTGGAGGATCCGAAAACACATGATAACTGATGCCAAGGGGGAGTTCTTTCCTCTCCAGTTTCTCAGTGATCTGCATTTCATAAGCAGACCTCTGGTCCTCATCCACTGCTGTGATAACCACAAGATCCCAGAATTCACCTGTCTGAACTTCTTTACCTGTGGATAGAAAAAATTAATAACTTTTACTCTTGGTAAAGAAACCCTCATGAGCTTCAGACAAGTGTCAATATTATTATCAGCAACACTAATAAATAAAGTATTGCCATGTTTTTTTTGGACATGTACCATAAACCAAGTTATTCCAAGGGATAGCAACGACTACTATGTAAAAAATACAGTATATGAATAAGGCATTTCTAATACCATCACTTTACCATGGTACAATCACAGCGCATTAAACGTCAAACAGCTTTAAGTTTGAAAATATAATGATAACTTCACCTCTCAATTGGTTAAATCTTTCAATTTTCTTATTGCTGGATTTTTGCAGAAGAAAGTTTCCGCGCTCTGCCATAATGAGACCAATCGAATTCTCTCTGTCTATATCACTATAATAAAATCTAAAACACTCAAACAACGACGAATATGAATCAACCGACAATCACTGAAAACAAATGTACGGAAATATCGACGAAAATAACTGCCGCTTTCCAAAGTCAAAGAATCTCACCTAACTTGTTTACATAGGCACTTCCGGGTTCCAGTCATGTGACAAACGAACTCTGACGTCTGTGTTTTTTTTTTTTTAATTATTATTATTTCTCGCTCTCTTCATCAAAATAATTCACATTAAAACTGAATTCATCATTCAAAATATTCAGTCTCCCTACTTGAATGAATATTCATTTTATTTGTAATGTAGTGTGAGTGGTTTGCAAGAAAATGTTTGGAGAAGATTCTTGTATTTCCAATCATTGTTGTCATAGCAACTTTTATCTTGCATTCATTCAGCCAGCAAAAGAGTACAATTGAGGGCCAGGCACACAACCATGGTAAGAACAAACTCAACAGCAGATTGAGATTTAAACAGTTTCATTTCAGTGAAATATGTATTTGAAATAGTACTGTCCTCATGTAGGCAAAATTCAGGATGTTTTGTTTCCTTCAGAAAACGAAAAAGATATAAATTAAGATGTAAAAATGGACTCGCTGAAAGCACACTGGGCCTATTTATTAAACTGCTCCCAGTCCCTGATACTGGATCATGGCTGCTGGACATCACAGGGTGAGAAAGACCCAAAGGAAATAGTGATGGTCAGATTGAGCAGTTTGCTTTTAAAGAGTCTGGATGAGATTGGATCTTGCAGAGCACTGAGGATTTGCATCTTGGCTGACAACTTTCTGACCAGGATCGAAGCTCTGATGGAATGCACTCATTTGGTGAAATTAGATTTGAAAGGCAATCAGGTATTTACTTTATTTATTTGAACCCTGAGTACAGGTGCTGGTCATATAACTAGAATATCATCAAGTGTATATTGATATTGTATATACCAAATATATATTGATATTGATATATTTATATACTGATATATTTCAAATGTTTATTTCTTTTAATTTTGATGATTATAACTGACAACTAAGGGAAATCCCAAATTCAGTATCTCAGAAAATTAGAATATTACTAGAATATTAGACCAATACAAAGAAAGGATTTTTAGAAATTTTGGCCAACTGAAAAGTATGAGCATGTACAGCACTCAATACTTTGTTGGGGCTCCTTTTGCAGCTGAAACCCATGTCTTGCATATGTCTGTGCGTAGTGGTTCTTGAAGCACTGACTCCAGCTGCAGTCCACTCTTTGTGAATCTCCCCCACATTTTTGAATGGGTTTTGTTTCACAATCCTCTCCAGTGTGCGGTTATACACTTTTTTCTACCACATCTTTTCCTTCCCTTCACCTCTCTATTAATGTGCTTGGACACTATGACTCTATAAACAGCCAGCCTCTTTTGCAATGACCTTTTGTGTCTTGCCCTCCTTGTGCAAGGTGTCAATGGTCGTCTTTTGTCAAGTCAGCAGTCTTCCCCATGATTGTGTAGCCTACAGAACTAGACTGAGAGACCATTTAAAGGCCTTTGCAGGTGTTTTGAGTGAATTAGCTGATTAGAGTGTGGCACCAGGTGTCTTCAATATTGAACTTTTTCACAATATTCTAATTTTCTGAGATACTGAATTTGGGATTTTCCTTAGTTGTCAGTTGTAATCATCAAAATTAAAAGAAATAAACATTTTAAATATATCAGTCTGTGTGTAATGAATTAATAATAATATACAAGTTTCACTTTTTGAATGGAATTAGTGAAATAAATCAACTTTTTGATGATATTCTAATTATATGACCAGCACCTGTATTTGATTCATTTTATTTAGGAAGAACAAATCATTAATAATCATATTTGTGCTCAGATCTCTCATCTCCCTGATGCTTCATTTTGGAGTAATCTGAAAGAATTACAACTTCTTTATCTACACGACAATATCATACCAACCTGGAACAATATTAAAGGCCTGTCGGGCTGTTTAAACCTGACTGCTTTGACTCTCTATGACACCCCGCTCAGTTTAAAGAAGAACTACAGGCACTGTCTGGTCAACAACATATGGTCACTGAAGGCCTTGGACAACTTTGTTATCTCTGATGAGGAAATCATCCAAAACTGGTCCCTTCCTTTTCAATTCAAAGCAATGAAGCAACACTTTTGTGTCAATTTGTACCAGTCTACAAAGTCGGTTAGTGCTCATTATTGTCTTCTTTGTTTGCTGTATTTACTGCTGTGTCCAAATCATATTTTGATGTTTTCTTTTTCTTCAGAATTCATTTGAGACAGAGATGAAAGCGGTGTACAAGATAATCGCCGAAATAAACAGGATTCAGGCCATTTATTCTCCTACACTTATTATACAGCGCTGGATCCGAGGCCATTTAATAAGAAAAAGTCTTGGGTAAATATGTACTGAGCAATTACTTACAGGTAGAGATATTATTTGAGATATTTGTTGTTCAGTGGGTCTAGATGTTGTTGTTTTTTAAGAGGAATTCTGCATTATCAGACTTTGTAGTACAAAGAAACATATAGCATCTGGAAAACCATTCATCAATCATTCATCAGAAAATGAGCAGGAACCATTTCAGTCTCAGAAAACCATGGATGAGGACACAGATGACAACCATGAGCTGGTATGTACTATATTTCACAAATGTTTGGCGTCACAAATTTTTTTTTAATGTTATACTTAATCAAATATTTGATAAAAAAACTGTAACAACAGTAATATCGTGAAATATTAGTACAATTTAAAATAGCTATTTTTCCCTTTGAATATATTTCAAAATATATTTTATTTCTGTGATAGCAAACCTGAATGTTCAGCATTATTACTCCAGTCTTCAGTGTCACATGATCCTTCAGAAATCATTCTAATATGCTGATGTGCTGCTCAAGAAATATTTCTTAATATTTTTAATGTTGAAAATAATTGTGGTGCTAAACAGTTTTGCGAAAACCATGATAGATTTCTTTCTGATAATTTTTGATGAATAGAAAGTAAAAAAAAAAAAAAAAAAAAAAAACAGCATTAATTTGAAATGGAAATCTTTTGTAAATCTTTTGCCCTTACTGTCATTTTTGGACAGTTTTTAGTTGATTAATAAAAGTGTTCATAAAATATTGTTAATTTAGTTGAAAGTGTGCTTTGTAACCAGAAAAATTCATTTGAGTTATATTAAAATTAACCAAAACAATGAAATAATTCTAAAATGTGGATAAATTACAATAAGGTATATGTCCGTATGTAAAATTTAGTATTTTAAATGCTCAGGTGCTGTATTATAACATGTAGTTCTGTTTCTCAGCCAAAGGAAAAGAATACAGAGATCAAAAGACTTCATGTAAACCTCAATACGCTGATGCAAACCATCAACCCAGAGGTGATGTGACAGCATAAGTATTAACACTGAACACTAAAGTATATCTAAAATAGACCATTTAGTAATTCTGAATTGGTCCGTTTTACACAGGTTTTTCAGGAAGCTACTAATGCTGAAACATTTCATGGTCAACAAGACACACAAGTACCGTACAACACCCCTGAATGCAGAAGTCTAAAATCTCAAGTCCAAATAAGCACATTCGACCAAGGTACAACAGAGCATTGGTTTTAATTGGCTCTCTTAAAGGGATAGTTCACCCAAAAAATAAAAATTCTGTTATCATTTACTCACTCTCAAGTTGTTCCAAACATGTATGAATTTCTATCTTCTGCTGAACACAAAAGAAGATATTTTGATGAATGCCTGTAACCAAACAGTTGATGGGCCCCATTGACTTCCATAGTATGAAAACAAATACTATGGAAGTCAATGGGGTTCATCAACTGTTTGGTTACCAACATTCTTTAGAATATCTTCTTTTGTGTTCAGCAGAAGATAGAAATTCATACGTGTTTGGTGAGAAAATGATGACAGAATTTTAAATTTAAATTCCATATTCCTCTGTTTTTTATGTCCAGATACTAATGTGACTAGTGGCCTCTGTAATGAAGAAATTGATGAAGGAACCTTTCATATTTTGGGAATGAAGGCTTTGGTCCACCAGAGTGAGCCATTGAGTGACATGTTGTGGTCCCGTAAAGCTGTGGGACAGGACATCCGTGAAGCCATCAGCCATTTTCACACTCAGAGACCTGGTCTACAGCCTCTCTCACCTGCCATTACTTCAGGGAAGCGTCTGATTGGTCATTGCCACGACAAAATCAGCCTCACCCCCTTTAAAGTCATTGAAAGAGCCCATCAAACATTTGACAAGGCCAGAATGCAGAGAAACCTTGCAGAGAAGGTAACCGAGCGCCTCATTGACCGTGAAGTAGCCAAAGGCCGCAGACACGACTTCATGGAGGCTAGGAGGACAGAAGTGCGTCTGCGTGAGGAGCGTGAAAGGGTGGATATGGAGAAAACTCTCACTCTACAGAGAGCCAAGCTGGAACAAGACGTCCATCATGAGCGTCAGAAACATGCCCAGTTTATGGAAGAGAAGAAGAGGAAGATCCAGGAGCAAGAGATGGTTTGCAGTTTCAGCCAACAGCACATCTCTCTAGCGAGGGCCGTACTTAAATACAGCACATGGAAACGTGGTAACCAGCAATAGATGCGTGAATTTTTTTGATT